>OU015763.1:927097-1123807 GCA_907173295.1 Fagus sylvatica | reverse complement strand
ATTGTAAATGATGGTCGATAATGAGTAAGAAAAGACTAGGTGGACGTAGGCCCTATTGGCCGAACCACGGTAAATCTGATGTTATTTTCCTCCCTTTTTCCCCTAACCATGCCAAAGCCCGAACATGCGGTTTCGAACCTTTTGGAGGAGCTATTTTGACCTCCTACATTATGATAGTGATTTCGCAAAGGTAAATTCAAGTTCTAAATGAATTTGAAAAGAAAATAACGATATAGTAACACATCATTATGTCTTTCCAATTTAATGCAAATTTTTAAGTTAAGTATAGGGTGACAAAGTCTCTCATGTGGTGAATCCACAAGTCTAACATGAGGACCATCCTAATGTTGTTATGTTTCTAAGAGTCAAACCTCTTGAGCTTCTAAATTCCTATCAGCAAAGATGACTGAAACACTTTTCCACTTTTATATAAATAAATGGTATTCTTGATCTCCCATAATGCAAAATCTGTCATGCTAGCAAATCTATCATCTTTACCAAATATAATTGAGAAACCAAACAAAAAAGCTACTTTTGTTTAAATAAAATAGAACCCAAGCTATCATCATTAAACCTCCTCGGTTAAATATTAGTGTAAATTACATTTTAAATCTTATAGTTCAGGGGTGCTAACAAATTAATCTATATAGTTTTTAAAGCAACAAATTAAACCCCAAAATTTTAAAAGTAGCAAGTTAAACATTGAAGGTTTCAAAAGTAACAAGTTAAACATTGAAGGTTTCAAAAGTAACAAATTAAACCATAAATATTCATGAAATCTTATCGTTTAATTTGTTACTTTTGAAACTATGAGGTTTAATTTATAAAGTTTTGAAACTTTAGAATTTAATTTATTACTTTTGAAACTATAAAATTTAATTTATTATATTTTAAACTATAAGATTTAAAATATAATTTTCTCTAAATATTTTTCTTAGGCTATTTGTCTGTCCCTCATGAAAAGCTAACCCACCCTTATGTGCCATCCTTTATATGCCTTGAACTATAAAAGTGGTCTTCACAAAAATCCTATAACTGCTGGGAAGAGAGAGGACAGCACAAGCAATTTATGGATGCCATTAATATATGTGAAACGTCAAGAGCAATACCGTAGCTTATAAATGCAAGAAGTAGTAACTCAAAAAAAGAAATTTAATGGCACAATATGGCCTTAAATATCCCTCCTCAAATTCTAGCTATAAATACCACTAGAAACACCAACTCTTACCACACCAATTGTCAAGGAAAAGCATATTGTTGTCGTGTATATTTTCATACTAGAGTAAAAAAGAATCATGAAAAGCGTCCTAGTTTCTGCTGTCCTTCTATTCTTCATCTTCACTACTCTTGGTAAAAATTTTTTTTTTGGATATAAAACAAAATGTGTAAAGATAAAATCTTAAAAATATTACCTTCTTAATACAAATCGTTTTTGTTTAATTGGTTTTGTTTTATTTTGACAATAGTTGAAGGTGAATCTGTCGCATCTGCTCCAATTCGGCAGAATGAATTAAATGAATTGGGTATGTGTCTCACACCTTCTAACTTTTTTTTATTTTTTATTTATTTTTTGATGTAAAACAAAATGTGTAAAGAAGATAAAATCTTAAAAATATTACCTTCTTAATACAAATTATTTTTGTTTAACTGATTTTGTTTTGACAGTAGTTGAAGGTGAATCTATCGCATCTGCTCCAAGTCAGCAGGATGGATTAAACGAATTGGGTATGTGTCTTACACCTTCTCACTACCCTTTTCAAATTTTTTTTTTTCCAAGTAGAACAAAATGTGTAATGAAGATACAATCTTAAAAATATTACCTTCTTAATAAAAACCATTTTGTTTAACTGGTTTTGTTTGGTTTTGACAGTAATTGAAGGTGATATTGCATCTGCTCCAAGTCAGGGTGAATTAAATGAATTGGGTATGTGTCTTACACCTTCTCACTTTTTTTTTTTTTTTTTATGTAAAACAAAATGTGTAAAGAAGATAAAATCTTAAAAATATTACCTTCTTAATACAAATTATTTTTGTTTAACTGATTTTGTTTTGTTTTGACAGTAGTTGAAGGTGAATCTATCGCATCTGCTCCAAGTCAGCAGGATGGATTAAACGAATTGGGTATGTGTCTTACACCTTCTCACTACCCTTTTCAAATTTTTTTTTTTCCAAGTAGAACAAAATGTGTAATGAAGATACAATCTTAAAAATATTACCTTCTTAATAAAAATCATTTTGTTTAACTGGTTTTGTTTGGTTTTGACAGTAATTGAAGGTGATATTGCATCTGCTCCAAGTCAGGGTGAATTAAATGAATTGGGTATGTGTCTTACACCTTCTCACTTTTTTTATTTTTTATTTTTTTATTTTTTTAATGTAAAACAAAATGTGTAAAGAAGATAAAATCTCAAAGATATTACCTTCTTAGTAAAAATATATATATTTTTAACTTGTTTTTTTTTTTTCTGACAATAGTTGAAGTTGAATTTATTGTAAGGCATTTTATCCCATAAGCATTATGAAAAAAGTTTAATTGGTAAACAGTTTAATTTGTTAAAATGTGACCATGATAAATTTTAAAAGTCACGATATATTGAATCATGCTAAATTTGCACTTGGTTATCCCTTTGCACTATTTTTTTTCCTAATGTAATTTTCTAGAGATTTTACGTGATGAAATCATGAATAGCTTTAAAAAGTCATAATTTTGATATTTTTACAAGTGGAGTAGGGAGGAGGAAATCAAACAAAGCTCAATTATCTGGTCTCGACTCAATGAGAATTGAGGGTTAAGATGAAAATTTTAAATTGAGTATTCTCTTATATTTAGACATCAATTAAAAAATATTTATTATTTTATAATTTTTTACTTAAATTTCACCACTCTTGCTTTTTAGATGCAAAAATTATAATTATATGGCTCTATTAAGTTTTTAGCTAGCATTGACATTTTAAAAAAAAGAAGAAGAAGAAGATATATATGATATATTTAGGTTAAACTATTATTGTTTTCGTCCCTAAATACAAGTTCTTTTTTTGTCTCTAAACTTTGAAAAGTTCGTTTTTCGTCCTAAACTTTGAAAAAGTTTTTTTTTACACATGAATTTTGTCCTGAACTTTTTTTTTTTTAAAACGAAATTCATGTGTAAAAATGAACTTTTTCAAAGTTCAGGGACGAAAAACGAACTTTTCAAAGTTCAAGACGAAAAACGAATTTCATGCAAAGTTTAGGGACAAAAACAATAGTTTTAAATTATTTTATAAATTATAATATTATACTACATGATCAAGATAAAACCTGTGATGGTACCAAGTGGACTAATGGTCCGTTTGGTTTAACTATTTGAAAAAGTGTGTTTTTTATAAATAGTGATTTTAAAATATGCATTTTGAAAACACGATTTTAGAAATCACAGTTAAACATTTGATAAAATTGTAAAAAAATGTTGTTTCTGTTAATTGAACATTTATAAATTTTAGTCTAAATCTACTATTTTATGTGCAAATAACTAAAAAATACTTAACTATGTTGTAAAGTTATCTTGTCATTTCTTTTTAATCTCTTCATTGTCAAAAATTGTAAAAATAATTTTTAAAATATGATTAAGAAAAAAAACTCACTTTTTTGTGAATTAAGTATTTAGATAATATTGATTGTTTTGGGTGCAAATTAACAAAATGACTTGACTATAAACCCATTAGGCAATAACCATTGACTTGACTATAAAGAAGAATATACACGTGGAGAGTGTGGACACCACATCTCCATGTGAACCACTAACTTCACCTGATAAGTTTGAAAAAAGAAAAAGAAAAAGCAGGAAACTTACATACAGCTGTCTTCCACTCTCCAACACTTCATTTAATTGACTGTCTACATTTTCTCTACTCTTCTCTCTTTTCCTAATTTCAGCATACTTTTCCTCTTCAAACTGAGCACACGGAAAGTTTTTTGCGACCTTGACAACGTGATCCGCATCCTCAAGGTCCTCTTTCTTTCTCTTATGCAATATGCTTCCTGTGAATTCTCTGTTTTTTTTTTCTTCTTAAATTTATTTTTAGTTTGTGTTCAATTCTCTAGGATTTTGTGTTTTGCTTTTGTTTTATATCTGAACTACTTCTAGACCAATTGTGATTGTCAAATAACAAAAGTGAAAAGCTAACTGTGTCGGCATATTAAGCAATAACCACTGAATGACTTGACTGTAAACCCACTAAGCAATAACCACCGTGAAGCTAATATATCTCACTTTAAAAAAGAAGAAGCTACACGTGGAGAGTGTGGACACCACATCTCCCTGTGAACCAAAAGCTTCACTTGACAAGTTTGAAAAAATAGAAAGGAAAAGTAGGAATAAATCATGAAACTTACATACAACTTTCTTCAACACTTCATTTAACATTGATTGTCCACATTTTCTCTACTCTTCTCTCTTTTCCTAATTTCAGCATACTTTTCCTCTTCAAACTGAGCACACGGAAAGTTTTTTGCGACCTTGACAACGTGATCCGCATCCTCAAGGTCCTCTTTCTTTCTCTTATGCAATATGCTTCCTGTGAATTCTCTGTTTTTTTTTTCTTCTTAAATTTATTTTTAGTTTGTGTTCAATTCTCTAGGATTTTGTGTTTTGCTTTTGTTGTATATCTGAACTAGACCAATTGTGATTGTCAAATAACAAAAGTGAAAAGCTAACTGTGTCGGCATATTAAGCAATAATTGTAAATCTGATATAATTTGTATTATCTTTATTGTGATTCAATTTTTTTTACTTTTAATCTTTATTCTGCTCTACTTTTTTTTCCTTATAATTGATTGTAACTTTTTTTTTTAATTATCTTTATTGTGGTTCAAGATTTTCCAGTATATTTCCGATGGCTTCCATTAGCACTCAAAAAGCCTCTTATTCATCATCATCTTCTAATTCAACACCACAATGGAAATACGATGTCTTTCTCAGTTTTAGAGGTAAGGACACCCGCAATAGTTTTACAGATCATCTATACGCTGCTTTGAAACAAAAGGGCATTGTCACTTTTAGAGATGAAGAAAAACTTGAGACAGGAAAATCTATTTCACCAGAACTCATGCAAGCAATAGAAGAATCAAGGTTTGCAATTGTCATTCTCTCAAAAAACTATGCATCTTCTACATGGTGCTTGGATGAACTTGTAAAAATAGTTGGATGCATGAAGGAGATAGGAACGACAGTTTTTCCAGTTTTTTATGATTTGGATCCTTCTAATGTACGGAAACAAACGGGAACTTTTGGCCAAGCCTTTGCTAAACATGAAGAACATTTCAAGGACAACATAAAGAAGGTGCAAACATGGAGAATTGCTTTGGGAGAAGTGGCCAATCTTAAAGGGTGGCATTTACAGAATAAGTAATCCAATTTGACATGTTATCATCTTTGGTCTTGTTTTGAACCTGAAGCATACCAACATACATATTCATGGTTCTTTCAATTTTGTCTTGAGCCAATTAATTTACATTTTTAATTTATGCTTCTTCTTTTTTTTACCTATTTATTGTTGGTTCACATATTGTTCTATCTTTATTGCAGGCCCGAGTCAGAAATAATCCAAAACATTGTGGGAGAGTTATGGCATAAATTGAGTGATACATTCGAAGAAGTTTTCGAAGACCTAGTAGGAATAATTTCTCGAGGGAAGAAATTGGAATCATGTTTGGCTATAGGGTTAAATAATGTTCGCATTATAGGGATTTGGGGGATGGGGGGAATCGGCAAAACAACTCTAGCAAGAGTTGTTTTTCATAAGGTTTCTAATAAGTTTGAAGGTTGTTGTTTTCTCTCTAATGTTAGGGAAGTTTCTGAAAAGGATGGATTAGTTCCATTGCAACAACAACTTATTTTTCAACTTTTGAAAGAAGAGATGAGTATACGAGATGTCGAAGATGGACTTTTCGTGATAAAGAATCGGTTTCGTCATAAAAGAATTCTTCTCATTCTTGACGATGTAAATAAATTAGACCAGTTAAAAAGGTTGGTTGGGAAGTCTAATTGGTTTGGTTCAGGTAGTAGAGTTATCATAACAACAAGAGATAAGCATTTACTATCGACACATGGAGTAGATGAAACATTTGAGGTTGATAGATTGAATGATGACGAAGCTCTTCATCTTTGGAGTTTGAAAGCATTTAAAAAAGACCATCCCCCCGAAGATTATCTAAAGATGTCCATTGATTTTGTACGTTATGCTAATGGCCTTCCTTTAGCTATTGAGATCTTGGGTTCCTTTTTGTTCGGTAGAAATATCAATGAATGGAAAAGTACATTTAAATAGACTTAAAGAATTTCCCTGAATCTCATGAAATTCTCCAAGTACTTAAAATAAGTTTTGATGGACTACATGAAACAGAAAAGGAATATTTTCCTTACATATTGCATGTTTCTTTAATCATAAAGAAGAAGATGATGTAGTAAAAATACTAGGTTATCTTGGCCTATACCCTGACATTGGATTAGAGGTTCTTATTGATAAATCTCTCGTAAAAATCTATGGCAAAACATTGTGGATGCATGATTTACTACAAGAAATGGCCAGGAGCATAGTTCATCAAGAGTGTCCTGAAGAGTGTGGAAAGCGTAGCAGATTGTGGTTATTTAAGGATATTAACAATGTATTATCAAAAGATACGGTAAGAGGTTATTTAGAAAACTTGAGCATACATCCTATTATATTATTTAAAAGAGTTGAAGTTAGAGTAGTTTTGGTAATCATACATTTTGCAATTCCCTAATTTTTTTTTTCATGATTGTTAGGGAACAAAAGCGATTCAAGGCATAGTCTTTAAGTTTTCTGAACCAAAAGAGGCATATTGGAATCCTGAATCATTTACAAAGATGCAAAATCTTAAATTGCTCATAATTGATAATGTTCACCTTCAGCACGATCTCAAACATCTTCCTAATGGCTTAAGAGTTCTTTCTTGGAGTGGGTACCCTTCAAAATCCTTTCCAACAAGTTTTCAAACAAAGGTAATTTAGGAACTGTTATAATTTTTTTTTTTTTATTCTGTAAGGTTTTATAGAACTAATTGTATATATATTTTTTTATTCAACTATAAGGTTTTATAGAAGCTAATTGTAATTTTTTTTTTTTTTGTGGCTTTTAACAGTCTTTTGAGGCATTGAAATCCATCCAATTGATCAAGTCTCCAAAACTTCTTGAAACCCCTGACTTCAACAAATTTCCAGTTCTTGAGAAATTGGTTCTTGAAGATTGTATAAATTTACTTGGGTTGCACCCATCAATTGGAATTCATAAAAACCTCACTTTTCTTAAACTAAAAGACTGCAAAAACCTCAAAAGTCTTCCAAACAAGTTTGAAATGGAATCTCTTGAGATTCTTATTCTTTCTGGTTGCTCAAAAATACAAAAAATTCCAGAATTTGGGGGAAATATGGAACGTGTATGCAAGCTTTACTTGGATGGTACTGCTATTACAAAACTACCCACATCAATTGAGCATTTGACTGGCCTAGCTTCATTGAGTTTAAGGGATTGCAAAAGTCTTGTGTGTCTACCTAGCACTATTTTTAATATTAAGTTTCTCAAAGATGTGGATATTTCCGGATGCTCAAAATTTGATAGACTGCCAAAGAACCTGGGGAATGCGGAAAGTGTAAAGGAGCTTAATGTGAGTGGAACTGCAATAAGACAGGTGCCTTCTTCCATTGGTCTCTTTAAAAATCTTAAAAAGCTATCTTTCCGTGGATGTAAGCAGTTATCATCATCTAAATCTAAATCATGGCATTATGAGCTCCTCCCTTTTATTTCAATGCCAAGAAGTCCCGATCCCATGGACTTGCTATTGTCTTCTCTATCGAGTGCGTGTTCTTTGACCAAATTGGATCTAAGTAACTGCAATCTCAAGGTAATCCCCAATGATATTGGTTTCTTATTCCCTTTGCAACATTTGAATCTAAGTGGAAATGATTTTGTTTACCTTCCTGAAAGCATCAATGGACTATCTAATTTGACATGGATGTTCTTGGAGAATTGCACGAGTCTTCGATCATTGTTGAAGCTTCCATTGAATATTCGAGGCATTGCGACAAGCAGTTGTATCTCATTGGAAATGTTATCAAATGCATTAGAATCAAAGGATTTACGTTGTCTCATTCTTCAAGATTGCTTCAAATTGGCTGACAATCAAGGTTTCATTGACATATTTTTTGCGTGGATAACAAAGATCCTTCAGGTCTGTCTCTCTCTCACGCACATACTCTCTTTTTCTTTCTAAGTTCTAAACATCATGCTTTGTATGTTTCAGGGCCTCTATCCTCAATATCCAAGAACTAGATATGATATTGTTATTCCTGGAAGTGAAATTCCGGAGTGGTTTAGCCATCAAAGTTTGGGGGATAAACTGAATATAAAAGAACCTTATTCTCATTTGTGTAATGAGTTAATGGGGATTGCTGTTTGCATTGTGTTTTGTTCACAAGAGCATCATCCATATCACCAAATCAACTACGATGACGGTTTGCTAAGTTGTATGTTGATAGCCAATGGAGTACGAATGCCTTTTCCATCAGTCGTTTTGGAAACTCATAAGGCTATATCAAGTAACCTTTGGCTACTCTATATTTTTCCTCAATATTACAACAGTTGTTCCAAAAAATTATTGTGGGAATGTGATGCGAATGGATTCAGTCAGGTTCTTATTGAAATTTCCACCCATAATTCAAGCTTCAAGGTAAAGAAATGCGGGTTCCGCGTGGTGTACAAGAAAGACATAGAAGACTCAACCGAACTAGAGCTCAGTGTAGCAACAACAGCATCACTCCATATGAGGGCTTGGGTGTTCCCCATCATAATTTCGACAATTTCACGGTGGTAGAGGAAGGTAACAAAGTCAAGCGAAGCTGTGATGACTATGATGGGATTGGACCTAGTGGAGAAGGAAGCTCTAATGACATACAACACCCAAAAAAGATTGAAAGGCTTACAAAATTTATAGTCCATGGTAAGTCTGATTGTGAGGAGTCAAGTGAGTTCTAGGAATGTGGTGAGAAGCTATGTAATTGGCAGGAGACTAGATAAAATAAAGTTCAATTTCCTCTCCATTTTATACCTTTTGTGTTGATTGGTATTTTTATGCGTGCTTTGGTAATTGGTATTTTTCTTATAGGAAAATTTCTTTGGCTTTTATTATCATATTTAATTATAATTTTATGGAGGGAGAACTTCAATTTCGGAATACTTACATCATTTTGAATCTTTTATTTCTCTCTCTTTATTGCAGAATCTGTGAGAGATAAGGATTTGACTGGACTACTTGAGAGACCTTTTGCAGAAGAAGGAAGAGAAAAAGACTGTTTCTAAATGATTGTCATTGTTTCATGATGTTGTCACCAAAAGTTGGAGAACTGAAGCAGCTTGAGGTTCTTGATCTTGAAGGGACAGAGATTATGCATTTACCTCAGGAGATTAAGAATTTAACTAATCTGACATGCTTGAAAGTTTCGTTTTATGAATATATGAGTAATGGTGGATCAAATGTAGTGGTGCCTTGTGGGGTAATCTCTGCCATGTCTCAGTTAAAGGAGTTGAATATTGATGTGGATCCAGATGACAAGCGGTGGGATGCATGTGTGGAAGCTATTCTTACTGAAGTATGTAACTTAATGAGGTTGAACACCCTTAAATTCTATTTTCCAAGGGTGGAACTTTTGAGGCACTTGCAGTGGAATAGCCCAATGGAGGGGATATATACATCACTTTCACATTTCAGATTTACCGTTGGCCATCATGCCAAGCGCATTATGTATCGAGTCCCTCGTGATGTTGAGTTTGAGCTGGAACGATGGGAGAGATGCTTGAAATACATAAACGGTGTGGGTGTCCCTGGAGATATTAAGAAGGTACTCCAACAAGTTACGGCACTTTTCTTGGACAGGCATGCGACTGTTAAGAAGCTATCTGATTTTGGGATTAGAAATATGAGGCAACTTTAATGCTGTGTTGTGGGGGAATGTAATGAGGTTCAAGTCATTATAGATGAAGCAGATGCTCATGAAGAAGATGATGATAGCAATGAAATAGCAGCTGAATCATATGGTACAGAAAAAATTGTTCTTGGATCACTTGAATACCTGTATGTGTATTGTATGCAGAGTTTAAGGAGCATTTCGGAGGGGTCAGTACAGAAGAATTCATTATGTCTTCTTAAGTCCTTGACATTGGACACATGTCCCCAGTTGACCACTATTTTCACACAAGGGTTGCTTGCTAACCTGTGCAACTTAGAAGAGCTTAAAGTTGAAAACTGCCGCTCCATCAGAGGCTTAGTAAGCTGCGAAATTTCTGCTGAGCATAAAACCTCTTATTTTCTCCCAAATTTGAAGAAGATTTCGCTTCATTTCATGCTTGAATTAGTTAGCATCTCTAGTGGTTTACACATTGCACCAAAGTTAGAATGGTTGAGTTTTTATAATTGCCCAAAACTTAAGAATCCATTTATTGAGGAAGTATCCAGTCAAGATTTGAAGGAGATCAAGGGAGATATGAGTTGGTGGAAAAAATTGGAGTGGAGCAATGGTGGTCGTGGTCGTGGTCCGGGTTATTTGGATAAAATTTTTTGTTCCAATTGAAATATTGGATTGCTGAGCGCTTGGAAATGTTCCCTAATCCTTATGCAGGCTCATTGCTTCATTGTCAATGGATAGGCATCCTTGGATCGCTGTCTATTTGCTATGCTCATACTCATGTAGCAGCTATGGCGTTGAGACCTAATTACATTGAATGTAGTCCGTCTAGTCTGATGTATCTTTCTCGTGCTATTTGTGAAAAAAGATTTAAGTGTATTTTTAGGTTTCTGATCCTCCAAAGTCCAAACACATATTGCTAATGAAATCCAAGTTCATGAACTTGTCGGAAATTCTTTCCTGGAATCCTGCAAAGTACATATAGTAAAGCCATACATAAGTGTTGGTTGTCTATCTGGGACTGTGAGACCCTCTCTTTTTTTTTTTAGCTTACGGGTATTTGGGTCTTTTAGCTTTGAGGTCACAGCTCAAACTCACAATCCTGTTAAGTGTTACCTCGTTCAGTTGATAGGGACCTTACTTACGCTTTGAACCTTAGATACCATGAAGATTCTCTCTCGTATACCTCGTCTTCTAAACACTTAAGTAAGAGACACAATCCCGTTTCCTCTTTGTGCTTTCCCTCTATACCACCTTTAATTCCATACTTGTAAGAAGTCTCTGTGATTACAAACGTGCCCTTTTCCATAACTCCCAAAATTTTAAAGCAATGAAGCTCTTCGTAGCAGTTTTCCCATAATGCACGTTAGGTGTTTGACAAAATACTTGAGACACAATCTTTCGCATTTCTCATTGTATAAATTTTTTGCCAAATTATCTTACATTTCCTCATACCCTTTCCAATGATATGTATCCGAAGAATATTATTTGTTTTGGGTTCTAACAGTAATGTACAAGTTATTGGTTTACTTGTGGATTATGTGTATAGCTCTTGGCAAAAAAATTTTGTTTGTTTGTTTGTAATTTTCTGTTGTTTTGTTTTCAGGTGGATTGCATTACAACTGACATAAATTTGTGTTTGTTAGAAAAGGGTGTTGGGTGTTTGAAAACATGTTGATGCATGTGCTTGGCAAGGTGTGGAACAGAGGGGTTAATACGTATGGCGGAGACAAATTTAGGCCTTGCTTGTATGTTCTAACGAGTGGTGTTCATAACAGACAGGTATCTGAAAGAGCTATAAGTTGAAAGGAACTTAAAATATAGATTGAAAGTTGAAAAAGCTTAACCCAATGTGTACTTATTTGGATTATAGTGTAGTAAAAAAGTTGTTCTTATTTGTGTTGTGGATTGACACTGCTTGTGGCTAGGTGGAATAAGAAAAAAAGGGTTAAGGTGTCAGGAGCACTTTAATGCGTTGGCGTGAGTTAATTGGTATCCAATGAAGTTCAGGAACTGCAATATTTCAAACTTTTGCATAACTGTACTTAGAATTTAATATAATTTTTTGAGCTTAAACATTGTCATGTATTACAAACTGATATATACAGTGAATTCCTATTTGGTTATGATTGTGGTCACTCCTACAACTTGCTGATGGTTGATTGTATTCCTTCTTTTCTTGAGGGATAAAGCCATGGCCTCAAAGTCCACCACCAAGCATACTTAAAAGGAAAATTTATGTAAATAGCTGCAAATATGGAGTCTAGAATAAAACAAAAGCATATCAGATCTTCATACATTGCATTATCAGAGTTATTAAATTAAAGAAGGGTGGTCATTCCTTTTCTCATCTTTTGAATTTCATAGATTCATGTAGTTTCATTTGACTCTCCCCTCTGTGGTACACTCATCATGTACCTAGAGGTGGTTTTCTTTAATAATTTTTTCTTACTGATCAAAAAAATAAAAAGAAGGGTGGGTTGATGGTAGTCAGATACACACTTTTACATCCAATTATGACTTGTAGGGTTACATTACATGCTTCCCAACTCCTACACGAATAAGATGTCAAATTCCATTTGTTAAAATTATAGAAGGTTTCTCTCAGTCTATTAAAATAATGAATGCTGGTTTTGGAAAACGTAACATTTGCTAAGTTGCTCATATTGGCATCAATTGAAATTTTTTCCAAAAATTGTTTTTCTAATATTGCACTTTTACAGGTTCATTGTGCACCAAGAAGCTTTTTTGGGGTAGAGGATTTCCTGGATGATGATAATAGCCGCCCATACACTTACCAGAAGGAGAAGAAGTCGAAAAATCCAACCAAGCATGTATCATTCAAACAACGCACTGTAGCCTACATGGAGCCGTTTACACTTGATGTGTTCATCTCAAAGCGCTTTGTGTCAGCCTCACTCACCCACGGGGTGACAAGTAAGCAGGTTGCAGTTGCTGGTACGAACTCTAATGACATTAAAGCTGTACTCAGGTCCTGATCAGATATACCTGCATGTTTGGCCAATGGTCGGATATTGGCTGACAGGGCAAGAGAAGCTGATGTCTACACTGCTTCATATACTCCGAGGGATAGGGACAAGTTTGAAGGGAAGATCAGAGCTGTGTTTCAATCCCTTATTGATAATGGGATTGATATAAAAATTTATCTTGACTAAATTCAGTTGTGTTTGTTTTTTAAATAACTTTCATCTGGACCCTTGGAAAAGGGTGTATGTAATTCTAGTTTGTGAGTTATAAAGGCATTATTTCCATATTCTGAGAATCAGGCTGGCTTTTCCTTCTCTTGGGGTTGGGGTGTCAGGGTAATGATCAATCCATAAGCTAGGTTGTTTATTTGTGAGACCCAATTCTCACTCAGCAGAATTCTATCTGGGTTTCATAGCCACATCTAGTGCATATACTCAAGAAGTAATGACCTAACATGAGTAAGCTTTACCACAGGTGTCTTACCTCTTGACCTTAGTACAATACAATAAATTAACAAAAGAAAGCAAGAAAAAAAATCACCAAGCGGATAAACTGAGTTTAGATCATGATTTTTAACCAAAAAAATTAAAAGAACCTCCCTGAAAATTAGAGCCACCAACACTTTAATCCTTTCAGTTTCAGAACTCCCTCGTTTCTCCCTCAAATTTTGATAGTTACCAACACTTACCTCCTCTTAACTATTGTTAGCCAACTATATAGCCAAAGTTTATTTTCCATTTCTAACCAATAATTTATGAAAATGTCCCATACTGCTCTTAAAATAAGCTCTGTTGCTATTAAAATTACCGAGCCACCCAAAACCGCGGTTTGCAATCTAAAAGAAAGTAGGAGGTTGGAGAAATGAAGTTGCTAAAAACTCGGAGTTAAACAGATTAGAAAGTGTTGGGTAAAGAGTCCAGCCCACACCGAATTAATACCTAAGTTAATGTGATGGCTTGGAGTTGGCCAAGTGAGCCACGTGCACACAGTGTCCTATTTCTTCTAGAATTAGAAGACTTAAGGAGGCTAGGTTATTAGTATATATAACTAATGTTATATGTGGTTTTGTTAGGGCTGCCACAATTGAGAGAAACAGTTGTGAGGAAGCTAGTGCCGCAATATTGAGAAAGCAATATTGAGAGAGCAAACCGCAATTGAGAATTGCGAAAGGGATTTAGGGTTTTTCTCTAGAGAATTTGTTGAGTGTTAATTCCTAGAGAGATTATTATTGTATTTGGTGAGGACCTCAAGTTAGGTATAAAACTTGAGAAGAACTATTGTAATTGCGTATTATAATAGTGGATTTATTCGGAGTTTGTCCCGTGGTTTTTTTTCCCTTCAAGTTGAAAGGGTTTTTTCCACGTAAATCTTTGTGTTCTTGTGTGTGATTGTGCTTGTTATTTATTTTCGCATCCCACAGGTTTTAGGAATAAGGTTTTTATTCCCAACAAGTGGTATCAGAGCATTGGTTCGAGTGGGAGCGATGACCGGAGAAGACGGAAAGACGTCAGGAATTGAGAAGTTTGATGGCACAGACTTTGGGTATTGGAAGATGCAGATTGAAGATTATCTCTATGGGAAGAAATTACACCTACCTCTTTTAGGGAAGAAACCTGATAAGATGGAAGATGCAGAATGGGCTCTTCTTGATAGACAGGTGCTGGGAGTTATTAGATTAACTCTGTCAAGATCAGTTGCGCACAATGTTGTGAAAGAGACGACCACAATAGGTCTGATGACGGCTTTGTCTGGTATGTATGAAAAACCGTCGGCTAACAACAAGGTGCATCTGATGAAGAAATTGTTCAATTTGAAGATGGCTGAAGGTGCAGCTGTGGCGAAGCATCTGAATGAGTTCAATACAATCACAAATCAATTATCCTCTGTGGAGATTGAATTTGATGATGAGATCCGCGCGTTGATTGTTTTGGCTTCTTTGCCAAACAGTTGGGAAGCCATGAGAATGGCAGTGAGCAATTCTGCAGGGAAAGGCAAACTCAAATATGATGATATTCGAGATTTGATCTTGAGCGAGGAAGTTCGCAGGAGAGATGCATGCATAGACAATGCAGAAGGTCAAGCTTTTGTCACAGAGAACAGAGGTAGAAGTAGAAATAAATGGCGTAATAATCGAGCTACGTTCAATGACAGGTCAAAGTCAAGAGATAAATCTCAACATACGGAGACTAGAGAATGTTTCCATTGTGGAAAAAAGGGCCACATAAGAATAAATTGTAAGCATTGGAGAAAAGAACAAACTGAAGATGAAGATCATAAGCATGACGATGAGAAGGGTACTACAGCTGTTGTGGATGATGAGGAAGTTGTAGTGCTCTCAGTTCAAGAGCAAAAGTGTGAGCATGTTGATAACATTGATGATGAGTGGGTTGTTGATTCGGCGGCTACCCACCATGTTGTTCGTACAAAAGAGTTGTTCACCACGTACAAAGCAGGGGACTTTGGTACTGTGAAGATGGGCAATACTAGTTACTCAAAGATTGTGGGAATTGGTGATGTGTGCATTAAAACCAATGTTGGTTTCACAGTGATGCTGAAGAACGTGCGACATGTTCCAGATTTATGCTTTAATTTGATCTCAACACCAGTTATGGATCGAGCGGGTTATTGTAACCACCTAGGCAATGGAAGATGGAAACTTGCCAAAGGACCTATGGTTGTTGCAAGAGGGCGTATTTGCTGCGGCTTGTACAAGACTCGTGTGAAGGCCTGTAAGAAAAAGTTCAATGCGGTTGGAACTATTGAGAAGACTCCACAGTCGAGAGTCAACGTTAATTGTGTTACTCCTAAGAGAGTAAAGTTCTCTCTACCTGACAGTGCTACAGATGGAGGAGTGATATGTAATGATGATGAAGTGAAAGATTCTAAGAATCTTGAGCAGGGGGAGCGAGCTCCTACACTAGAGATGGTTGAGCCTAATGAGAAGAGGTCTGCTGGAGAATGTCGAAAGGATAATTTCAAGAATATATGGTCTTCTGATGAGGGGGAGCCAGAGAATTGGATTAAGGATATCCAAGGAGAAATTAATTCTTTGAGAATGAAAGGAATCGACATTGATATGGTTTTCTCACTTTTGGTGAAGATGTTGAAGAAGCTTGAGCTTCACGCCAGCCCGGCTGGCATGGATTCTAATTGATGAGTTGGATTGAAGATCTCCCTCAATAGTGGGCTGGAGGGGGAGATTGTTGGGTAAAGAGTCCAGCCCACACCGAATTAATACCTAAGTTAATGTGATGGCTTGGAGTTGGCCAAGTGAGCCACGTGCACACAGTGTCCTATTTCTTCTAGAATTAGAAGACTTAAGGAGGCTAGGTTATTAGTATATATAACTAATGTTATATGTGGTTTTGTTAGGGCTGCCACAATTGAGAGAAACAGTTGTGAGGAAGCTAGTGCCGCAATATTGAGAAAGCAATATTGAGAGAGCAAACCGCAATTGAGAATTGCGAAAGGGATTTGGGGTTTTTCTCTAGAGAATTTGTTGAGTGTTAATTCCTAGAGAGATTATTATTGTATTTGGTGAGGACCTCAAGTTAGGTATAAAACTTAAGAAGAACTATTGTAATTGCGTATTATAATAGTGGATTTATTCGGAGTTTGTCCCGTGGTTTTTTTTCCCTTCAAGTTGAAAGGGTTTTTTCCACGTAAATCTTTGTGTTCTTGTGTGTGATTGTGCTTGTTATTTATTTTCGCATCCCACAGGTTTTAGGAATAAGGTTTTTATTCCCAACAGAAAGGTCATGAAAGAGATGACAAAACTTGAAGCACAGTGTCTGAATCATCTAAACCAATGTATTTTCTTTACACAAATGCATAAAGTCCGAGCCTAATTGTCATGGAAGTTGATTAAAACTTAAAAAAAAAAATTAATGAAGCGGGAAGAGAAGATGAAGGAATGAGGAGGGGGGGGGGGGGGGGGGGGGGGGGGGGGGGAACTCATGGGCATCTTGGTATTTTCACTTGTGGCGTCAAAAATCTGTCAACCTCGTTCATTTGATAAGAACCAAAGTTTTGAAACCATGAGGATCAAAGGGTAAGTTGCACTAAACTAGAAAAGAGGTTTGGGAGGTGGGGTTCAAATTTTTTCCAAAATAGAATAAATCTTCAAATAAGTGCAATGTCATTGGCATTTGAATCATTTGACTTAAAAGATGTTTTCTTTTAATCAGCAACCTGTTGTCATTTTCTTGCTTAAATATTACTATTTGATATGAACCCAAACAAAAAAATTTATGTATTCTAGAAAAAAAAACACAAACAAAATTGACGACCTATCTCTTTCTACTAGTAAGCTGTACATTCAAATCCTTCTGTCTAGATTTTCCGTGTGTCTAATTCTACATATGTCACAAATGTGGTATATATTTTAAAAGCTTCCACCAGACCTTACAGTAACCCAAATCTCTGATGAAGCCTGCAAGTCACTCCCTACCTGCTCTTCTATTTCTGTTCTGTTTCTTTCATCACAACACCTTGAAAATGGGTTTTTGCTGGGGAACTCATCTAAATTAGTACTCCCTGAGTCATCCAAATCATTGGAATCATCTGAATCATAAATTCCAATGTCCAAAATACTTGATGGTGAGCATGTATGTTCCTTTCTTGTATGCATCCTCATTGAATTCCCAGAAACAACAAAGGGATGGTTAAGTAATTCCTCAGATGTCCACCTTTTTTTGGGATCTCTCTCCAAGCACTTGGCTAAAAAATCTACACCCTCCTTTGAGAGCTGAGTTGGGAACTGAGGTCTCTCATTGCCACATGCAATCTTCATCACTGCAGCTATTGGATTTGAAACCTCATCACTCCAAGGAGGCCTGCCAGTTGCCATTTCAATAACTGTGCATCCCAATGACCAAATATCAGAAGCAAAGTCAAGCCCTTCATTTCTCAAAACTTCAGGAGCCATCCACAATGGAGTCCCACTAAGAGATTTCCATGAACCTGCTACACCCCCATTAGACTTAATTTCCTTAATCCTCTTTGCACAACCAAAATCAGCCACTTTGATGTTCCCTGATGAGCATAAAAGCACATTCTTGCACTTAATATCACAATGCACAATCCCATTCTCATGAAGATACTTAAGACCATGAAGAATCTCTCTCGTATACAATCGAATCACCTCCTCTTCTAGCACCCCTCCAAAATTTTCAGCCACATCCGACAAACTACCTCCTGCCATGTACTCCATGAAGACATTGAGTTTGTGTTCACCATTTGATCCGATCAACATGTCCCTCCCTATACACCGGACAACATACCGGGAATTCAAACTCTCGAGAATTTTAGCTTCGTTTTCCAGGGCCTGAAGTCCAGCCCCAGACCGAGCAGACTTCACAACAAATAGTCCTCCGGTGGCTTTGTTCATGGCCAAGTGGACAGTGCCAAAAGATCCTGATCCAACCAACTTGCCCTTCACCCATTCATCAGGCTGAAGAGTGGCACATTGCACGCAATCTCTGGCCATTTTTTCTGGTATTTCCGCTATGGAAAAAATTGGTGTGGAAAACTGTTGTGTAAGTCCTGAATTGGGTGCCAAAACCCAACTCAAAATATGAAACTCTTAGTCCTTCAAAATGCATGCAGAGTTGAAAAAGTTTCCCACTTAAAAAAATTAAATACAAAGAAATGTAAAGAAATATCTACAGAGGATTCAAAACAACCACAAGCAGAAAGAAAACTGGTTGATCAAACTTTTTTAACAATTCCCAGAATAAAATTCTGTGAGAACAAGGACAATTTTAACAAAAACCAAAAAAAAAAAAAAAAAAAGCTTTTGGAAAAGTTAGGCTTTTCACTACGATAAATCAAATAGCAAAATACAAGTTCTATGACTTCATCATACACAATTCAAAAAGAGTAGAAATCTTACTTTGTCTCTTGCTCTAATTTTGAACATAAAAAATGCAAAATAAAACATTTAGAGCGGTTTCCCATTAATCGGAAAACCGCCCTCAAGGCAAAGAAAGATCCTCCTCCTTAAATCAGCAGGAGTCTATGTTCTTGTTTTGTTTGTTCACAAATGTTTTTGTTGGAAAAGATAAGAATATTTTTGGAAGTGGAGATTGAGTTTATATTGAGGTAGTTAGGGGAAGAAAAAAAAACGGTTGGTGATCCTAGATTCCTAGTCCTAGGCTTTTGGAACCTGATTTGGACAAAGGGCCAAGAATGAGGGTCTAATGGGTAACTGCCATGTGGCAATTCTGTTTGTTTAATGTGTTATTGTGTTGGAAATTATAGGGGTAGCTTCGTACTATGATCTTGAAAGAAGGGTTTTTAGTAGTTTAAGATATACAGTTATGGTGGCCCTAGTATTTCCGAAACAGATGGGCCTTGAGGTAGTTAATAGACACAGCAAAATGGCAATTTTTCAGTTACTATATAACTCACGGTTACCAGAGGAGGAAGCTCTTGCCTCACAGGTAGTCTCTATATATATTCCATCAACTTCTCTCTCTCTTTGGGAACATTATTGAGATCATTAAATCTTGTTCACATGAGAACATGGTCTTGTATGAGCATTCCATGCATATCATAGGAGACCATTCCATAAACACGTGTTCCAGCAATAATGGAATTGAATTTGTCCTCATGCAATTAATTTTAGGACAAACTTCTGCCCCAGTTTCTTAATTTCCAAGATTTGATGTTAGTTTTCTCTTTGATTTGAGTTATTTTTTTCCCCTTATTTGGTAAGTAATGTGAGATTTAGACATGACCTAAACATGCCACATTATGTATCATGTAACATCTTCAAGTAACTCTAATTTGGGTACACATCTTGTTAGCATAGAAAGCGGATTGAAGCCATATCTATGACCTGTATTATCTAACAAGTAAACAACCTATCACATTTGTTAGTGATACGAAACTCTGTTTGTTTAGTAGAAAATAACTTCCTGCCAAAATTCGATTTTGAGTGCACAATAGTACTTGGTACTTACTGAGAAATCCTCTAGATTTTTTTTTTAATGAATAACTAGCTTCATTAAAATTAAAGTAATGGAAAACTTCCACTCAAACGAGTGAGAAGAAATCCATTGTTAGTCTATAATCTATAATCTATAATCTATATATAAATTAAAGTAGAAAACGTTGCCATTTTTCTGTCACGTAGTATCTAAGGCAACGTCTTCTGCTTGACACGTAGCATCTTAGGTGGCACATGAATTAAATAAACTAAATTAAATGCCCACTACCCCATAGTAAAAACTACACCATTAATAAATTAAATACCCACTACCCAATTAAATGCTCATATTTAATAAATTAAATGGTCTTATTAATTAATTCAGATATAAATAGATAAATTCTAACCAACTCTGTTAAACACAATATATGTTATTTCAAATATGCATTTAAATTACAACTTGGGCATTCGCCCCGGTGGTCATTTCTCTCCTCAAAAAGTCCCACCCCTTTGTAAGTGCTTGGGTTCAATCCCTAGGATCCCCAAATTTATTCTTCCTTACGTCTAATTTATATTATATTTTCTTTTTGTTTGCATATTTTATTTTTATTTACGTCTAATTTACTTACTATTGTATAATTATTTTCTAATATTTAATATTTAAGTGGAAATAAAAGCTTGGACAAGATAAAGTTTACATAAGTATTACCTTCATTTTCGTCTTTTCTTAGGTTAAGTTTCTATGTGTTTGCTATGTTGATAATTGCATATTTGAAAATTATATTTTCTTTATTTAAAGAGTAAAGATTTGTTTAGATTATAAACTGCTACAATTAGGTTGAGTTTTTTTCCAAGTTGAATGCTAAATAGCTATTAATACTTGCAGATACGTCGAAAAATGATACTTTTACTATATATGTGGTTTGGCCATAAAAGTTTCGTTTCCTTTTTGCTTTAAAAGTTAAATCAATGATAATAGTCATTGTATGACAATATACCTTCGTGAAAACTGAAAAGAAGCATGAGGCAGAATCTCATGTTTTTAAAATATTCATTTGAATTATTATATGAAATTCTTTCGTGAGTTATATGACTCTAGCTATGATTATGTAAAAGGATGTTCTTCTGTCATGAGATACCTTAATGAATTGATCTTAAAGAGTGGAGTAAAACGTGTCTCATTGTTATTAGCAATCTCAATTGATTCTGATCATATGTTTTTTTTTTTTTTTTTTCATGCATGCAGATGCATTAGCTGAGTTGGTCTTGAAAAGAGTGGAGGATATAGTTAAGATGAGTTTTTCTATGCAATATGCAATATGTATATTTTACATTTGAACTATTTTTGCTTGGTTAAGTTGTAGTCCTCTATTTTTTGCAACCAAAAATGCTTTTTTTTTTTTAACAATTTCTGATACTATCTAACTGCATATAAAATATAGTTTGACTTGATCATTTTATTTTTATACAATTAGATATGTTAAATAACTTGACAACTATCTGTTTAATATATTTTTGGGGGGTAAGTTAGTATAAATTATTTTCCAATACTCATATTAGAATTGATGAGGCAACATTCAAATTATCTGAGATTTAGGACATCAATGGACTATCATTTAGATATAACCAAAAGAGGCAATTGTGTTGATTTTTTTTTTTTTTTTTAGGGGTAGAGGGAATAACATCTTAACATTTTTTTTTTTTCTATGTGTTAAATTTTCCTAAGAGATACGTGTTAGACTTAAGATGACATTATCATTTTTATCTCCGTGGATCAATTTGTTATATGATGGACTTTTAAAGTCACAGATATTGTTTATGTGATTATTAATAAGTAATAAATTGCCCAAAAAAAGATGAAAAGAGAAACAAAAGAAAGTCGAAAAAGATAAAGATGTGATAAATATGTGACAAATTGTCTTATTTATTTGTACTATCAAAGTATTGTAAGTTAAACAAAAATGAGAAACCTCTGAACATTTAGAATCCCTATATGGAACAATTGAGGTTTACCAAAGTGATTGAAATTCATAAACGATGTGAAGTGAATACAACGTACCCCGGGATATAAACCCCAACTGAAAGGAATCGATGCAACTTGGCTAGAAAGTTATTGGTAGTTATCTTTATAGACTTAGTATAATACATTTGATGAAATATAATAAAAATCAGTATAATACATTTGATGAGATATAATAAAAAAGATCATTTCTATTTTTAAGCGCAAAGAAAAATTATTTACATTTTCTATTTTACGCTTTTCTTTTCTTTTCTTTCTTATTTTTTATTTTTTTTACTTTTCATTATTGTTATTATTTTTTCCTTCTTCTTAGTTAAGTTGCTTTGTTAGAAACATATTTTTAGAAAAATAATGAAAAAGAGCCACGCATTGCGCGGGTTATAGTCTAGTATATCTATTAAAAGCCGAAGTTTAGAGAAATTTTAAAACCTCCTTCAGTTTTGCTTCTCCAATGCTATTCCACCTCACGTGTCTCAAATTCTCTCTCTCACACGTTTCCTCTCTCTCGCTCATTTAATTCTCTCTCTATTTCATTTGTTTCCTCTCAACTCTTCATCTCCCTTCCATTAAAAAAAAAAAACTCTTCATCTCCCTTGCCTCTTCCCTGACTCCTCATCTCCCTCTCTATCTCTCACGCCTTTCATCTTCCCTGACTCCTCACCTCCCTCTGTGTTTTTTTTTTCCCACATTTATTTCTCCTTTCCTCCTTGCCTTCCCTAAAATAAAAAATGGGTTGCGTTATGAGGGTGAGATAAATTCATCCAATTAAATGGAGGATTCCTCAACCTCATTCACAATTACTTTTTAGTTTTCTTTGTATTAAATGGATGATTTCCCCACTCTTCCCAAAATTACTGTTACAACGCTTCCTCTTCTCATTTTCCATAACCTTATCTCTCTCTCATCTATTTAAGCTTCTCAATGTTATTTCTACCAATGAACATTCTAGATACGATCCACCCATTATCTACTAAAACTATTTTTGAAGTGGTTACTTAATTGTTTCTACAATTTTTAATTCAATCTGCAGTTTTGGCCATTTTGAGAAGACACCCATTGTGTTTTGGCAAACTTTTCTATGCCAAATTGGCAATTGGAAGATCGATGATTGTTCTTAATTAAAATTAAGTTTTGTATTGTTTTATTTAGTTTTTGTGTTCTTATGAAAAACATGTATTCACTTTTCACCTTTTCATCTCTAACACCGATGGTTTCAGATTCCTCAAGCCTAAGTATCGCCGTCGTGGCCCCAATTGTATGTAACTGCCATGACCTCATAGTCCTAAAACCATTGCCGCCGATCTCACCAGTTCGCCCCAGAGCCGCCATAGCCATCACTAGACCATCGTAACAAGCAGCCCCTTGATGATTTGAGCTCTAGCCCTCCTCTATTTGCTTCGTTCACACAGGTGTGGCAGATCCTCCTTATCAGTTTATGTCTAATCTATTTTTGCCTCTGGCAAGTTTCATCACAGCAAAATGCATTCCTAAGTATAACTTTCTATTAATTTCCACTACTACAAGTTCGATATAGATGTCTTGATGTGTATCATTCTAAATAGGCTGGGAAAAGTCTATAATCAATCATGTGTGAGAAACTGTCAAATTTTGTAGAAAATTTGAATATGATACAATTACGGCATATCAAGAAATTCAGATTTTGAGTTCTTTTCATTTCGTTTTTGTTTTTAATCTTTTGAGAATTTTTTGTGTGTTTTTGCTGTTTGCAAAATTTGTGTTAAATATTTTACATGTTTAATTTTTAGTTGTTTGAATTGGCTCAAAACATGTTTGATGGAATTCCTAAGAGAGAAAAGAAGAAGAAGAGGAAGATAAACTTTGTTTCTTAAAAACAATTCATTATTTGATGTTTGTTACCCGATTTGATGCACAAAGCAATATTTAATTGTGACCATGATACCAATATTTCCTAATGGCTTTGATCAGGAAGCACCATCAGTGGATGAATTAAATTTTACCTACATTACTGAATCATGACTACTGTATGTAAATAGATATGACACAATCTTATGTATGCATAACACAAATCAAAGGAGATTCTATTGTAATTTATGAGGTTGGATGTTATTATGTGTAAGATTATTGAAATTTTGTTTTTGTGATCACAATAAATCCTCTACTTTGATTAGGAAGTAAAAGCTTAAGGCGACACCTAACTTATGAGTAACTCCAATTTTTACCAGTAATTACTAAAGGATTTTTTAGACGATTAACCCCACATCAACTGGTAAAATTTTATGGCATTTCTTAATTTATTTATCTATTTTTTTGCTCTTGGAGGAAATGCCATAAACATGATTATAGGTATAGGTACTTATAAAAAATATTTAAAAAAAAAAAAAAAATTGATTACAGGGATAGGCCACTTAACAGTACAAGATCCTTGACCAAATTCATATTTGTATATATAGTAATCTGCAGATTAACAAATTTAGGAAGTAACAACAGTAGTTATGTAATTTTTGGTACTTCTTTGCTTTCTAATGTCACCTGGTTACCTCAAAATAGCAAAAAGGATAAGCTTTGGGTTTCTATTCCTTCCTTAACAGTTTTGCGGGCATGCTAACAAGTTCATTGCTTTATTTTTTTATTTTATTTTTTTAAGAGAAGCATCTCCATCTGGTGGCATAACCATAACAATTTTATCCTCCTATGTTATGTTACATTTCAAAAGTATTAGTGCTGTAATGTTTAAAAGAAAGAGAACAGTATAGCATTGTCCCTTACCTTATAGGACCATCTAAAAGTCATACAAGACAATGTTACTGAGATGAAAACCAATTAAAAAAATATTATCCAGGTTTGTAATTTTGCATTTTTTTACCTCACTCAATGACTCATTGGTGGATGAGTAGGAGCCTTCATCATCCTTTACAATTCTTTCAAGGAGACGTATTGTGCTAAAGTTGTTATCGGTGAATTGGTACGGCCTTCTTAAATTTCTGATTAATTTGTTTGTTTTTTTTCAGGTAGTAATTGCATATTTCATATCGAGGTTAGGAATTTTTGGGTGTTGTAATTGATTGTTCTAGAAAGTGTTAGTGTGCTTAATTGTTTGGAAAAGTTCTTTTTTTTTTTTTTTTTTTTTTTTTTTCTTTTTTTTTTTTTTTATTTATGATTTCCTTTTAGGAGTTGTGCAATATGGGTCTCTTCTTTTCCTTTTCTCAAGATTGTGAAACTTTGTAACATATATAATGTCAGACATAGAGTAATTTTGTTATGGTTTTAGTGATAGAGTAATTTTTAGCCGTAGGCATTAGATTTGTAATTACATCAATCTTTAATTCACAATTCCTTATTTTTTAAATTGTGTTGTTTGGAATTACAGTAAACTTTAAAAATAAAAATAGAAAAAATGTGTTCTTTGGAATTACAGTAAACTAAATGATACAAAAAAAATTTCGAATGGAGAACTTATTGGGTATGTAGTCTTATGCCTTTGAATATTGATTTGTAATCTAGATTTGATGCTTTGCCATGTCCTACCATTTGATGCAGTGGCATTTGGAAAAAACTTTTGTGTAGTTCATGCATCAATTATTGGGTATGTATTCTTATGCCTTTGAATATTGATTTATAATCTAGATTTGATGCTTTGCCATGTCCTACCATTTGGTGCAGTGGCATTTGGAAAAAACTTTTGTGCAGTTCATGCATCAATGCACATTTCTCACTCATTTGACCTCCCGTCTCAAGTTCCAAACCCTGGTAATAGTATTGATGAATGATTATATATGGTGTTAGCATAGAGAATATCTTAAATGAGATTTTATAGAATGGAGCACATGCGTGATGAATAATAGGATTCGATAGTGAAAATTACAAATATGCCAGAAATGGTACTGCTATTGAATTTCTCAAATTTCATAGGAAATTTAATTTTTCTTGAGGCCTTTGATTAGAAAGGGTAGTAAGTTGCATACACGAAATTAAGACGTCATCACGCATTGCGCGGGTTTGCGACTAGTATACAATCAAATCACAAACTCTACATAGAGAGTGGCAAGAAAGATATACATCTTGGCATAAAACCCTACAACCAGGGCAGCACAAAAACCAATAACAGAACAAACGAAAAAGCTACAACAAACAACACTAAGAAATACAACACAAACACCAACAACAACAACACATTAACAAAAGAAAAACCAAGACTTGATGACAAGAACAAGAAATTCGAATCGGAAGTGAGCTTGGAGAAGTCGAAAGAAAGAGCAGCAGCAGTTGAAGAAGTCCGGTGCTGCAGTGAGCTTGGAGCCATTATCCCATCCGAGCTAACAAGCACAAGCACAAGAACAAGAAAGTCGAATCGGATTGTCCATGGCATCAGATGCCATGCGATTCGGGTTTTGGGGCTCTCCAAAATAGAGAGCTTAAACAAATCTACCCCCAAGTCACCAAGGGAGTAGACAAGAAAAGCTTGAAATGGGAGAAAACCCCAAACCTGCTGCCAACTAAACATCCTCGACCATTGGAGGTCTCTCCACCGACAAAACCACACCCATCTTGAGGACAAAAGAGAGGTAGAGAGCCGGAGTCTAGAGTCAAGAAAAGACTCCAGCGATAGGCAAAAATACTCACGGACTAGGGTGGGTCGAAAGGGAGGAGAAAAGGGGAAAAAAAGGTGGAAGAAAGAGTGGAGGCCACTGCACACGATGAAGGCAAAAAGGGGAAGAGAGATATGGTGGTGGTGGTGGCGATTCAAAAGGGAGGGGGAAGTGTGCAGTGGAGGCTTCGCACTCAGAGGGGTTGCGCGTCCCAGATCTGACCTCCTTCGGTCATGATGTAATGTAAATATGATATATATTTCCTTACAGAATTAAAATAGATGAAATCAAATAAGCCTTTATAACAAGGGAAGGAAGTAGAATTCGAATTAAACAGTATACAAGATAAAAAAGTATTGTTTAAAAAACTGTATTTTGAAAAATTGCAACTTCAAAACAGAATGCCAACAAGGGTGACTGGCAAACAATGGGGGTGACCAATGACCAACAGGGGCAGATTGGTGGTCGGAGAGGGCTGGATCGGTGGACCGTGGTGGTGGGATGCTTGAGCTAAATCTAGAAAGTGACTTCCTTTGCTGAGAAGAGGAATTCATTTTCTGACTCTTAAGAAGTTAATTTCTGTTTATCTGAGGTCATTGCCTGTAGAACATTGCACCAAACACTATAAATCATGGAAAATATCCTGGAAAGTAGATATCTTTGCCAATCAAAAGAGCCTAAGGTTTATTTTTCTGTCTACAAATACAATTTATCAACAACTTGTTGCAAAAGTGACGAAACTTTTCTCTTTGTGATTCCATATATTGAACTACTGAGAATCAATAGAACCAATAATTGTACAATAATACAAATACATCAAATAGCTGTCTCAATTAAAATATCTTTGATACAACACAAATACTTTGAATGATTTTAGAGTGCTATATACAGCAATCAAATGGAGTAATTTACAAGCCTCTAGATCGTGGAAACCTGACTTACATGCCAATCCTCATCCTGGTGTACTCATATACAGCCTGTAAAAAACTTCTAGACTTTCCCTCTTCAGGCAACTTTAAAAGCCGAGCAACTTTTGAGAACCCTCTATGGTGCAGAAACAAAGAATCTTCCTTCACTTCTTGTCTCATCTCTGGCTCAAGAAGGTTTGGTCTCGTTAGCGCCCACTGCATGGCCCATATGGCCAAAGGGCGCATGTAACATAGAGATCTGTATTGGTCCTTGTCATTCCAAGCTTCCGGAGTTTGAAAAGAATAACTGCTCACAAAAACGCTAAGTTGTTAACAATCTAGAAGAAAAATCTAGGTATCACATATCTAGTGTTGGATAAGTAAATGAATTAACCAATGCTTAACTAAACAATTCTTCCACGAGAAGTTGTTTTATAATAAACTGGGCAAAAGTGTCTTGAATGACATCATGAATATCCAAGTTTTGTCTTGCATTTCAGAATCAAGAAAAGATCTGATGGTTTGAGACTTTGAGCAAGGTAACTACTGATAATTTGCGGCATCGTAGGGTGGTTGTGCTGGATTATTGTTGGCTGTGCAAAAGATGTGGTGAATCCATTTCACATCTCCTCTTGCATTGTTCATTTTCGACGGAGATCTGGAATTTTTTCGTCAACATTTTTGGGATTTCTTGGGTAATGCCATGTGGAATTGTGGAGCTTCTTTCTTGCTGGGGTGCGGGGTGTCGGAATTCTAGGATTAGGAAGGTTTGGGGTATGGTCCCTCTTTGTATTTTCTGGTGTCTTTGGTGGGAGAGAAACACTAGATGTTTTGAGGGGGTGGAGAGGAATGTGCTGGAGCTAAAGGGATTGGTTCTTAGAACTCTTATGGAGTGGTCTAAGGCATCTGGAGTTCTGGTGTTCTCTTCTGTTTTGGATTTTTTAGAATCCTGTAATGCTTAATTTGTTGTTCTTGTTTTGTACACTTCCCATGTACTGTTTTTAATAAAGTTTCTATTTACTGATAAAAAAAAAAAGACTTTGAGCAAGGTAGTAGGATCCGGTGAAATGGAGAGAGTCTATTTCATAGTTAAGATTTTATTTTCCGGATATAGTATACAGACTGTCATGTCATTAATAAATGACGTGAAATTTGTAATATCTAATCTAGACTATGAAATTAATCTATATCAAATGGAGATGATTCTTTTCTGCAAGGAAGTGCACTTCATGTTAATAAAAGTAATTTGTTACGTACTTGTTCTGATAATTTGATATAGTACTAATAAACAAAGTTATTAACTATCCAGGTTTTCTTTCATTTTTTGCCTTCTATGCCTATTTCTTGCTGAATAAGATGTCATGACCTCAAGGTGACAACACAGAGCATGATGTACGTCAAAAACATCATATGAACTTTAGTTTTGAATAATGGGATTCAAATTCTTAGCTGTGAAGGATAAAAATGAAACTCACAGGCAAAAGAAATACTATCAAGAAAATTAGCTAATAGCATGCTACATCCTCATCTTTTTGGCTCTGATGAATAAACATAAAAATTATATAAAGTTGCTTAAGTGATATGGTTTTATCAGGCCACAAAGTTGAAGAAAAGATCAATTTGATTTAAGGCAAGCTATTGAATCTACTAACAGTCTACGGCCTAGATTTGCAAGAAAAATTGCACAAGATTGATAAACCTATATATATATATAGAGAGAGAGAGAGAGAGAGAAGTTGGGTTCAACTTATACCTGGTGTAACTTTTGTCAATATTACACCACTTAATAACTTTCTAGTGGATGAATATTTTAAAATCCCACCATTTTCTACATTGCCTCTTTAAACTTTCCATACTAGCAAAATATCAACGATAAAAAATCAAGAACTATTTCATCCAAAAGAAGTTTGCATTTCAAGTTCTTTGCATTTTAAAATTATACACAAAACATAAGTTTATTGATCATCACATCTGACAAACACGAAATTTGGTGTGTATGTTAAGAACAATGAAAAGGTGTAATCCAGCAGTGGGCTTTCTACTCCAATAAAAAGTCATTGAATGGTGTAACATTAACATAAAGTTATACCAAGTGTAACTTGATCTTGTCCAGAAAAATATTTGATTTTGGGGAAGGGGAGTAATAGGAATATAGGACGAACCAAGCATCCTTATCAAAAACAAGGAAAACTAAACGAGGCAAAGTTCTCTTCTGTTAAATGTGACAGTCTTAATAGGTTTTGGTTCCTTAGTTATTTATCTTGGGCTGCTCGAATTAATAACAAACTGATCCTAGAAGAAAAGGAATAGGAAAAAGAAAAGCTAACTCACCCAAGTCCTTCTTTAGACCATGCAGTTTCGTAGATTCCAAACGCAGTCTGAAATGCCATATCACTCATATCTTCATGGATCATTGTTGCAGCAACAGCATATGTGACTCCAGACCATATTTCTCTTGATTGCATGGATGACAAGTCAGCAGTTCCATCAGGTAACATCCCATTGACAGCTCCCCGCCTTCCATCTTTCACCTTTAAGACATTGTACTTATAGACCTTTTCTAGTGCACTTCTTGCCTTGTCTTCGTCAACAATTGGTAAAAGACCACATGCTCTAGCATACCTACAGAGTTAATACACAAACTTCTAATCCACCACCATTTTTACTGAAAGGAATAAAATAACCATGTGTGACACAATGAAGAAAAAAAAATAGAATTCTATGTTCAGAGTCCTGACACTTTAGTTCTCCCTTACATTGGTTTAAAATACAAAAATAAAAAGTATATGCACAATACAACAAAAAAGCCCTAGTCCCAAAATTTGGAGTCGGCTGCTAGAAGAGGACGCCCCAACTTGTGTTTGTAAAGGTTTCATTCATAATAAAATTACTAAACTTTATGTTGGTCGTCAACCTACAGCAACCCCCCTCCTTTTCTGGGCTTTGGACTGGCTGTGAACAAAATATATGACTCAAAGCACTGACATAGCTGGAGTTATGCACCTGTATTTATAAAAATAATATAACATAGGCTCTAGGTAAATTCAGAAATTGTCTGACATGCACATTGCAAGTATAATGTATACTAGAAACCATTTGGTACACATGCTGAAGATACTTCCCTGACCTTGGATAAGAAAAATCAGAGGAATTTTCTTGATTTTGAAAGAAAAAACTGGATAAGCAAGCAAGCACACGTGTGCACACACACACATGCATGAACACAAATTAAAAGAACCATTCTTAATGTTACTAAAGAATATGATATTCAAAACAATCTAGAAAGTTGCATCAGTCACAACATACCATTGTCCAGCTAATTGGTCAGCTTGAATGGATGCACTTGAACTTCCTCCACTGCTGTCATAATTGAAGTAAGAACCATTCCATAGTTTCTCATACACAGCTTTTGCCTTCTGAAACTTAAACCAAAAGTAATCCTCAGATCCCTTATCACCTACTTCACGTGCCATGGCTGATGCAGCCTGCAAGGCTGCCACCCACAACCCACCACTATATGCACTCACACCAGAGACAGACCATGTATCATAAGTTTGATCAGGGAAGCCTTCATTCTCAATCATCCCATCTCCGTCCTTGTCAAATTGGTCCATATAAGCCATTGCAACATAAACAGAGGGCCAAACAGCTTGTGCAAAATTCTTATCACCAGTGGCAACCACATCCCTATAAACTTGGAGAACAAATTTTGGATTCAAGTCTTTCCACCTGTCAGTGTTATAAAGGTTATAAGCATTTACTTCAAACCATGGGTCATTGATTCCAATATCATGAGGAATGGCTCCAAGCACCTTTCTTGCAACCCATTGTCCATCATGTAAAAGTTTCATCTTAGTGGGATCATGCATCATTACTGCCGCTGCAAAGTCTCTTTGGATGCTAAGTTCAAGTTTTGGAAATAGCATGACTAATGCAAAGGATGAGTAGAAATGTACATCATAAGTGTTCCACATTTGATATTCAATCCCTTCAAAATAAAGGAATTGCCCAATATTTTCTTCTCCTTTCTGAAGCAGATTTGTCCCAAATGCAGAGTTTGATGAAACTGTGGTGTGAATTTGCTCAAGTACTGAAGTCATCCTTTCAAGAATATCAGCAGCGGTATCATTTTTATGGGATACATCGATTATGTCCTTCACACCTGATCTGGACCAATCAAGGGAAAACTTTCTTTGTACAATGCTTACTAAACTATGAACTGGCGGTGATCCATCTGCAAAAAGAAAAATCAACTCATTGTTATTAAATTGAGTCAACAATCACAAGAACTTTTTTGATACAAAACCAAGCCTTAGTCCCAAAACTTTGGGGTTAGCTAAATTAAATTAGAATAGAGGGGAAACCTCATGTACACAGGATGTGCACACAAAGCTGTCCTAAAACATAAGACAAGCGCCACAAATACCTGTCCAAACCGTCCCCCCTGAATTAAGATAATAGAGCTCATTGAAGAGAGTGATAGGGTACCTGTACAAAACCTTCTCTAAGTTATAATCTGATTATACATGCAATCAGCATATAACACATCAAAACTCACCATTCAGGAAGCCTCTTGTCTTCAAGAATAGGTCTTTGCCATGCATCTATCTGGGACTCCCAATGGCTATTCTCTATATTTAAGAAGAAGAAAAAAACGTAGAGTTGAGACAGGAGTGCAACTTTACAATCCTAGAGTTGAGACAGATCCTTCAATGTAAAACGTACACACTGGAAGATTACCAAGAATAGCATCATGTGCAATCTTTGCAGCAGCATCCCCACGGGTACCATAGAATTTAGTGTAACGCCTGTTGATAAAAAATTTCAGGATATAAATAACTTTTCAAATTGTGATATTTCTCAGATAAGAATTTGCCTAGCCACCTGTAATAAGTTTTTCCACTCGAAAAGTTTACTTCAGGGCAGTCCCATGCCAATGAAAATGTTACAGAACGTACTGCATTTGATGGAATTGTAAGAGAAGCAGCAATGGCTGCCCCAATAGATGATCCTGGTTCTGAAGGCACTGACGTTTCCGCGGAACTAAGGCGATCAAAGGATCCATTCTGTTAGAAAAGAAATACAGATATCAAGTTATATGAGAAATGAAGATACAACTTGATATAGAACAATGAACACTAATACCAAAATTTGATGTAGGACAAAACCAAAACGAATGCAAAAACAAAATTGAAGAAAGAAAATAAAAAGATAGATAACCAAGGAGTCAGTATCAAGTAAGAGAGAAAAAACATGACAGTCGACACCTAGGGTTGGCTGGAATCAAAACCAGACCATTGGAAAAATTCCAAGAGAAATTTACAAATCAATGAAACTATTAAGCTATCTCCATAGGGGTACCATAGCATGCTTTTATAGAACACTAAAATTAAACCCTAATTCTATTTGATTTAGGAAAGCCAATTGTTGAATTACAAAAATACCCTTGACTCTAGGAAATTAAATAAAAACACTAAAAACCTAATAAATTTATAAGACCTAAAATAAAATCGAATTGACAAATATAAAATACAATTGACTCCTAAAATTAAATAAAACTAAATTAAAATACAATTCTCTTCGTGCTTCCCACATCAAAACATTTTTTTTATGAATAACAGAAGATAAATGAAGACTAAACTAAAGTTACAAAAGGGCAGAAAGGCCACTTAGAAGAGAAAACTCACATAAATAATACACCTCCTTAATTCATAAACAAATAAAAAAAAAAATACATCCCCTTTAGACTGAAATTGTCCCTTCGACAGAGGGACGGGAGAGGCAAAAAATCAAAGCTGAACACAAAAGGAAAAATCTCACATAAATAAGACATCCCCCAAAGGCTAAAAATGTAAAAATGCCCAACAGAGGGACAGAAGAGGGAAAACAATCACAGCTAAAAAAAGAAAGTATAGAAGAGTAATAATAGCCTAACCAATATGACTTATGAAGAAAATGCCAACAGATAATGAGAACAATAAGAATGACTTATTAATTTTAACTGAAAAATCATTTAATCGCAACCTTTCACATCTATACATATGAATTACATCCTCAGAAAATAAAGCAGTGCAGGCAATTACTGGCACCTAATCTTGGTCCAGAGATAGATGCAATGGCCCCAGCAAAGATCAAGTAGCACACAGACCCTTGCTGATTCTAACAATGTCATATTCTCAAGGCATAATGTCAAAGCTTAAAATTGCTGATCTATGAACCCAATGGTCAGATTTGACTGAAATGTAATCATCCAGATAAGTGGTTCTTCTTCAAGTTCATGATAATTTTACATAAAAAGGGTAAAAATAAGATAAACAATGCATGTAAAGAATAAGAGATAAGAAATTCAATCTGTCACTAAGAAAAAGCCAGGCAATATTAATTAGGCCACAGTCTGCTGAAACCAAAATCCTTCGTGAGTTGTGAAAACAAAGTAGAATTAGACATCAGGCACAAATGTGCAAATGTATGAAACTGAGCAGATATCTGTCTAATGAAATGCGCATGTAAAATATGGTTAGTCTACCAACCTCCTTGATTTCATGCCACATGTCTTTTGCCGTGATACCTTGAGAGTTACCAGAAATCACAAAGCAAGGGCACTCAGAGACATGAATACCATCAGTTTCCTCTGCTGCAATCGCAAAAGTCACAGGAGATAATCCATTTGCAGTCCTGTAGTGGGATGTGAGGGGTGTTACATGTAGAGCATCAGAACATATGCCATATAATGATTGAACTGATCAAACAAAGGGCAGAATTGAAAGGAACCTACTTGTGATGTAGAAGTACACCATGCACACCATCCTTCATCCTAGCAGAATAAATGATCTTATGGGTTAGCATAAACCATAGGCATGCTACAAAATAGATAAGCAATCTTCACATAGACACACACGCGGATGCACATGTATCTAATCCTTCACACAGAGACACACACACACATGCATGCACATGTATCTAATCATAATTTCAAAAATCAATAAAAATATCAAGAAGAGGTCAAGCAAATGATATTTTTCTTACATTATTTTTGAATTGGAGTGCTGACCAGAAAATTCAGAGAGCCCCCCAACAGAATTCTGAATGGCATTGACAAGAATATTTTGCATAAGTTTCAATGGCTTCTGGCATGTCATATTTGTTTTAGGAATCCACATGAAATATACTTGGTGCCTCCAAGAAGGACAAAGCTTTAAAATAAATACAACTGACAAAGTATGGAACCAAAGGACATAAAGCTGAAAGTGATGAACACATGACAAAAAGACATACTGCCCATGTGAAAAGCAAGGTGGCATCTGCAGCAGTCTTTCCAGAATTGTACAGCTGAAGAAAATAAAATCACAACTCAATAGTGAGGCTAACTGTATCAGATGTCAGACAAACAAGCATCTAAGAGATCCTTTCCTACCGTGAAAGTGAAAACTGATACAGGGAAGCTGCTCTCCTTGTAATTATGGGGAATAACAGGTGAAATTTGACGACAAACTATTTTTAGTTCCGGATCAGGTTCACCTGCATTTAAAGAGAAACAGGTGACCCATGTATAAGAAAAATTATCCATGATGAAGGTCATCATAGACTCAGAAGTATACCACTTAATGATTACCCTCATATACAGTCCATGCCCTTGGGAATAAAGCATGATATGTAGAGTTATGTCCATTCAGATTCCAGTCCCAAGATCCAATCCCTGAAACTGCAGTTTCTCTGTTTAAGACATAGTATTCAGTAAATATTTCCTTTTAGTTCAAACACAAATGAAACCGAAGCTCTCAAAAATTTCTGAAGAATTCAAATTAACAGTGCAGAAAATTGCTTACTTAAGCACCTCAGGGCTCCGTGGGCACAGCACTGTAGAATATTTCTCACCATTTGAGCGTGAAACAAAAACCTGCATAAGTATTTGTATTCCAAACTTAGATGCAACTTGATAAAAATCAATAAAAAAGATAGTAATGATAACGGATGTTCCAATTTTTTTTTTTTTTTTTTTTTAATTTCCATCAAATGCAAGATCTACTGTAATGTCAAGACTCAAGACTATTAAAAAAATGATCTAATAAACATTAAGTGCTTCGATGAACTCTTCATCAAAGACTGGTCCCAACATCTTCTGATCAACCATTGGAAGTCTTTGACCATTACCCACCATCTAGGGGTACATATTCTGTAATTGTATAAATTTCTCATTACCATGGCTGACATTATCCTTCATCTTTTCCTCATACGTTTCAACTAGGACGATATCAGTCACATGCATTTTTTTATAACCATGATGATGTCAGAATTATCAACTACATACTGACAAAATATTCAAACAAAGTGTTTCAAGTGTTTAAAGTCTCCTTAATTGCCTTGTTTCGAACACAAGAAACAAAACAAAACAAAACAAAAAATCAAAAGTAAAAATTAAATCCATTTCTTAAAAATTTAAGAACAGAGTATGAACAGTTGAACCTATCGTCAATAGCATTATGACAATAGCTGTTTTAGGATAACTGGACCAGATAGGGCCAGGGCAGTGGCTCAACATATCACCCATTTAGTTAAATTGGGAAGACAGATACGACAGCGCATTATGACAGACACAAGGTCTCAAACACTGGAACAAACATATTTCTAGATAATGGAACACAGTATGTATGACCTTTTTTTTTCATTAAACTGCATAGAAAAAATTAAATATTTCAAAATTTTGTGCATGTGGAAGCAATATAAGGTTATATTATGTAGAAAACTATAACTTTGTCAGATAAAAGCAGTCAATTTTGTAATTGCCCAAATGGTACCAGAAAAAGGTGGCCACAGGTACTGTGTTTCCACTTTCCATCGACTGACCATCAGACATACAAAGTTTTTCATACAATAATAAAAATTTATTACATCTCCATATCAATGAAGAAAAACTCAAACATTGATTCAATAAGCTTACCGAAAATTGATTTGCTAAAACCGGTTTCTCTTCACATTTTCTAGGGAATAGTTGCCAGCGCTGAAACTCTCCTCTGTAACTCCTTCCTATGCTTCCTGAACTGAACATTTTTTTTTTAACAAACAATTTAATTCTAAACTCATTGGAAAAAATGAAAGGGAAATATATAATAAGTTGGGTAAGATGTGAAATTTTTCAGCTGGTGATAGGCAGTAAAGATAATGCCAAAACAATGTGAGAAAATATTCCCAGCTTCACATTTTCTATTTTCTTCAAATAAATTTTTTTTTTCTTTTATTATTGGTAGGTTACACATGCACCCTATGGCTCTTGAAACCATGACCTCACCCTCCACCATACTTTTACAAGGGGAGTAGGTGCCATTTGAGCTAGAGCTCATTGGCATTTTCTTCGCATAAGCTTTTATAATGTTCAATAAGAAATATATCTTACTAAAATAAAAACTGTTGAGTATAAGTACTAACAGAATGTATAGCTTTAATAATTACTACATAATATTTTATACGTAAAGCTAAAATAAATACACATATATCTTCAATGGACTTTGTTTAATACCTTTGATCAAGCACCTAACCCCTAAATTCACACACACACACACACATGCATATATATATGTATGGCTTTTAATGTTACATAACATGGTAATAAACATCCATCATGATTGATGAAGATTGAACACCTACCCTACACCACCTAAGGGAATTCCGTGACAAGATGTTACAAGGCGCCTAGCAAATGGATTCATAAAAGGCCCCTGCAAGGAGAACAGAAAGATGCTCAAGGATTTCTTATCATAACCAATGCATCAATAGAAGCTGTACGTTTTAGGTCAAAAGAAAGGAAATTACATTTCCTTTAGTGGCCTCTTCTCGGATATGGCGCCACAGACGAAATCCTATTGGGGCCTACCAAAACGAAACAGACAATATAGTTGGCACATATGAAACCATAATAAAGGGGCTAAGGACCTAATGTGCGTGAAATTTTCATGTGATTCTGATGCATCAGCAAGACCATGGTAAGGATGCAGAAATATAAGTGAGTTAAAAATATCTGTGAAGGAAAACATAAGCACATACATTTATTTTTTGATAAATAATATAGTTTTATTGAAGAACATAAGCACATACATACATAACATATATGTATATATACATACAGATCAGCATGTGTGTTTGTGTGTGTGGATATGGCTTTACGCCTTTCCAAAAAGCAATTGTCACGTCTTTGTGCTTGATTATAGAAGATAAGAGAAGCAAAGGATTTGAAGGGTCCAAAGAGAAAACGTCATGATATCTAAATCTGTAAGCATACCATCTGAACTATCTCTTTCAAACTTAGAGAGAACTCTGAAGGAGCACTTCCCTCACTATTTAACCTTCGCTGCCAGGTCAGTAATGCAGGTTCTCCAGGGTCAACCTTACTCAGACAAACAAAAGAAATAGATATTAGATGATCATTTAAGGGTTTGAAACATCAAGCCCAACACAATTGTCAATTAGAGTCATACACTAAATATTAACAAATTATACTTGGCTACTTTCTGTAATCTTAAAAGTAGTTGTGTCATCTACTGCATCATCACCCATATCCTGTGTGAGTAATTAATAATTGGACCATGAAAATCCTAATCATCTCCCAAGCTGATTTTTGTTCTTAACTTATCTTTAAAAATATAAGCATAGAAAAATATAATGGCGCACTATCAACATTATGTGCAATGCAAACACTATTCTCTCACAATTAAAATTAATCACACTCTTTCCGATTGGAATTGACCAACTTAGCCCTAAAACCCATAAGAATTTTGTTTCCACAAAAATTTGAACATGAGGGCTCCATATTGTACATAAAGATGAAGACATTATGATACAGGAAACAATGCAAGTTATATTCCCCAGAAGGGTAAGAAGGAGCAGTTCCATCTACCTTAACCCCCCTTACAAAAAGAAAAGAAAAAAAAAAAAAAAAAAAGGACAAGAGGGACCCAGAATCTAATGAATAAACTCTCATAATTCAAGAGTTTCATTAAAGATTGTGTTCAAAATTTATCAGAAATAAACTAGAAAATAATAACTTGGTGGAAAAGTTCACTAATCATGCCAATTATATCCATAAATACATTACCTGTTGCAACAATGTCTTTATACACATCTCTAGAACATAGCCCATTGCAGTTACATTTTGCAGCTGAATTAATTGGAACAGACCTATTATCCCCCAGAAGGATTTGCTGCTTGGAGACTATATTTCTTATAGAAAACGTTCGCAGGGTGACTTATGAAAGTTTTATAAGTAAATAAAACCTCCATAGTATGGTTTAAACAGATTTAAAGAAAACCTTTGCAACTCTTTCATAGACAGAAAACATCTTTGATGTCTAAAATGCGTAAATTTTCTGGATAAAATTGTATATGAAAACCAGAACTCTATGAAGCTGATTAAGGGTAGAGATTGTAACGCACAACAAAATTCAAGTAAAGTACACTTTTTGTGCTTGCATCTACTTCTACTATTTATAATGGCCCATCTTTTTCATTCAATGGAATAGATGCCCAAAAACTTGACAGCCATGACTTGCTAGTCACATATTTAAAAGCCTAAATCCAACTTAAAATGAATTTTTTTTATTTTAAATAAGTACTTAAAAAATGATAATTTTCAAAGAATCACTATTTGGTTTATATTTCAAGGTTGTTGTAGGTATTTCCATTGATTCCCCCCCCCCCCCCCAGTGGCTGCACATAAGGAGCAGCGCAAAAAGTTTTTTTATAGGTATTAAAAAAAAAATATTGAAGATTGAAAAAGAGCATACTCCCCGAGTACACAGGCAGAGTACTATGGATGCTGCAAATGTCAACATTGCAGACTAAAAATTCATTCAACTATTGGCCAAGTATGGGATAAACCATGTGTCTAACAACAAAATATGGGATTGATTATCTTGCCTCTTGTAATTAGTTAACTTTTCATGTTACGTTAATAAAGGTATATGTTGCCACCTGTCTATTTCAGTGTTACTTAACAGTATTAACACCTAAGGGTAATTCTATCCTTATTTGTTCTATAAGTTAACAGAATTCTAGATAGCTGATAAATAAAGTGAAATAAGTAATAAATACTAGGTGATAATCAAAATGATGGACACCATACCCATCCCTTTTCTATAAACATGACTAGCATCATTACTAACATAGAATAAGATATACTAATTAACTTACAGCCACAGGCAGAAAGACAAGAAAGGGATCTATACTGCTGTGTACAATACATCTAAATGTTGCAGCAGCTTAGACAGTGTGCAGAAAGGCTAATTAAAAAGCTAGACAAGTATAAACAGCAATCATTTCACCTTTTCAAGAATAGCATACAGCATTTAAACCTCTCAAACATATAGAGAAAGTTCTGTTGTAGTCCTTAAAAAGTACGAGGGAGAAGCTATTTCAGTATATAACCAAGTACACAAGTACCTTATTGGTTGAAGACTTAGAATGGTCCTTCTCTTCTTCGACAAAACCATTGTCCAACACCTTTTCCTCAGACATCTTTCCTGTATTAAACAAAGAACAACCATATCAACCTAATTTTATTATATACAATTCATCACTTAGTTCCCATTCTTTTGAAGCCCATTTAGTTACCAAGAAGTCAGTAGACAAGAGTATATAATATATATATATATATATATATTTTTGATAACGTAGGGAACCTTTCTAAAGAAGAGCCCTTTGGACTCACCTCTAGGCAGTAAAACCTACGGGCAATTGACCCCACTTGCCAGAACCAAGTTGTCAGGTAATCCAAGGGCATTCACCCCTGACAGGCTAACTAGTTTATGTTCATGACAAGAGCATAAACATAGAAATCTTAAATCCATTCTAACCCCATGTGTGCATAATTCCAATTCTCTTTTCCTTTTCTCCATCTTCTCATAAACCACAAATAGCATTATAACTTCTTTCACTTACACCAAATCAATTACTACAATATTTTATAAGCTGAACAGTAGTGGTTGGCCTCTAGATATAAACTTAAAACTATCATTATAATACCTATTAAACTAGTTTGATTTAGTACAGCGCATTGCCCTTGTCATAAACAGAGCTCAACTGAAGTCATGCTCAATTTTCTCTACGCATACTGATTATGCAGCACTAGAAATCACATTGGCAACATATTTACACAAAGAGGGATAGGTTATAAATTCCAATTCTGTCATTCAATAACACATTCCCAAGGCTGCATATATCAATACAAGAAGTGTTAAAACAGAATTTTTTATCCATAGGTTCTCGATCCACCAAAATAACATCACAACTAAATTAAAATTCCAACTTCCATAAATTCGTATTTCTAAATCTGAGTCCAGTTCTTCACAAACAAACGCAGCCTTATCCAATCCACCTCTCTATTCACACACACGCACACACAAATTCATATATTATCCATAAACCATTTCAAAGAAACATTCATCAAATTATTTGCATTAGAGAAACTTCATGAGAACCACCAATCACCTACACTCACACACACATGCGCGCGCGCACACCCACTCACCAAAAAAAAAAAAAAAAACCCTACATATATTATGCAATAACCTATTAACTTCATATACCATCCATAACTCATTTCACAGCAAAATTCATCAGATAATTTTGCATTAGAGAAACTTCATCAGAACTCACCAATCACCTACACATACACACAACCTTCATATATTATCCAAAAGTCCAATAACATTATAAATTATTCATAACCCATTTCACAGCAAAATTCATTAGATTATTTTGAATTAAAGAAAATTCATGAGAACTCACCAATCACCTACACACACACACACACACACACAACCTTCATATATTATCCAAAAAGCCATTGACTTTATAAATTATTCATAACCCATTTCACAGCAAAATACATCAAATAATTTTGCATCATATATAACTGATTTTTTCTTATCAAATTTTTTTTTGCATCATATACACTGACACCCCCACACACACGCAACCTTCATATATTATCCAAAAATCCATTAACTATATAAATTATCCATAACCCATTTCACAGCAAAACTCATCAGATTATTTTGTATCATAAAAACTTCATATACAAAAATACATACATACACACACACACATAGATACCCACAAACATGAATACATAGATACATATATGCATGTCGATTTTTCACGTCAATTTCCGATTAGAACATGAAAAACACGAAGTGGGTCAAACCAAGCGATTAATCCAACAAACAAAGATTCTCAATTGTCCAATGCAAGTCAAAAAAATATATAAAACATAAATGCAAAATTAAGGAACTGAATTCACCGTACGATCTCTTACCTGAGAAGTAGTGTAGGAGTGAAAGTAGAAATGGTTGGGCAGAGAAAGAATGAGTCGTACAAATAATTGGTGATTCAGATGCGGAATGACTTATTCGTTGTTTGGTCTGAAAAATCTTAAATAAAAGTCAGATTTGGACCGTTTGGGATTTTTTTTGTTTCTTTGTTTGAATTTGAACAATCATAGATTTTTATGGTAGATTTCCTTAAATATACATATATATATATATATATTAATTATATATATATATTCATATATTTTTCTTGGTTTTCTTTTTTCTTTCCAATTTCTTGCATTTTTAGTTGGGTATTTTTGTGTGTAGGGATAATAAAAATTCTAATACCTCGACCTTACAAACTAATATGTTAATTTTTAAATGCACAATAAAAATATAATTTAGAAATTTATTCATTATGTTGTTGATGTTGTACCAATCACATTCATCGTTTTTTGTAATAAAATTAGTAACAGCTTTAGTATTTTTCGTTTTTAATTAGCAAAAATTATGTTTTAAACCTTATAATTTAGGATTGTAACCAATTAAGCCTTATATATAGTTTCCAAAATAATAAATTAATTCATGAAGTTTTTAAAAAGTAATAAACTAAATTATGAGATTTAAGAAAATAATAAAAAATTAAACTCTCAACCTACATTAAACCCCAAGTACAATGTTGTTCCACTTAAATTAGTTGGGATTTAATTTATTATGTTATAAATCTCATAGTTTATTTATTTTAAAATTATATGGTTTATTTACTTCTTTTGAAATTAGAAAGTTTCTTTTGAAATTAGAAAGTTTAATTTGTTATACCCCTTAAATTATAAGATTTAAAATATAATTTTCCCTTTAAATTATCATAGCACCTACCTTTCTAAGAGAAATGATTCCGAACACCTAGTAACACCTCCCTCTTACTCACCCTGCAACATTAACAGCCTCCATCATACAAAAATACATTAGGATATTTCCTTGCCATGACGTCAGTGATGATCTCACATGGAAATAATGTTTTCCTTAACAGCATGTGAAATTAATTTCTTTCTTTTGAAACTAGAAAATTTAATTTGTTATACCCCTTAAATTATAAGATTAAAAACATAATTTTCCTTTTTAATTATCATAACACCTACCTTTCTAAGAGAAATGATTATGCACACCTAGTCACACCTCCCTCTTAGATAAAAGTCAACCTTGTGTTTGGAACCTACAAGTAGGACCCATCTTTATGTGAAAATATGGTGGATACACTGGATCCACTGAATTATTTCACTTGTAATTAAGATCCTTAGAATTATAAGTAACTCCATGGTAGATTTATTAAAATTTTAACTATTCATGATTAAATCAAAATTATTCAGATTTTGTCATGTTATTAATATGGATTCTAAAATAATGCTAGTCAATATTTATTTAAATGTTGATATTGTGACCAAATCTCAGTCATTCATTTAACCTTAAATGGTAATCATTTTAAGATCTTTGTCGTTTAGTTATATTGAGTATATTAGAGGGTTTTAATTTGCATGTCCTTAGTCTTTAAGTTTGTGTGCATAAACCCCTTATTTAGTGGGTTTTATAGTATGGTTCAATTATTTTTTTTTCTCATTTAATTATACTTTTGGTCCTCAATGCTTGCCTTATGTGTCAAAATGGTCATTAACATTTTAAATATGATATTTTAGTCGTTGACATTTTATCATTATGTCATTTTAGTCATTGTCATTTAAGCGGTGAATGAAAAAAGGCTGACATGGCTAACAAAACTATTAAAATAATGACAATATGATGATGTGGATGCCATGTCAAATTGTTTTTTTGAAAAAAAAAAATCAACTTTAAACTCACGTGTGGCAGCACGTGAGCACATCAAACTTAGGGATTTTGAACTGAAATCCCTAGAAAGAAAGAGATTAGCAACAACATAAACTTCATCTCCCTTACTCACCCTGCAACACCAGTAACCTCCATCGCACAAAAATACGTTAAGATATTTCCTTGCCATGACATCCGTGATGGTGCCACATGGAAATAATGTTTTCTTAATAAAATGTGAAACTAATGTTGGACTCCTGACAAATTGTGAAAAAGAAATGTGAAATTGATTGCACTTGTAATTGTAGTATTGAGATTTGGGTTGGGTTTAATACTCCAGTACATTGGACCCGACACGATAGGTACTAAAGCATCAACAACAACTTGAACTTAATCTCTCTCTCTTCTCGCAACACCAACAATCTCCATTGCACAAAAAATTCGTTACAATATTTCCTTGCCATGACGTTAGTGATGATGTCATATGAAAATAATGTTATTCTTAATATCATGTGAAATTAATGTTGGACTCCCGACAAATTGTGTAAAAAAAAAATGTGAAATTGATTGCACTTATAATTGTATTATTGAGATTTAACTTGGTCCAGTACTCTAATACAATAATGATGGGCACGAGGGCATAGTGCAGCCATGAGCCAACCCTTTTTCCTAGTATAGTTGAGCTGTTCCTATCCCAACGCCAGATTCATTCTTTTGTTTACAATTTGATTGGAAAGAGAACTGGGACCCACATATTGGCCACGAGTTATCATGGCGCGTATTTAACATATTTCTATTGGATTGCTGGATTTGAGAGAAAAGGGTAGCGCGTGTCACTACCTCCCACAAGACGAGAGTATCGGTAAAATTGTAGAGATATTTTTATTAAAATATAGGAAAAAAGTCTAAAAAGAAAAAATAAAAATAAAAATACTTATCAAAGAAGCAAATTAAACCTGATATTTTATAAATGTGTTACTTTAAACCTTTTACTTTTATTATTATGTCAAATAAAATCCCACTATGATCTTAAGTAATTCATAATTTTTAAGTGTTTGGTGCAGTAATAAGAGTGTGGGATTTGAGTTATCACAAAGATAAAACTATTGTTTTTTATTTTTTATTTCCCCCTAAAATAAATGATTCTTGAGTTATTAGGAGTTTCTTTTCTATGATGACAAAAATTTACTTTTCTTCTTTATATTTATGAGGTTATTTTTATTTGGTCATTGATTTTTCTTTTATTTCATTTTATCCTTCCAATTTTTTGAGACGGTTTCAATTTCATCATTTACCTCACAAAAAATGTTGTCGTGACTAACAAATTGATTATGAGTTATTTAATGATAATAAAAAAAATATTTAAATAATATTTAAAAGAGCATGTTAGTACTTAAAAAAAAAAAAAAAAACCTGTGCGGCACCCACTTTTATTTTTTTTTTTTTCTCTTCATTTTTTCCCCTTTTCTCCTACTTTTTCTTTTGGTTGCTATTGTCTACTTGCTATTAACAAATCTCTATTTCTCTGTATTGCATTCAACCATCCCAGATAAAATACTTACACTTTCATTGGAATATATTTTTTAGAGAGAAAGAGTGCTGGTAAAACTTCAAAGAGATTTCTTTGGGAATGTTTGGGCAATGAAATTAAATTCCAATTAGTTAAATGGAATACTTGTTGTACTTCCATTTGCCATGGAGGATTGAGAATTAAGGAGTTGTTGCTTTTTAATCAAAGCTTTGTTAGGAAAGTGGTTGTAGCGATATTTGTTAGAAGAAAATGCTTTACAGATGAGGATAATAGATTTAAAGCATGGCACTACTTGGGGAAATTGATGTTTGGGTGAGTTTGAGGACCGAATGGGGTGGATTTGTGGAAGCATATTAGAAGAGGCTGGGACAACTTTTCGAGCCTTAGCCATGATGTTTGTGATGCCTCTAAAATTTGGCATGACTTTTGGATTGGTGAGAATACTTTAAAGAAGATCCCAAATTTTTTTTTTCTCATCACAAGAGATAGAGAAACTATAGTGGCAGACTATATGAGGCTTGGTCCACAGCCAATAGGTTCTATCACTTGTGGCTAATATTGCACCTCATCTATCTTGGATCCAAATAGAACCTTTCAAGCCTTGAAAAAAAAAAAAAAAAAAAAAAAAAAACGGACGGAAGCCAAAGGAAATTATTTCACAGATTATCATAAAATGCCAAACAGCAGTCATATACCATAGCCCCCCAAAAATAAAACATCAAAAGTGTTCATGAAATGCCATATGAGAAGGGTCTTGCACAAAATTTTTGACTCGTAACCTATTCTCCAAGAAAAATATACTAAACCCCTGATGGTTTTATTTAAAATAGAAAATAATGTTCTTCTATTTCAATGAAATTTTTCCAAATTCCCACCATCAGCCAAACTCTTCAACTTCTGAAAAAATATTAGGTGCTAACCTAAGTAAAAGGATTACGCAGTTGATTCCTTCAAGTAAGCAATGAGGTCTGCACGGTCCTGTGGCTTCTTCAATCCAGGGAAAACCATCTTTGTTCCAGGAATGTACTGCACAAAGCAAATTTTATAAGTGGTCGAGTATTCATTTTTCATTTATATATTCATTTTTTGGATATGTAATAAAGATTCATTCAAACAAAACTGTGAAAAAGAAACATAAAAATAAAGCTAAAATCAAAATTACAAAGATCTAAAAACTCGGAGGATAAAGAAGAGAAACCCCCAATAACCCTCATCTCATAAAATAGAGATATCGGAAATAAAGACCTCAATCTCATCATTAAGAGATCAATTCTCCCAAAAGTTATAGCATTCCTCTCCCGTCAAATACTCAAAAGTGATAAGACATGACAGCAAGCCATTTTATCAATTAAAGTTCACATATCAAACAACAATTCCTGAACAATAGAATCCCTGGAGACCCCAATTTCATGTAGAAGTTTTCAACCAAAAGGTAGAGAAAAAACGAAAAGAGTAATGCATTACCTCCTGAAAATTTAATTATGAAAGTATTATGCAAAATAATATTTGTTAGCATTGCTCTATATCTCATAATATTGAGCTGTCAAACACATACAATAGATCAACTTCTTCAGAAGTACATACATTTCGCATTAACAGAGTATGTGCACCACCCCCATGTTAAAACCCACATGAACTCTTTTAAGTATTATTTATTGGGATAAGAATACTGTGAAACAGTTAAACTCTACTAAACACTTAAACCACTGTATGAAATACAGCAACGCAATTGCTGGCATAACAGCCAGGCATACCATGCATGATTTTATCCACAACACCATTTTGTGCCATGACCAAATAGCATAATCAAGTGTGACAAGTATATAGCATGTGTTCTTTTATTTAAAAATAAAAATCAATAGAAAACTAGAATCATACATACCTTCTTTGGGTTAAGCAAGTAGTCATACAACGTCTTCTCTTCCCAATCCACAGCCTTGTTCTTATTTGCAGCAGAATAGGAGTACCCGGGAGTTGTGCCAGACTGCCTTCCAAAAAGACCATTTAGATTAGGTCCTGCACAAGTAATGCTCAAATCATTATTGTCCAGAAACAGAAAAAACAACAAAGCATTTACACCACAGCTAAATATCACTTTCATGTAGAAAATTATACGCATATTGCAATGAAATATTACAGTACTCATGAGACCAAATGACATTTAGTATTACCTGTGGGTTAGAAAAATTAGAATAGGGCAATACAAAAAGACACCAATGAGCTCTGCCTCATTGACATTTCCTCCTCCCACAAGAATGGTTCAAGTGTTGAAAACCCATGGGGTACATGGGTAACTTACCAATCCAATCCGATAACACAATATATACCTCCATAGCATAAATTCCACCCACAACTCAAAACTTTGCTACTAGATTAAAACAGTCAAATTGATTTCTTTAACTTACAATGGACTTCCATTAATTCATCACAATTTGCCCACATTTTGGGTTTTCAACAAATGAATCCATAAAATCTGTTTATCTTGAGCAATTAAGTTATACCCATCAATGGTTTTCTAAGCCACTATTAGTCATTGACCCAAAATTTGATTCTTCACACACACACACACACACACAAAAAAATCCTTTCTTTCTCAGCAAACAAACAAGGCTAACCCACAAAAATCCAACATTTGAGGAACAGTGAAATTAGAAGTAACATCAAATTCTCATGAAATTGTAAACAACACACACATAAATATATATATATATATATATATATATATATATATATATATATATATATATATATATATCAATCGGACAACGAATTTTGAAAAAGACGTAGATCAGAGAGAGAGAGAGAGACCTTGTTTGTGACCAGCGCCTTTGTCGACAGTGTGGCACTGAGCGCACTTGGTCTTGAAGATTTTCTCGCCGGCCTTGGGATTGCCTGGTGGTGCTTCAGCGAAGGTCGCCATTTTTGAATTTCGATGACTCTCTGATCTGATACGATCCAAGGGTGGTTAGGGTTTTTACTTTTTAATAAGCTCCGACCAGTATTTCAACAACTACGCTACACATAACCTAACCATTTCACTTTTTTAGGGTTGGATTCACATTTTACCTATCTGCCCTTCCTCTTCCCCTTTAATTTCTTTTATTCATTTATTTATTTTTTATAGAAAAAAGTTGATAAAAAAAAAAAATGTGTTTGTTTCGACATAAATTAGTTTCTCGAAAAAGATTTTTTTTTTTGATCTTCAGATGTTTGGGATGATGTATATGGGTGATCAAACTAAAAAAGTTTTTGGTTTGACTCAAAAATGAAACACCAATTTACGCTTCAACGGAGCATATCAAGCCCAACACTAATTTACGCTTCGACATAAATGTTTTTTTACAATCAGAACTGCGAAGGATATTACTCCAATGGGAGGGTTCCCCTCACTATGGTATTGTGAAGGAGGACTATCTGCTGATTAAGGGTTGATGTGTTGGCCCCAAGAAGCGTGTTGTCACCCTAAGGCAATCACTCTTGAAGCAAACATCTAGGGTTGCCATGGAGGAGATCAAGCTCAAGTTCATTGATACATCCTCCAAATTTGGGCATGGTCGCTTCCAGACAATGCAGGAGAAGGCAAAGTTCTATGGACGGGTCAAGGCTTGATTGCTTATGCTTGAGGAAGATCCCTTCAGCGTTTCCATTTTGTTAGAGTTTTATGCGGTTTTGTTCCCCATCAGTTGGCTTGAACACAGCCTGAACTACCTTTTTTTTTTTAATTTTTATGAGCAATGGATTTTTTGATACTGTGATGCTGAGTTTGCTTTTTGCCATTCAACCGGATAGTTTTAATGGATAGTAATCTATGGTGTTGTTGAGATGATTTTTTTTTTTTTTTTTTAGTATGAGATTTTTTTTTTTTTTTTTCTTAGATGACTGCCCAATTAATGAAATTTTCCAGCACCAAATTTTCACTTTGTAAAAAAAAAAACCCTATAGACTCATTGAAGATTATTTCAATTTCTAAACTATTAGCAGTTTTTTAGAAGTCTTGAATTCTAATTAAGAAATTAATAGCCAAGGGCATTACAACAAGTTGCATAAAAGTACATTGTTGATAACCATATTAGAACACAGTAATTAATATGACCGAAAAAGCATGTGCAAAGCTTATGCAGGTAGTATAATGTATTCTCAACACCTTTGCCCTCTCTTGTAGCAAAAAAAAAATCTTTGCCTTCTCAAAATTGAAACTAATTGGTCCTTTGTTAAACCCAGAGTTTGAACTTAAAGAACAAACTCTCCAATAAAACTTCCAAGAGAAAGCAAAGCTCGCAATTGCTTCCATACTCAAAGCCTCTAATAAACAAACAAATATAAAATGCTAGTTTATTTTTTTAAAATACTACAAAATTAAAGAGTAGAGCAACCCTTTTTAAAACTTGTTAAATAAAAATGTAGAAGTAGAATCCCCAATTTTATTTATTCCATTTTCTACTTTAAAATATGAAATTTGAAAAAAATTTCATTTTACGGATATGAAATACCAATCCAACATGACAAATTTTTTACAAAATGCATTCTTGAAATGTGGAAACCTATGAAATATATTTGGAGTAGAGTTTCCAAACAGCACCGCCCAAATGCACTAGTTGTGTAATCCATAGGTTAAACACATCTATTGTAGGAAATACACCATTGTCAAATTACTAAGTCCTTACAACCGTTTCAACCCGAGAGTTTCTCTCTCTAACTTGAAGCCTTATAGGTTGGCCCTGGTCATGATTTCTTTGTATGGGATCTTTTACTACCCTCTATGCAGGTGGGTCTTCGTCGAAATCCACGGGGTGGCTTCGGTGCCCTGCCAATCTTCCTCTCTTTTGGCGTCACGACTTGTGGCTCCTTGTAAATTGTGAGATCTTCAACGGTCGTAGATATTCAATAGGCAATGTGCTTTAGGTTCCTCTCATCTCGAGCTGTTCTTGACTACTCCTCCTTTGAGAGAGCCCTTAAGAATCACATGATTTCTGTTGCCATGGTTAATACGATTTGTCTTCCTTATTGTATTGCTCGGGTGTGCTTTTGTCTCCAAGCCATCTATCGAATTGGACATCTTCAGTTGCTATTATTTTTACTACCTACTGGGTTTTTTGTTATTGTTTTAAGACATTGTTGGGCTCTCTTATCTTCATTTTATTTTTCTGTTCCCATAGCCATTGTGGTTTTAATAATATATTTTGTTATAAAAAAATAAAGGCCAAATTTCAAATTACACCCTTTTTTTGTTCAATTATTGTTTTATTTATCCTAAGTTTGGTTTGGTTTTGAGTCCTCTAAGTTTTGACCGTTTCATTGTTAAGTTTGTTTTCGTTTCAATTTAGTCTCTAAGTTTATTTTGTTCAAAAATTAAAAATTATTTAAAAAAAATTCTGTTCTTAATTGAAACCACTTAGCTAAATTAAAATGGTCAAAATTGACCAAATTGAACTTTGACCAAACTTAGAGGACTAAATTAATCAAAACTTAAATAAATTTTAACCAAACTTAAAGGGTGTAATTTGAAATTTAGCCAAAAATAAAAATAAAAACACTAAGTCCTTTTACATTTGGTATTGTTTTGATAACTATATGATCCACTAGAAAATTGGGCCTCTACAAAATGGATAAAATAAGAAAAGCTACATAGCAGCCTTTAAGTTGGGCCCAGCCCAAGCCATACCAATCGTAGCCTTTACCCAGAGCCCTATTAAACCCTAAGATCAAAAACCCTAGTGTTTCTCTCTCTCTTCCGTATCAGAGCGAGGCTCACTCATTTTTCTCCTCTTTCTCGTCCACCATGTCTCATCGCAAGTTTGAACACCCAAGACACGGATCTCTGGGATTTCTTCCTAGAAAAAGAGCTAACCGTCACAGAGGGAAAGGTCTGTTGTTCTTTACGATATAATGTCGTTTTTCATGTTTTTTTTTTGCCTTAGTTATCAAAGCTTATTGGGGAATATTTTCTACTTGTTATCTTGGATCATATTGTGACAATCAGTATTTTTTAAATTTATAAGGTTCATTTTCCATTGCATTGTGATTGGCCATGATACATACATCATTGTTTGGTTTTAATTGCTTAAAAAATGGAATTGTTTCTCTTTTACCTTTGTATATGACTCGTTTGTCATTCTTTTAGCTTATGCAATGCTCTTCATTGCAAAAAATTGATTAATATAGGTCTAATGTTGTTATGGTAATAGGTGATGTTTGAACATATGATATATGTGGGTTCCAGTAGCTAACTGGTAAAGTCTCTTGTCGTCGAAAAAGGGACCTGGTAATACACCAAAAACCAATTGGGTCTTGCTGATGTGCTATCGTATCTATAAAAAAAAAAACATATGATATATGTTTTCAGTTATGTGTCAAAAAGTATAATGTTATTGTAATAGGTGTGTTATTTTATGATTGACTCTATTTGTTGATTTCTGTTAGCAGTTAAGAGCTTTGTTTCTTAAGCCTAGTGTGCAGTTGCCCAACACCAGTTTTCTATACATTTATGATGTTTTGATATAATTTTATTTTATTCTTTTGTTGCTCTGATTTTTGCATTTAGTTTTTAAGCTCTCTTTGCAATCATAACTCATAAGTGAAATGCATGGTTTATGCCAATTTGTTAAATTCTGATTGGTTTTGACTGTGTCTTTGGTTTCTGATAATTTAATCTCCATGTCTTATTTATGCAGTGAAGGCATTTCCCAAAGATGATCAAACCAAGCCCTGCAGATTGACTGCTTTCCTCGGGTACAAAGCTGGGATGACACATATTGTCAGAGAAGTTGAGAAACCGGGATCCAGTGAGTCTCCTTGTTGATGCTGGGTTTCTTCTAGATTAGAATTGTTTCTGAGCTTAATCCCAGTTCGTGTCTTCTTTCTTTGGTTAATGTTTCTAATGATTAGTTTGTACTTTATTGACTAATTAATGACTGCCTTATCTTTCTAGAGCTCCACAAGAAGGAAACATGTGAGGCTGTTACTATTATTGAAACACCACCCTTGGTTGTTGTTGGTGTTGTGGGTTATGTAAAAACACCACGTGGTCTTCGTTCTCTGAACACTGTCTGGGCCCAGCATCTGAGCGAGGAGTTGAAGAGGAGATTCTACAAGAACTGGTGCAAGTCCAAGAAGAAGGCTTTTACCAAGTATTCCAGGAAGTATGAAACTGATGATGGGAAAAAGGACATTCAGTCACAGCTGGAGAAAATGAAGAAGTACTGCACTGTTATTCGTGTTTTGGCCCATACCCAGGTATTCTTATCTGCATATTTTTATCTAATGTTATGTTATACCTTAATAAGAATTCTTTAACTGAAGCACATTTTATGAATCTAAGCTGCAATAAATTTTCCTATTTTCCCCCCTTTCTTAGTTTCTACAGTTTTCACTGTCTGCAATATTTGCGGTCGATGCATGCAAGTCTATTTCTGATGTTTGCATTGTTTCAATTTTGTAGATAAGAAAAATGAAGGGATTGAAGCAGAAGAAAGCCCATTTGATGGAGATTCAGGTGAATGGTGGAACTGTTGCCCAGAAGGTTGACTATGCTTATGGTTTCTTTGAGAAGCAGATTCCTGTTGATGCTGTTTTCCAGAAAGATGAGATGATTGACATCATTGGTGTGACAAAGGGTAAGGGTTATGAGGGTGTTGTGACCCGTTGGGGTGTTACTCGTCTACCCCGAAAGACCCATCGTGGGCTTCGCAAAGTAGCCTGTATTGGTGCCTGGCATCCTGCTAGGGTGTCATTTACAGTTGCCAGGGCTGGGCAGAATGGTTACCATCACAGAACTGAGATGAACAAGAAAATTTACAAGCTTGGCAAGAACGGCCAAGAGTCTCATGCTGCCATGACGGAGTTTGACAGGTTAGTTACTCTCTCATCTCTTCTCTAGTTATTAAAATCCATAATGATTTTGTTATTTCTCTATCTTGGCAAAATTGGGATCATTATTCTTCGTTGTGGTGATATTTACTATTGTGTTTGTTTTCTACAATCAGAACTGAGAAGGATATTACTCCAATGGGAGGGTTCCCTCACTATGGTATTGTGAAGGAGGACTATCTGCTGATTAAGGGTTGCTGTGTTGGCCCCAAGAAGCGTGTTGTCACCCTGAGGCAATCACTCTTGAAGCAAACATCTAGGGTTGCCATGGAGGAGATCAAGCTCAAGTTCATTGATACATCCTCTAAATTTGGGCATGGTCGCTTCCAGACAATGCAGGAGAAGGCAAAGTTCTATGGACGTGTCAAGGCTTGATATGTTTACCAGAGGAAGATCCCTTTCATCACTTTTCCATTTTGTTAAGAGTTTTATGCGGTTTTGTTTCCCAGCAGTTGGTTTGAACAGCCTGAACTGCCTTTTTATTTTATTTTTATATGCAATGGATCTGTGATACTGTGATGATGAGTTTGCTTTTTGCCATTCAACCGGATATTTTTAATGGTTAATCTATGGTGTTGCTGAGAATTTTTTTTTTTTTAAACGCATCCTTCATATTAACAGATACCAAAATCTATAAATTAAATGATTTATTTGCCTCATTTCAAGAGAATGCAAAGGCCTCCAAATATAAAAACTAGTTAATTTTTTCAGATACTGAAAACTAAAGAGAAGAGCAACCCTTTTCAGAATTCTTTATTAAAAATGCCAAAGTAGAATCCTCAGTTTTTTGGAATCCAATTTTTACCATAAAATGTGATATTTGAAAATGCATTTTACGGATATGAAATACCATTCAAACACAAATTCTGCGCCTGGAAAGTGGAAACCTATGAAATATGATTTACAGACAGCACCTGAATCTAGGTGTATTTAGATTCTGTCATAGAGTTAAACAACAATGTCGAATCAGATTCAGGCTGCCAATTGCCTTGAAAGAATTCACACGTGGTCACAAGCCTTCCCAAAATAAGGGGATATTTGCTGCCTACTTTAATAGCTGCATTTAATTACTATGTTAATTGTATTTCTCTAATGCCAAAATTTTGTCTTCCATTGATATCTCTAATGCCAAAATTGCATGTGGTGCCAGATTGGTTTTGGAACCTCTCTTCCAGGATCAAGTATATGAATCTCTCTTCCAACGAGCTAGAAGGATATGTGCCAGATTTTTCATCGCAACTCCAACTTTCACAACTAGATTTGAGTTTCAATAACTTTTGGAGTCCCTTGCCTCACTTCTTTGCCAACTTAAGGATATTGATTCTAGCTAGAAACTCATTTTTTGGACCAATTTCGCACTTATGTGGAATATTGTCTATAAATAACTCTGTGTTATTTGGATCTATCTTCAAGGAATTCAAAAAGAAGAGCAGGATGGCTTCGAAATACCTTCATTTTATTTAAGCATGGGACTTGGATTTATTACAGGGTTTTAGGTATTTTGGGACTCTTTATTGCTGAATAGATCTTGGAGGTATATTACTATATTTACATCCGTTTCTTGGACAACATGAATGACAAAATTTATGTAATGGTAGCAGTTGGAGCAACCAAATTGCGAAGGAAGTTTCAAAGCTAACAACCTCTTGAAGTAAAGGGTCGTCAATAATTTTCTTCAATTTTCACCTTTGCGTGTGGCTTCTTTATTTCTAAGTATTAAAGATGTTGAATAAATTGTATTGTCACTTGAAGGTTGTTTTTAAAATTTAAATTAGAGTAATTTGCACCAAACTCTTACGTTGTATGACTAATAAATGATTTGTGAAAGAAGAATTTGTATTTTGAGTTGTGTGGCATGCTTGGATTGGTTGTGAAAACCATCATAGAGTCTTCTACGCTTTCAGAAATTAAGCTCTTAGGCGTGTGATTGTAATATTATGCTCTATGATCTTATCATGTTCCTTACTTTATAGAAGCATTTTGAAAAACATGATGGAATGAATCTTCCAGCTATTTTTATGGCCACTCATCACATTCTAAACAACATCAAAACAAGTAAATCCCAAAACTATGCAATTTAAAGCATCAATTTCAAATTCAAGGTAATGCATATATGAAAAATTCAATCAAATTTAGGAAACATTTTAGCAAATTTAACCTGGTGGTGCCGGTGCTCAACACTGAAGGAGGGGGTTGTTGAGTGAGGGAAAATGGGGGTGAAATAAGGGTTTTGCCAAGGATAAGCAATGGCTATGAATGTGGCAGTGATGGGCTGGCTACCGGTGTGGGTTTCGCACTCTCGCTAGTGGAGTTAAGGAAGGGTTGAGGTGTCGAAGGCTTTAAGACTGTATCTCTCAACAAACAAGGGGTGGTGACCGTTTTCCTTAGCTTTACATTGTTTGACCGTTCGTGCCCATTACCTATTGGTCACCTTTTATATATATATATATATAATTCGATAGTTGGGAAATAGTGAATTTGAACCCAAGATGTCTCATTTGGTAAACATCAAGAAATGTTAGCCACTTGAACTATAAGGCTTTTGGCACCTATTGGTTACTTCACTCACCGAGAAGGAAAATGATCCTCTCCATTTCAAAATCCTTTCATTTGATCTATTTCATGGTTCAGATTACATATTACAAATCCAACAGTGTATAGACTGTCATGTTATTTAAAACCCAAAAGAAAGGATACGATAATTCCCCCCCCCCGCCCCCCGCCCCAATATTGAGTCATAGGCAGGGTGATTTTAAATGGTGTGGTAGTGTATATTGTTAGATCTAAAAAGTAAAATTTAAATCATGAAATTGATAAATGGAGGGATTTTAAAATAGAGAGGATCATGCAACTGGAAGGTTTATTAACAAATGTGTAGCTTTTTATATTTAGGATTTAACTCATTTATTTAAACTAACTAGACCCTTTCATTTATATTGGGGATTTTAGATGAAATCCTCCAGCTACCTCTCACTCACCCAACTCTCTCCAAGACTGACGACACCCTCTCGAGCTCCATCATCGAGCTCACTTAGAACCCAAGCTCCTTCACGCGATCTACATGTCCCACTTGCCAACACAAGAATCTCTCTTTCAGTATTCTCTCTCTGTCTCAATACTCTCTCACTCCTTCCCTTCCATACACACACATAAAAAAACCCATGTTTGCTTCATATCTTAAAGGCCAAATTACATAATCACCCCCTAGGGTTTGGGTCATTTAAAAATTGACCCATTGGGGTTTTCATTTTGCAATATAACCACCTAGGGTTTTTAAATTGGTGAAATTGACTCCTCTAAGTACAGTTTTTGTCAATTTTGCTAACAAAAATCAGTCACATGCATTGCGTTTAAATTTATAATAATGAAGTTTTTATTATGAAGTGGTCACGTGCATTGCACACATGGAAACAATAAATATGAGTATGCTGACAAGAGAAACACACATTGAAACTTCCATGTCTTTGAATAACAAAGAGTCAAAAAGCGAGTGCTTTTAAAGGCGTTGAGTAAGGTAATAAACCCACGCACAGAATCACTCACCCAATGTGGCCCTACTCCCTTTTTGCTTGCATGAGATGAAAGATAATTGATACCATTGGAAAACAACTATCCAGACTTTTTGATGCCAAACATTGGAAAACAACTCACGCAAGCCTTCCTTTTGGCCCTAGTGCCATTGGAAAACAAGTCACCGGAGAAAAACAAAAAGATAATTGATACCATTGGAAAACAACTATCCAGACTTTTTGATGCCAAACATTGGAAAACAACTCACGCAAGCCTTCCTTTTGGCCCTAGTGCCATTGGAAAACAAGTCACCGAAGAAAAACAAAAAGATAATTGATACCATTGGAAAACAACTATCCAGACTTTTTGATGCCAAACATTGGAAAACAACTGTCACCCAAGCCTTCCTTTTGGCCCCATTGGAAAACAAGTCACCGAAGAAAAACAAAAAAACAAAAACAAAAAGATAATTGATACCATTGGAAAACAACTATCCAGACTTTTTGATGCCAAACATTGGAAAACAACTGTCACGCAAGCCTTCCTTTTGGCCCTAGTGCCATTGGAAAACAAGTCACCGATGAAAAACAAAAACAAAAACAAAAGTGTTAAATACATTATTGGTTTCTAACATTTACCTAAGTTGCACGTTTGATTCCTAACATTTAAAACAAACATAAATGGTCCCTAACGTTTCAAAATTATGCACCATTGATCATTCGATTAGTCTTCGCTAACTTGGTGTATATGTGACTAACAGAATGATGATGTGGACAATTTTTAATTCATTGACAACTAGGATATGACATGGCATACCCATATAAAATTAGAATTTAATTTTAAGTTTGATTTGATTTGGGTGGGGTTAATTTTAATTCGCGTGGATTTTTTTTTATTGGGTTGGGTTAATTTTTTAGATTGGGTTACTTTTAAATAGGTATGCCATGTCATATCTAGTTATCAATGGAAAAAACATTTCACGTCAATTAAAAATTGTGAACGTCATCATTTTGTTAACCATGTATACACTAAGTTAACGGAGACTATCAGAAAGACTAATGATGCATAATTTTGAACCGTTAGGGACCATTCCTTCTCGTTTTAAGAGTTAGAGACACAACGTGCAACTTAGATAAACGTTAGGGACTCACAGTCTATTTAACCCAAAACAAAAATAGTCAACAAGTCAAAGTCTTGATGACTTTGTTTTTTGGTTGTTGAGAAAAGTCTTGATGACTTTGATACAGAAAGAAAATGAAGAACAATCACTATGGGTTACGTGAAAGATGGGTATTGATCTTTGGCGTTTCTCTTAAAGGAGTAAGTCAAAGTCTTCATAAAAATAAAGTGATTTTGCCAAGAATCACTATATTATCATGATTTTTTTTCTTTTTATATTTTTTATATATAGAATTATCATGAGTTAATAGCAACATGAGTTAATAGCAAAATTATCATGAGTTAGTATCAAACAAAATAGATATCCAGGGGAACCTCACATTGCTAGTAGTCTCCAAAATAGATATGCAGGGGATCCTCACAGTGCTACTCTTGGACTTGGATTTTATATGTTTTTAGTAAGAACTTCAATGAAAAGTTAATTGATTTTATTATGTTCCCAAAACTAGTGGTGCATATTCAATAGATTTCATAAAAACTGAATTTTAATAAATTTTTTTTTTTTAACGATTAATATCAAGAAAATCTAGATTTTTAGGATGAGATCTATGGTTGAGATAACTATTTGTGTTATCTATTCGCAATAAACCATAATTTGATCAATTAAACCGTTGCTTAAGTACTTTAGGGTCCAAATCGGATTTTTCACTAACCGTTGAAACAAATAGGTTCAATCATTTGCAAACTGGAATACAGAAACGAAATTATAATTTTGTATTGCTAAAAATATCCTGTAGCTTGACTCAACATTTGGAAATGGACATATCAATGGAAGAAAGGGAGAGAATGAGGAATTTCAAAGATAAGCTAATCAGAAAACTACGTAGAAAACCAAAACAAAACAAAATCAAAACCTCACTGGATCTTGTGTAACAGCCTAACAGGCTGTCAACAATTTGATTGATTTAAACTTATTAAGTTTATATTCTCAAAAAAAAAAAAGGAACTTATTAAGGCCGTCAACGAGCTAGAAGGATATGTGCCAGATTTTTCATCGCAACTCCAACTTTCACAACTAGATTTGGGTTTCAATAACTTTCAGTCCCTTGCCTCGCTTCTGCGCCAACTTAAGGATATTGATTCTAGCTAGAAACTCATTTTTTGGACCAATTTCGCACTTATGTGGTATATTGTCTATAAATAACTCTTTGAGTTATTTGGATCTATCTTCAAATAATTTACTGGGAGAGATTCCAGATTGTTGGCAATATGGGCAAAATTTGGTCATTCTAAACTTTGCTAATAACAATCTTTCTAGATAGTTCACACACCTTTGCATCCAAAAATCCATAGCTTTAATGGCATAATCTTTCAAGGACTCCACAAGTCTATGCAAACTTATTAATTTATTTTTACAAAAAGTACAGAGTTATCTTCCCAAATGTAATAATGAGCAGGTCGACTGGTCCCCTATCAAATTCCATGTTCAATAAAAACATAATTTAGAATATGAAGCAGATACATCTGTATCTACAATTTAAGGCAGAGGGGTAGGGTAGCAGCCTATTTTTATAACTTGTTTATTAAATAGCAATTACTAACCAAATGCCTCCTACAATAATATTCCCTCATACTTTTTGATACCATCTATCAAACCGCCGAAGGTTAGAACTCGTCACCATTGCTCCATCCTATTAAACAGCCCTTCCCTTCCACCATTTTACAGTTAAGTGGCTAAGCTTGTGTTTTTGGTCTAATCAATTATACGACTTGGTCTTAATCTGTCTTGTCAAATGGGAATTTATGTTATCTGTGATTTTTTGTTTGTGCCAAGATGTGTTAATTCTTTGACACATTCTTTTGCTGTTTTAGGCCTCTTCTTGTATTGCTAATTGAGTGCCCCACCCCATTTCCTCCATCCTGACTTGTGTGAAGGGAGATAGTTTGTCCCTAATAAAGGAAAAAAAGAAATTTATGTTAAAGAAGTCAAAAATATGAAGTTTAAGGAGCATAAATACGAATTTTTCCACACGGAGAATGCATTGAAACTTCATGTCTTTCAATAACATGTGGTCCTCAAAAAGCAACGACTTCTGACAATGTTTTTGGAATTTTAAGGCTTTAACTGTTTAACTGTGCATGGAGGTCTATTACCCCCTCTCATAGTAATAATGGATGAAATTAACATTGATTGGGATGCACCTATAAATAACTATTTTTAAGTTTCTAACTTCCTAGCAGGAATATGAGTGAATATACATCATGGAGTAGCTTTAGACTAATACTTTATGAAATCTTGAATGCTGCAACTTGTTTCCCACGTATATAAGCTAGAATCCTGAAATCGATGGTAGTTTGGAAATTTCTAAGAAAATTAAACAATTATATCATCTTAGCTGTCCAAATGATAGTGATACATAACAAACACAACATGAAAACGAACTTGGGTTTATGGTAGGGTAGAACTACCAAACAGTTGAGTGGCTAAGCTTGTGTTTATGGTCTAATCAATTATATGTCTTGGTCTAGTTGTTTTCACGTTGAATGGAAATTTACGTTATCTATGAGTTTGCGTGTTTGATATGTTAATACTTTGAATACTTGTGGAGGAGAAGATATCTCACACATGAAAACAATAAATACGAGTATACTGACAAGAGAAACACATGGAAACATGTCTTTGAAACTTCAGGGTCAAAGATGAGTCTTTGACTTTTGGATCTTTAACAAGGAGCACTATGGTTGAGTAGAAAAGTCCAGAACTGAATAATAAGATTAGAGAGAGGGAACAGAAAACTCTCACTTGATAATTCCTAGTAAGATTTACAGATCACAGCATGGAGCAAAGCATAAGCAAGAAGTCATGGTGTCGTTTTGCTCTACTTCTCCTCATCATCATGTCACTCAAAGCCCATCTCTCCACTGCATCTGATACCCTGTACCCAGGTCAGCCTCTGGCATGGAACCAGACCCTTAGTTCCAGAAATGGAATTTTTGAACTGGGTTTCTTCACACCTGGTAAGTCTCGTAACTATTACGTAGGCATATGGTATAAAAGGATAGCAGAGAAAACAGTGGTTTGGGTAGCAAACAGAGACTTCCCCGTCTCTGATCCATCCTCTTCAGCACTAGAAATTTCTGAGGATGGAGATTTACAGCAAAAATATGTAGGAGTTTCTCGCCCCTTATTCTGGAACAAGTATGATAGTAGGATTCCTAATTCTACCATAGGGGTGCTTCTTGACAACGGAAATTTTATCTTAACAAGTAAATTCCATAATAATATTGTGTTGTGGCAGAGTTTTGACGGCTCAACCAATACGTGGCTGCCAGGGGCCAAGATCAACCAATACGTGCTAGGGGCCGATAGACTTTACAATGAAAGCAGAACAACTCTGAGGTCATGGAAAAATAATGAAAACCCAGAAAGTGGGCAGTTCTCTGCTGAACTATTAGAAAAAATGGGGACGAGGGACTTGCTACTATACTATCGGAACTCCAACTATAGCGAAAAGTTATTTCTGTATGATTTGAACAACCAATACATAAAGGTATCCTTATGTTTACAATAACAATGAAAGCTATTTTATATATTCTGCTGTTTCCCCTTCTACATTCCCTAGATTTGTTTTGGAAAGCCACCGGGGAGTTCAATCTCTATGTATGGGATGAGGATTTGCCCCAATGGAATTTGGTTTGGAAGGCAATTCCTCAGCTTTGTGAGATTTTGGGTTTCTGTGGGGATTTCGGCATCTGCAATCATCAGAAGGTACCTCTTTGTGATTGTCCGAATGGATTTAAACCAATGGATCCAACAGATTGGGACTTATATGTTTATTCAGGAGGGTGTAAGAGAAGAAATCCCTTACAATGCACAAAAGGAGGAAGTGACAATTTCTTCACGATGCCCAACATGCATTTTCCGGAAGCATCACTCCATCTAGAAGTCAAAAACATTGAAGAATGCAAATCAGCCTGCTTAACCCTTTGTGCTTGTAGTGCTTACACTTATTATGATGGATGTAGAATTTACTTGGGACCATTTATAAATCTACAACAACTTTCATCTGATCATGAGTTTGGTCGAGATTTTCATGTTCGCGTTTCTGCATCTGAGCCGGTGGAAAGTAGAAACAAGATATCGAAAAAGGCTGCTTTGATTGTTGGAGTTCCCTCCGTGTTTATTCTTGTCATTGGAATTGTATTGGCCATTACATGGAGGAGACATTCCGGTGTTGGTGCACTTGAGGAAGTAGAATTTTCTTTGATTCTATTCAAGTATCAAGATATAAGAATAGTAACAAAGAACTTCTCCCAAAAACTTGGGGAGGGCGGTTTTGGTTCTGTTTTCAAAGGGATATTGCCGAATTCAACCGCCATAGCAGTGAAGAAAATAAGAAGTCTAGAGCAAGGTGAGAAACAATTTCGGGCAGAAGTTAGCACACTTGGAGCAATCCAGCATGTCAACATTCTTCGCCTTCGTGGTTTTTGTGTGGAAGCTTCTAAAAGATTTCTCGTCTATGAGTACATGCCAAAAGGTTCTTTGGAATCTCATTTGTTCCAAACTGTTTCCATAATTTTGGCATGGAAGACAAGATATCGTATTGCAATTGGGACTGCTAGAGGGTTGGCCTACCTTCATGAGAACTGTAGAGATTGTATCATACATTGTGACATCAAGCCTGAGAACATATTGTTGGATGCTGACTATGATCCGAAAGTCGCTGATTTTGGTCTTGCAAAGGTAATAGGTCGGGACTTTAGTCGGGTTCTGACCACCATGAGGGGAACTAGGGGCTATCTAGCACCAGAATGGATTTCAGGTGAAGCTGTCACTCCAAAAGTTGATGTTTTCAGCTATGGGAAGTTGCTTTTCGAGATATTATCTGGTAGGAGAAATGTAAACATGCTAGATGATGAGATATGTAACTACTTTCCAGCTCGTGTTGCAATTGCAATGAACAAAGGGGAAGACCTTCGAACATTTCTAGATTTCCAATTAGAGGGCAGGGCCAACATGGAAGAGCTAACTAGAGCTTGTAAAGTTGCTTGTTGGTGCATTCAAGATGATCCAAAGGATAGACCAACCATGGGGCAGGTAGTTAAAATTCTTGAAGGAGTTATGCAAGTGGGCATCCCTCAAATACCTCTTTATTTCCAACGACTTTCAGAAAATCCTACGGAAATGATTGTTTACCATGAGACTGGGACTTCTTCGAGTTCATATTAATGGTGCACAAGGTACTATCTCTACTCTGTCTTAATCATTTGTGAACTCTTTTATAGTGAAAATAATGCTTGCCCACCTATTATCTAGTGATCTTATAGTTCCTTTTATATATGTAACACAATTTATGAAAAAAATATTCCACTTCCACTGTTAGTAGCTAAGGACATAGCAAATGGACACATGATTAAACCATTCTCATTATACTTCAGCACTTATTCGAGTGGCTTTGTAGCTGCCATTGCAATTAAAATAACTCACTCTATTTAGATATTTGTATTCATAATTTCTTATATATATCCTGTCCTAAGAGAGTTTTATTGTCTTTTCTTTTGTATGATAACGATGTCAGCACAAAATACGGATTTTTACAATAGGTGAAACCCAGTATTGATGTTGCAGTAGACCTTTAAGAATATGAACCCTCAAAGGTGGAAAGGATTCATGTAACCAAACCCAATTTGGTTTATTTATTTTTCAATTGTCGAGTATTGATTGGGACCCAAATAGTCATGCTATCTATGTCTCAGTTACACTTTCATCATACATATATCTACATAAATGTTTATCTGGTGTACAGTTTCTCTTTCTTTTTTGTTATTTGTCATTTACAGGTTTCATTTTTACAGTAATTGTTTGTGAAATCTTCAACCTGGTTTAAAATTGATGTATTTTTGTTTCAACTTGTTTGTTGTCGCCTTGTTCGGATGAAGTTGAAGCTGGCACCAAATGGTGTGATGGAGCTGTTGGTAAATCAAGCTTGACTGCCTCTTCTTCTCATGGTCGTATTGATAATGTATGGAAGACTTCTATGGAACATACATGTACAAGGGAAATTGATGAGTGTCCTAGTTTTGATCTTGGACTTTGAAAAATTGGCCTTTGAATACAAATATGACCCCATTGTTGTATTTGCAACCATCAGATACAAATTTTTTTTCTTTCTTTTTCTGATTATTCAGCTTGAATGTCATGATAATTAAAACAATTATCATTAAAAATTGAATGTCTTGCTACATGCTTGCCTCAATTATCTTTGGTTGGTTACATCTCTGAAAGGGAATCATATTGTGCTGTGGCCAGGCAGTTCGAGAAGGTGATGATAGCATAATATCCTATGCAGAGGAGTTTCTTTCACCAAAATTAGATATTATATTGGAAAACACATTAATCAATGTAATTGAATACTAAGAATATATAGGATATTAACATATCAAACAATTACAGTTGTTACCTTTGTTATCTATCCTCAAAAAGCAACTACTTTTGACAATGTTTTTGGACTTTTAAGGCTTTAACTATTGAACTGTGCATGGAGGTCTTCGGTTGACTAGAACAGTCCAGTACTAAAAAAACAGCAACTTACAATAAAATTAAAGAGAAGGAGAGAACAGAACTCTCACCTATATTCTATAATCACAGTATGGCGCAAAGAAGCCTAAAGCAGGAAAGCAAGAAGTCATGGTCACATTTGGCTCTACTTCTCCTCATCATCATGTCACTCAAAACCCATCTCAACACTGCATCTGATACCATGCACCCAGGTCAGCCTCTGGCATGGAACCAGACCCTTATTTCCAGAAATGGAATTTTTGAACTGGGTTTCTTCACACCTGGTAAGTCTCATAACTTTTACTACGTAGGCATATGGTATAAAAGGATAGCAGAAAAAACAGTGGTTTGGGTAGCAAACAGAGACCACGCATTCTCTAATCCATCCTCTTCAGCACTAGAAATTTCTGAGGATGGAAATTTAATGCTAAAATATGAAGGATTTTCTTATTCCGTATACTGGAACTATGAGAGTAGGATTCCTAATTCTACCATAGGGGTGCTTCTTGACAACGGAAATTTTATCTTAACAGGTAAATTCCATAATAATAATATTGTGTTGTGGCAGAGTTTTGACGACTCAACCAATACGTGGCTGCCAGGGGCCAAGATTGTGTACGATAGACTTTACAATGAAAGCACAACAACTCTGAGGTCATGGACAAATAATGAAAACCCAGAAAGTGGGCAGTTCTCTGCTGAACTAGAGATAGAAGAAAACGGAACGAATCACTTAATACTGTAAATTCAAATAATAAGAGATTAAAGTGCACTGCCTTGCCTAATCAAGGTCAAGGAATAGTCTTGTATTTATATATTCAGATTACAAGAGTTTGGGTTTACCACAACTACAACATTATAGTCCAAAGACATCTCAGGTACATATCTTTGGTTTGGTGTCTTTATCTACAGCTAGGATAGTCTTTGAATGGGATAACTCTTGAGGTAGTTTATCCTTACCGTTAACACACCCCCTCAAGCCCAACGGAATGGGAAGAACGTTGAGCTTGGTCCAAAGTTGAGCAAAACGGGAAGAAGAAATGGGCTTGGTCCGAAGATCAGCAAGTTGATCTTTGCTGCAAATGAATCGCACGTTGAGAGTCTTCTTAGCTACCATATCCCGAACAAAGTGGAAATCAATTTCCACATGTTTAGTGCGAGCATGAAAGACCGGGTTGGAGGAGAGGTAAGTAGCACCAATATTGTCACACCAAAGAGTTGGAGGGGTGGACAATACTAAACCAAGTTCACCAAAGAGAGACTGAAGCCATTTGAGTTCAGCAGCAGCATTGGCAAGGGCTTTGTATTCGGCTTCAGTGCTGGAACGGGCAACAGTGGCTTGTTTATGACAACTCCAGGATATGAGATTGTTGCCCAAGAAAATGCAAAAGCTACCAGTAGAGCGGTGATCATCACGGCTGCCAGCCCAATCCGCATCAGAAAATGCTTGTAAAGTATTGCAAGAGGTGCGATAGATTTGCAAGCCAAAAGTAAGTGTTTGCTTGAGGTACCTCAACAACCACTTTGCAGATTGCCAATGAAGCACAGTGGGCTTGTGCATAAACTAAGAAAGCTTGTTGACAGCAAACGCAATATCAGGACGAGTAAGGAACGGGTATTGCAGAGCACCAACAGTGCTTCGAAATAATGTGACATCCGAGAAGGATTCACCTTCATGAGCCGTGAGGCTAGTGGTAGAAGCCATTGGTGAACTAACTGGCTTAGCTTCAAGCATTTTGGTACGTTTCAGAAGATCAACAATGTAACGTTGTTGAGACAAAAGGGTACCATGAGCATTTGGGATTACTTCAACACCCAGAAAGTAATTCAATTTCCCCAAATCTTTGATAGCAAACTCAGATTGCAGAAGGATGAGTAGTTCATCAATTTCAGTCGGGTTAGAGCAAGTAATAATTATATCATCCACGTATATGAGAATAAACATAGTAAAGCTCTTGGACTTGTAAATAAACAGAGATGTATCAGATAAAGAACCATGAAACCCAAGTTGAAGGAGCCGAGAGCTAAGTCTTGAAAACCAAGCCTGTGGGGCTTGTTTAAGACCATAAATGGCCTTGTTAAGCTTGCAGACATGAGTGGGATATGATGGGTGCTGATACCTAGGGGGTTGAGCCATGAAAACATCCTCAGAGAGTTGACCATGGAGGAAAGCATTATGGATATCAATTTGACGAATAGACCAACCAGCAGATATGGCAATAGAAAGAATAGCACGTACCGTGGTGGGTTTGATCACTGGACTGTATGTTTCGCCATAGTCGATGTCGGGTTGTTGGTGAAAACCCTTTGCAACTAGCCATGCTTTAAAACGCTCAATTGAGCCATCAGCATGACACTTTATTCTGAAAACTCATTTGCATTCGATTAAATTGTGAGAAGATGAAGATGAAGATGGTACAAGTGTCCATGTTCGGTTCTTGAGAAGGGGATCAAATTCCACATTCATAGCTCGACGCCAGTGAGGACTCTTAGAGGCGGAAGTGTAGCAGGTGGGTTCAGTGAGATCGGGATCACTAGTGGTTTGGGCAAGAAGAGCTTTGGGGATTGGGTAGCGAATGGTGCCATCTGTGTAGGTCTTGGGTTTGGAGATTTGGTGTTGGGATTGGGTTTTCATGGGATGTAGAGGAGGAGGAAGGGGTGGGTTTTTGGTGGTGCTAGATTTTTCTGGGCTGTTGGATTTTTCTGGTGAGGGGTTGGAAATTTCTGAAGTTTCGGTGGAGAGGGGGTCGGGTAAGATGGTGCTGGAGTTTTCTGGAGTGGTGGAATTTTCTGGTGAGGGATGGGAAGTTTCTGGAGTTTCGGCTGGAAGGGAATCGGGTGAGGAAGATGGATTATATGGGAGGTTATGAAGTGAGGGTATTTGGGCCAGGTCGGGTAAGATGGGCTAGGTTGAGTTGCTTGAGCCCGTGTGAGGCCTGATTGGAGGAGGAGCACTGTTATGTGGCCCATGTGAAGATAATTGCAGCAGTCCAACTGGAGGTCCAAGTATGGATTGTGTTAAGGTAGAAACCGGGTTTTGAGTCTATTGAAAGGGAAATTGGGCTTCTAGAAAAATGACATCACGAGAGATATAAGTGCGACCAATGGAAATGTGAAAACATTTGTACCCTTTGTGAGAAATACTGTAACCAAGAAAGACACACTGAGTAGAGCGAGGTTGGAGTTTATGTGAATTGTAGGGCCTTAAATTGGGCCAACATGCACAACCAAAAGTTTTTAAAAAATTGTACTCAGGTGTAGTGTGGAATAATTTTTCAAAGGGTGAAATATTTTTTAGGAGAGTTTGAGGAAGACGATTGATTAAATAACAAGCTGTTTGGAATGCATCATCCCAAAAGCGAAGTGGAATACTAGCATGAGAAAGTAAGGCCAGACCGGTTTCAACAATATGCCTATGTTTTCTTTCAACTGCACCATTTTGTTGGTGAGTGTGTGGGCAAGAGACACGATGTGTGATGCCACAATTTGTAATATAGTTTGAGAGAGATCGGTATTCGCCTCCCTAATCTGATTGGATTGATTTGATTTGCAAATTAAAATAACGCTCAACATATTTTTGAAACTTAATGAAAATTGGAAGAGCATCATTTTTATGAGACATTGGAAAAAGCCATGTGTATCGACTATAGGCATCTAGAAAAGAAATATAATAGCGATTTCCATTACGAGAACAAACAGGCGAATTGCCCCACACATTACTATAAATTAATTCTAGAGGGAATTTAAATTGAGTGCGAGAAAGAGAAAAGGGGAGTTGTTTGCTTTTAGAGCTAAGACAAGCGGAACAACTAAAATCTGATTTATTTGAAGTTACTGGAAGACCAAATTTGGAAATTAACTGGGTGACGACTCAAAACGCAGGATGACCTAGGCAAGAATGCCATTGATGGATTGAGGTGCGTTCACCAAATAAAGCAGTGGGAGTGGAGGGATTTTTACTTGGAAGAAGAGGGAATGGATACAGTCCATCTTTACTCAGCCCGCATAACAGTGTTTTCCCCGAATCCAGAGCCTGCACACGAAAACAAGAAGAGCAAAAATCCATGGAAGTATTAGTGTCTTTGGTAAATTTGTGAACTGAAATCAGATTTTTTGATATTTGAGGCACATGTAAAACATTATTTAAAAGAAATGAAGTAGTGGGTGTAGAAAATTGGGTGGACCCAATATGTTTAATTGGTAAACTAGTACCATTACCAACATGGATTTGGTCAGGGCCATGATATTCATCTGCATGAACATTGAGATTTGCTAAATCAGAAGTGAGGTGGTGAGTGGCACCTGAGTCACTGTACCAATTTGGATCAGGAGCATAATTCGGAGTAGCCAGAAGTGCCTGCATATTGGGATTGGTTTCCACTGTGTAGGAATTGTCAAACCTGTGATAACAGGTTAAAGCAGTATGGCCAGGCTTAGTGCAAACTTGGCAAACAGGGCAAGAAGAATTATTATAAGTGCCTCTACCACGCCCACGGTGCTGTCTTTGTTGGTTAAAGGTGAAGCTTCGACCGGAGTTGGAGGAATTTGGTGGATGGGAAGATCTGCCACCACGACCACCACGATTTGAGAAGGAGCGATTGGGGAAGTTGGCACTGGCCAAAGAGAGATCAACAAAGGGTTGATGTTGGGCCAAGTGCAACTCGCGGGAGAGAAAGTCACCATAAAGTTCATCAAGTGTGACATCACCACGGCGTTGTTGGATCGCAGTGACTAGAGCATCATAGTCAGATCCAAGTCCAGCCAAGAAGAACGAAACCAGATCAAAATCCTTCAAGGGTTGATCAATTGCAGTAAGAGTGTCAGCCAAGGAGGTGAATTTGTGGTAGAAATCAGCCATAGAAGAGTCACCTTTCTTCAAAGTCGAGAGTTGATGGTGGAGTTGCATGCCACGGGCTCGGGATTGAGAGGTGAACATGCGTTCAAGACAGAGCCAGACAGCACGGGATGTGGTGCATTTGACAACATGGGCGAGGACGGTTTCAGAGAGAGAGGAGATGAGAGCACTCAGGATCATCTGATCTTGGGTGTGCCAATTGGAAAATTCTGGGTTGGGAAGGACGGTGGTGGTATCAGATGTGGGTGCTGTAACAGAGGATGAAGGGGCGGGTTTGGTTCCGTCAATGAAGCCATAAAGGTGTTGGCCTTGAAGGTAAGGGACAATCTGGGCTTTCCAGAGAAGGTAATTATCTCGGTTTAATTTGATGGTGATGAGATGTTGTATGTGGGGAAGAGAAGTAGGAGCAGTGGGTGTGGAAGATATTGTGGAAGAGGACTCGATTTGGGAAGAAGAAGTTGTTGAAGACATGGTGTTTGATAAAATGCTTGTGAGAAGGAAAAGGAGACGAAGGTCAGTTTACAAGCTCTGATACCATGTAAAGTCAAATAATAAGAGATTAAAGTGCACTGCCTTGCCTAATCAAGGTCAAGGAATAGTCTTGTATTTATATATTCAGATTACAAGAGTTTGGGTTTACCACAACTACAACATTATAGTCCAAAGACATCTCAGGTACATATCTTTGGTTTGGTGTCTTTATCTACAGCTAGGATAGTCTTTGAATGGGATAACTGTTGAGGTAGTTTATCCTTATCGTTAACAAATACTAAACTATAGGAGGTACCAGCAGTATGGTGAGAAGTTGACTCAGAAAGAATTGAACAACCAATACATAAACGTATCCTATGTTTCCAATAACAATGAAAGCTATTTTATATATTCTGCTGTTTCCCCTTCTACATTCCCTAGATTTGTTTTGAATGTCACAGTGGAGTTCAATCTCTATGTATGGGACGAGGATTTGGGCCAATGGAATTTGGTTTGGATGGCAACTCCTCAAAGTTGTGAGCTTTGATTGTTGGAATTCTCTCCATGCTTATTCTTCTCATTGGAATTGTATTGGCAATTATTTGGGAGGCACATTCCATTGGTGCACTCGAGGAAGTAGAAGTTTCTTTGATTCTGTTCAAGTATCAAGATATAAGAAGAGCAACAAAGAACTTCTCCCAAACAATTGGCGAGGGCAATTTTGGTTCTGTTTTCAAAGGGACATTGCCGAATTCAACAGCCATAGCAGTGAAGAAAATAAGAAGTCTACAACAAGGTGAGGAGCAATTTCATGCAGAAATTAGCACTTGGAGCAATCCAGCATGTCAACCTTCTTCGCCTTCATGGTTTTTGTGTAGAAGCTTCTAAAAGATTTCTTGTCTATGAGTACATGTCAAAAGGTTCTCTAGAATCTCATTTGTTCCAAAATGTTTCCATGATTTTGGATTGGAAGACAAGATATCATATTGCAATTGGGACTGCTAAAGGGTTGGCCTACCTTCATGAGAGCTGTAGAGATTTTATAATACATTTTGACATCAAACTTGAGAACATATTGTTGGATGCTGAAGATGTCCCAAAAGTGGCTGATTTTGGTCTTGCAAAGGTAATAGGTCGAGATTTCAGTCGGGTGCTGACTACCATGAGAGGAACCAGGGGCTATCTAGCACCAGAATGGAATTCTGGTGAAGCTATCACTCCAAAAGTTGATGTTTTCAGTTATGGGTAAAGTTGCTTTTCGAGATAGTATCAGGTAGGAGAAATATAAACATGCTAGATGATGAGATATGTAACTACTTTCCAGCTCGTGTTGCAATTACAATGAACAAAGGGGAAGACCTTCTAACGTTGCTAGATTACAAATTAGAGGGCAATGCCAACGTGGAAGGGCTAACTAGAGCTTGTAAAGTTGCTTGTTGGTGCATTCAAGATGATCCAAAGGATAGACCAACCATGGGGCAGGTAGTTAAAATTCTTGAAGGAATTATGCAAGTGGGCATGCCTCAAATACCTCTTTATTTCCAACGCCTTTCAGAAAATCCAACGGAAGCCATTGTTTATCATGAGACTGAGACTTCTACAAGTTCATATTAATGGGCACAAGGTACTATCTCAACTCTGTCGTAATCATATGTGAACTCTTTCAATTTTATAGCGAAATAATGTTTTTCCACATATTATCTAGTGATCGCATAGTTTCTTTTATGTAACTCAATTTAAGAAAAAAAGATTCCACTTCCACTGTTAGTTGCTAAGGAGTAAGGACACAGCAAATGGGGAGCATAATTAACCCATTCTCATTACACTACAGACACTTGCAATTAAAACAAATCACTCTATTTTGATACTTGTATTTTTATCTATATCCTGTCCTAAGAGTGTTCTGTTGTCTTTTTTTGTATGGTACCGATGTCAGAACAACATACGAATTGTTACAATAGGTGAAGCCCAACATTGATCTTGCAGTAGACCTTTAAGAATATGATCCCTCAAAGGTGGGTTTTTTTTATATATATAAATTGTCGAGTATTGGCTGGGACCCAAATAGTCACGCTATGTCTCAGTTATGTTTTCATCCTACATATATCTACATAAATGTTTATCTAGTGCACAGTTTCTCTTTCTTTTTTTGTTACATTTCATTAATGTATTTCATTTTTAAAGTACTTGTTTGTGAATTCTTCAGCTTGGTTTAAAATTTATGTATTTTAGTTGCAAATTGTTTGTCACCTAGTTCGGACGAAGTTGAAGCTGACACCAAATGGTGCGATGGAGCTGTTGGTAAATCAAGCTTGACTGCCTCTTCTTTTCATGGTCGTTTTGATAATGTAATGAAGACCTCTATGGAACATACATGTACAAGGGAAATAGATGAGTGTCCCAGGTTTGATCTTGTACTTCGAAAAATTAGCTGATACATAGCAATGTAGCATATATGTGCCTTCGAGTAATAATCTGACCCCATTGTTGTATTTATTCAAAGAACTTTCAAGACCAAAAATATGACCCCATAGTTGTATTTGAAACCATCAGATACACTTTTTTTCATTCTGATCATTCAGCTTGAATGTTATGATAATAAAAACAATTAACATTGAAAATTGAATGTCCTGCTACATGCTTGCCTCAATTATTGGTTACATCTCTGAAGGGGAATCCGAAAATGAATCTGAAGGGGAATCAAATTGTGTTGTGCCCAGGCAGTTCGAGAAGGTGATGATAGCATGATACCCTATGCAGAGGATTTTCTTTCACCAAAATTAGATATTATATTGGAAAACACATTAATCAATGTAATTGAAATAGCATCCTCACGTTCTAAGAATATATAGGATATTAACATATCAAATAGTTACAGTTGTTACCTTTGTCATCTATCGTTATTAGCAGACTTCAGAATTTAATTGGAGCCAAAACCCTAGAAGCATATCAAAATGCCATAAGTTGTACAATATAATCTGATTCCAAAGTCTTTATAAACTATGTAAAGTTTATACATGCAGTTCCTCAAGACATACAAATCAGATTTTATCAATTATCAGCTTTTTCCTAGTAACTTGTATGATAGGCACCAGTAATGCAACTTCTCAATTTGTTGAGATGTTTTTAGGTCATAAGAAATCAGGCTTTAATCTTGAATTCCATTATCTTGTTGTAGTAATAAAAATGACAACTAGGCATCAAATGTAAGTATGGCATGATTATTAACACATGTAGTAGCATCAGGGTAGATGAAATATAGTACCACTTCTGAACTGACTGAAGTCCTCTTTAGCATTGTGATTAGCTTTAGCAATGGGGTGACCAGGTAAATTCAAACAAGCTCACATATACATGCATGTAGATTTTCCAAATAGGACATTGCAGCAAGCTTTTGTAAATTAAGACAAAATTAAATAGCAGAGAAGAACATGTTTTCCTGGAAAGATGTACTGCTTATGATACATGGGAAATTTTATTAAGACATTTTCAACCTATATTCATATGCTGAATGACAAACAAAAGGAGTACTTGTTCAATGCAAGACAACCTAAGGTCCTAAGCTCAGTTCTAGATAGTTCACACACCTTTGCATCCAAAAATCCATAGCTTTAATGGCATAATCTTTGAAGGACTCCACAAGTCTATGCAATTTTTTTTTTTTTTTAAACGTACAGAGTTATAATGAGCAGGTCGACTGGTCCCCTATCAAATGCCATGTTCAATAAAAACATAACTTTAAATATGAAGCTGATACATCTCTATACAATTTAGCATCCCTGATATTCTATTTAAGAACCTTTTTCCTACAACTTTGAACATATGGCAAGGTCATCTTACCCCCTATTAGCCTCCCAATTCTACTTCATGTCACTATCTACTAGCTACCATCCAAGCAAAGAACTTAGGTGCAAAGTTATGACTCATGGTCATAAACTCATATCATGGAATAAGAAGCAAGATTGGTAAACATGAACAAAATAGAAACACATTACATTTGTCATGCTATAATTGGGCCAAAAACACTTTATAACTATCATGTATTCGTAATGGAGCTTTCTCTTTTACTCTATCAAATGCATAACAATTCAGCATATTGTTTGGTAAGCTATCCCTCATTTGCTTCCCCTAGGCTCTCACCACATACACTTTACAATGCTTAGAGTCTCCAAAATGTGACAATCTAATCAAGTTCCTTGCTCTACAGGAGCATTTTGAAAAACATGATTGGATGAATCTGCTAATGAAGCTACCTCCCAGCTATTTATGGACTAAAATATTGAATTAAAATTCAAATAATAACAAACAAACAAAAACAAAAAAATTGTAAGCAAAAATGCAAACACTCATCACATTCCAAACCACAATAAAAGCAAGTAAATACCAAAACTATGCAATTTATGGGCAGAGGGATAGGGTGGCAGCCTATTTTTGTAACATTTCTATTAAATAGAAATGTTTAACCAAATGCCTCCTATATTTATATTTCCTCCTGATTTTCAATACCATCGATCAAAGTGCTGAATGTTAGAACTCATGCCTATTGCTCCATCCTATAAAACAGCCCTTCCCTTCCACCATTTTACAGTTAAAGTGGCTAAGCATGTGTTTCTGTTCTAATCAATTCTATGACTTGGTCTTATTCTTTTCTAGTCGAATGGGAATTAATGTTATCTATGATTTTGTGTTTGTGCCAAGATGTGACACAATTTTAATTCTTTGATACATTAGCAATATATGTTGAAGAAGTCAAAATATGAAATTTTAAGGAGCATAAATACGAATTTTTCCACACGGAAAATGCATTGAAACTTTTGATGTTTTTCAACAACATGGTGTCCTCAAAAAGAAAATGGAGGACTTCAGTTGACTAGAAAAGTACAGAACTAAAAAACACAGCCACATATATAAAATTAAAGAGAAGGAGAGAACAGAAAACTCTTCACCTATATTCTATAATCACAGTATGGCGCAAAGAAGAAGCCTAAAGCGGGAAAGCAAGAAGTCATGGTGTCGTTTTGCTCTACTTCTCCTCATCATCATGTCACTCAAAGCCCATCTCTCCACTGCATCTGATACCATATACCCAGGCAAGTCTCTCGCATGGAACCAAACTCTAATTTCTAGAAATGGAATTTTTGAACTGGGTTTCTTCACACCTGGTAAGTCTCAAAACTATTACGTAGGCATATGGTATAAAAAGATAGCAGAGAAAACAGTGGTTTGGGTAGCAAAAAGAGACCTCCCAGTCTCTGATCCATCCTCTTCAGAACTACAACTTTCTGAGGAGGGTAATTTAGTCCTAACTGAAAAAGGAGGTCTTTACTTCGAATGTACAACCTTTGGTATGCCTAACTCTACTGTAGGATTGCTTCTTGACAACGGAAATTTTATCTTAAGAAGTAAATTAGATAATGTATTGTGGCAGAGTTTTGACGTGCCAACCAATACGTGGCTGCCAGGGGCCAAGATTGGGTACAACATACTTACCGATGAAAACAAAACTCTGACGTCATGGAAAAATAATGAAAATCCTGAAATTGGGCAGTTCTCTGCTGAATTAGAAGTAGAAGAAAACGGAACGACTCACTTGGTACTAAACTATTGGAGGTATAGCGATAAGTATGGTGAGACGTACCTGCAGCACGAGCAGTATGGTGAGAAGTTGACTCGGAAAGAATTGAACAATCAATACATAAACGTATCCTATGTTTCCAATAACAATGAAAGCTATTTTATATATTCTGCTGTTTCCCCTTCTACATTCCCTAGATTTGTTTTGAATGCCACCGGGGAGCTCAATCTCTATGTATGGAAGGAGGATTTGCGCCAATGGAATTTGGTTTGGAAGGCACCTCAACCTTGTGAGATTTTTGGTTTCTGCGGGGTTTGGGGCATTTGCAATCAGCAGAAGGTACCTCTTTGTGATTGCCCAAAAGGATTTAAACCAGTGGATCCAATAGATTGGGACTTAAATGATTATTCAGGAGGGTGTGAGACAAGAAATCCCTTACAATGCTCTCAGGGAGGAAACGACACGTTCCTCACAATTCCCAACATGCGCCTTCCAGAGGAATCAAATTATCCCCCAGTAAAAACCATTGAGGAATGCAAATTACTCTGCTTAAGAAGTTGTTTTTGCAATGCTTACACTTATTATAATAGATGTGGAATTTACTGGGTACCATTGATGAATCTACAACAACTTTCATCTAATAATATGTCCGGTGGAGATTTGCATATTCGCATTTTCGCAGGAAGTAAAAACAAGATATCAAGAAAGGTTGCTTGGATTGTGGGAGTTCTCGTCACACTCATTCTTAGTATTGGTTTTGCCATTTCATGGAGGAGACATTCTGCTGTTGGTGCACTCGAGGAAGTAGAATTTTCATTGATTCTGTTCAAGTATCCGGATTTAAGAAGAGTAACAAAGAACTTCTCCCAAAAACTTGGGGAGGGCGGTTTTGGTTCTGTTTTCAAAGGGACATTGCCGAATTCAACAACCATAGCAGTGAAGAAAATAAGAAGTCTACAACAAGGTGAGAAGCAATTTCGTGCAGAAATTAGCACACTTGGAGCAATCCAGCATGTAAACCTTCTTCGCCTTCGTGGTTTTTGTGTAGAAGCTTCTAAAAGATTTCTTGTCTATGAGTACATGCCAAAAGGTTCTCTTGAATCTCATTTGTTCCAAAATGTTTCCATGATTTTGGATTGGAAAACAAGATATCATATTGCAATTGGGACTGCTAGAGGGTTGGCCTACCTTCATGAGAGCTGCAGAGATTGTATCATTCATTTTGACATCAAACCTGAGAACATATTGTTGGATGCTGAAGATGTCCAAAAAGTGGCTGATTTTGGCCTTGCAAAGGTAATAGGTCGAGATTTCAGTCGGGTGCTGACTACCATGAGAGGAACCAGGGGCTATTTAGCACCAGAATGGATTTCAGGTGAAGCTGTCACTCCAAAAGTTGATGTTTTCAGTTATGGGAAGTTGCTTTTCGAGATAGTATCTGGTAGGAGAAATATAAACATGCTAGATGATGAGATATGTAACTACTTTCCAGCTCGTGTTGCAATTGCAATGAACAAAGGGGAAGACCTTCTAACGCTGCTAGATTACAAATTAGAGGGCAATGCCAATGTGGAAGAGCTAACTAGAGCTTGTAAAGTTGCTTGTTGGTGCATTCAAGATGATCCAAAGGATAGACCAACCATGGGGCAGGTAGTTAAAATTCTTGAAGGAATTATGCAAGTGGGCATGCCTCAAATACCTCTTTATTTCCAACGCCTTTTAGAAAATCCAACGGAAGACATTGTTTATCATGAGAGTGAGACTTCTACAAGTTCATATTAATGGACACAAGGTACTGTCTCAGCTCTGTCATAATCATATGTGAACTCTTTCAATTTTATAGCGAAAATAATGTTTTTCCCCATATTATCTAGTGATCGTATAGTTCCTTTTATGTAACTCAATTTAAGAAAAAAAGATTCCACTTCCACTGTTAGTAGCTAAGGAGTAAGGACACAGCAAATGGGGAGCATAATTAACCCATTCTCATTACACTACAGACACTTGCAATTAAAACAAATCACTCTACTTTGATACTTGTATTTTTATCTATATCCTGTCCTAAGAGTGTTCTGTTGTCTTTTTTTGTATGGTACCGATGTCAGAACAACATACGGATTGTTACAATAGGTGAAGCCCAACATTGATATTGCAGTAGACCTTTAAGAATATGATCCCTCAAGGGTGGAAAAGGATTCATGTAACCAAACCCAATTGAGGTTTTTTTTTATTTTTAATTGTCGAGTATTGGCTGGGACCCAAATAGTCACGCTATGTCTCAGTTATGTTTTCATCCTACATATATCTACATAAATGTTTATCTGGTGCACAGTTTCTCTTTCTTTTTTTGTTCCATTTCATTTATGTATTTCATTTTTAAAGTACTTGTTTGTGAATTCTTCAGCTTGGTTTAAAACTTATGTATTTTAGTTGCAAATTGTTTGTTGTCACCTAGTTCGGATGAAGTTGAAGCTGACACCAAATGGTGTGATGGAGCTGTTGGTAAATCAAGCTTGACTGCCTCTTCTTCTCATGGTCGTTTTGATAATGTAATGAAGACCTCTGTGGAACATACATGTACAAGGGAAATAGATGAGTGTCCTAAGTTTGATCTTGTACTTCGAAAAATTAGCTGATACATAGCAATGTAGCATATATGTGCCTTCGAGTAATAATCTGACCCCATTGTTGTATTTATTCAAAGAACATTCAAGACCTAAAATATGACCCCATAGTTGTATTTGAAACCATCAGATACACTTTTTTTCATTCTGATCATTCAGCTTGAACGTTATGATAATAAAAACAATTAACATTGAAAATTGAATGTCCTGCTACATGCTTGCCTCAATTATTGGTTACATCTCTGAAGGGGAATCCGAAAATGAATCTGAAGGGGAATCAAATTGTGTTGTGCCCAGGCAGTTCGAGAAGGTGATGATAGCATGATACCCTATGCAGAGGAATTTCTTTCACCAAAATTAGATATTATTTTGGAAAACACATTAATCAATGTAATTGAAATTGCATCCTCACATACAAAGAATATATATAGGATATTGACATATCAAATAGTTACAGTTGTTACCTTTGTCATCTATCCTTGTTAGCGGACTTCAGAATTTAATTGGAGCCAAAACCCTAGAAGCATATCAAAATGCCATAAGTTGTACAATATAATCTGATTCCAAAGTCTTTATAAACTATGTAAAGTTTATACATGCAGTTCCTCAAGACATATAAATCAGATTTTATCAATTATCAGCCTTTTCCTAGTAACTTGACTGATAGGCACCAGTAATGCAACTTCTCAATTTGTTGAGATGTTTTTAGGTCATAAGAAATGAGGCTTTATCTTGAATTCCATTATCTTGTTGTGGTAATTAAAATGTCAACTAGGCATCAAATGTAAGGATGGCTTGCTTATTAACACATGTAGTAGCATCAGGGTAGATAAAATACAGTACCACTTCTAAACTGACTGATGTCCTGTTTAGCATTGTGATTAGCTTTAGCAATGGGGTGACCAGGTAAATTCAAACACGCTCACATATACATGCGTGTAGATTTTCCAAATAGGACATTGCAGCAAGCTTTTGTAAATTAAGACAAAATTAAATAGCAGAGAAGAACTTGTTTTCCAGGAAAGATGTACTGCTTATGATACATGGGAAATTTTATTAAGACATTTTCAACCTATATTCTTATGCTGAAAGAAAACAAAAGGAGTATCTATTTTCCATGCAAGACAACCTAAGGTCCTAAGTTCAGTTCTAGATAGTTCACACACCTTTGCATCCAAAAATCCATAGCTTTAATGGCATAATCTTTCAAGGACTCCACAAGTCTATGCAAATTTATTTATTTATTTGTAAAAAAGGTACAGAGTTTTCTTCCCAAATGTAATAATGAGCCGGTCCACTGCCTCCTATCAAATTCCATGTTCAATAAAAACATAATTTCTAATATGAAGCAGATACATCTCTATCTACAATTTAGCATCCCTGATATTCTATTTAAGAACCTTTTTCCTACAACTTTGAACATATGGCAAGGCCATCTCATCTTACACCCTATATTAGCCTCACAATTCTACTTCATGTCTCTATCTACTAGCTAGCATCCAGGCAAAGCACTTTGGTGCAAAGTCATGACTCATGCTAATTAACTCATATTATGGTATAAGAAGCAAGATTGGTAAACATGAACAATATAGAAACACATTACAATTGTCATGCTACAATTGGGCCAAAAACTCTTTATAACTATCTTGTATTCGTAATGGAGCTTTCTCTTTTACTCTATCAAATACATAACAATTCAGCATATTGTTTGGTAAGCTATCCCTCATTTGCTTCCCCTAGGCTCTCACCATATACACTTTACGATGCTTAGAGTCTCCAAAATGTGACAATCTAATCAAGCTCCTTGCTCTACAGGAGCATTTTGAAAAAACATGATTGGATGAATCTGCTAATGAAGCTACCTACCAGTTATCTATGGCCTAAAAGATTGAATGAAAATTCAAATAATAACAAACAAAAAATTGTAAGAGAAAATTGGGAAAAAATGCAAACACTCATCACATTCCAAACCATAATAAAAGCAAGTAAATACCAAAACTATGCAATTTACGGGCAGAGGGATAGGGTGACAGCCTATTTTTATAACTTTTTTATTAAATAGCAATGTTTAACCAAATGCCTCCTACATTTATATTTCCTCCGAATTTTCAATAAAATCTATCAAACTGCAGAATGTTAGAACTCGTGCCTATAATACAGCCTTTCGCTTCCACCATTTTACAGTTAAGTGGCTGAGCATGTGTTTCTGTTCTAATCAATTATATGACTTGGTCTTATAATCTTATTCTTTTCTAGTCGAATGGGAATTAATGTTGTTGAGAATAAGAAGAGAGAGAGAAAACAGAGACTGAAAGTAAGCAAAATAGCTCTGTATATTATATTCAGCGATTAGGTTAATACATGGAACTGCCTTTATATAGGCAGAGTAGTGTGTGCAGTACAAGTATGTGCAGTACAAGCAGATTGGGCCTAAAGCCCAGTAAGCCTACAATAAGCCTATAATATATACTAACATCCCCCCTCAAACACAAGGTGGTGACGAAGAAGCCATCTTGAGTTTGGACACAAGATCGCGTAAGCGTCCCGGTGGATGGGACTTGGTGAAGACATCAGCAAGCTGGTCCTCAGAGGAGACAGATAGTAAGTGAAGAGCACTCTGCTGAAGATGATGACGAATGAAGTGACAATCGATCTCAATGTGCTTGGTGCGCTCATGAAAGACATCATTATGGGCAATGTGAATAACACTACGATTGTCGCAGTGAATAGGAGTACGGGTGGTCTGGGGAGCACCCATGTCAGCCAGGAGCCAACGAAGCCAAAGGAGTTCCGAGGTGGCATCGGCAAGAGCACGGTACTCAGCTTCAGTACTGGAACGAGCAACAACAGACTGTTTCTTGCTACGCCAAGAGATAAGAGAGGAACCCAGTAAGAAGCAGTAACCTGTGGTAGAACGACGATCAGTGGGATCTCCAGCCCAGTCTGCATCAGCATAGGCGCGCAACTCAAGAGAAGACTGTGCCGAGAAGTGAAGACCATGAAAGAGTGTCCCCTTGATGTACCTCAAAATACGAAGAACTGCAGCATAATGAGTGGAGCGAGGAGCAGACATGAACTGACTAACCAGATGAACAGCATAAGCAAGGTCTGGACGGGTGACAGTAAGATAGATGAGACTGCCCACCAACTGTCGGTATAAAGTAGCATCAGAGAGAGGCTCACCATCAGTAGTATTGAGCTTGACATTAAGCTCTAAGGGAGTGGAGACAGTCTTGCTATCAGTGAGACCGGCCTTAGAGAGAAGATCAGAAGCATACTTGGCTTGAGAGAGATAGTAACCATCAGAAGAGGAGGTGACCTCAAGACCGAGAAAGTAGCTAAGAGTGCCAAGATCTTTCATCTCAAACTGTTGACTAAGGAACTTCTGTAGATCACAGATGCCTGCAGTGTCATCACCTGTAATAATCATGTCATCAACATAAAGAAGAATGAGAGTGATACCAGTAGATGTATGACGAATGAAGAGAGCTGAATCATATGAACTAGGGGTGAAACCCTGCTGAGCAACCACAGAACTGAACTTAGCAAACCAAGCCCGAGGAGCTTGCTTAAGACCATAGAGAGCACGGCGAAGGCGACAAACTTGATTCTGAGAATCAGGGTAGCCAGGAGGTGGCTGCATGTAGACTTCCTCAAGAAGATCACCATTGAGGAAGGCATTTTTCACATCCATCTGAAACAGAGGCCAATGACGAACAGCAGCAACAGCAAGTAAAGATCGAACTGAGGTAAGACGAGCAACAGGAGCAAAAGTCTCCTCATAATCAATGCCATATTCCTGAGTGAATCCCCTAGCAACCAAGCGAGCCTTGTAACGTTCCACGGATCCATCAGCCCGAGTCTTGATCTTATAGACCCATTTACAACCAACTGCAGACTTGCCAGGAGGCAAAGTGGTCATGTCCCAAGTATGAGTCTTGTGAAGTGCATCAAGTTCATCAGCCATAGCTTGCTGCCAAAGAGGATTAGTGCTAGCCTCACGATATGTATGAGGCTCATGGAGGGTAGCAAGGGCAAAATAACAATGATAATCAGAAAGATGAGAAGGAGGAGCCCTTACCCGAGTGGAACAACGTATATCTGTGGGAGACTCTGATGGTGCTGATGATGTAGGATCCGAATCAGGCGAGCCAGCAGCTGGAGACAAAACCAAAGATGGGACATCTGAAGAGCTAGGAGGCTGGGTAGAGTCCCTCACAGGGTCAGGGTAAAGGTCAATGGAAGGATCAGTGAAAATGGGAGTCATGGAGGAAGAGATAAAGGGAAAATGTTGACGACTAGAAAAAGTCTGATGTTCCCAAAATTCAACATGACGGGAGATACGAAGGCGACGAGATATGGGATCATAGCAACGAAAACCCTTTTGAGAGATACCATAGCCAAGAAAACAACACAGCCGAGACCTTGGTTCAAGTTTGTTTCGTTCATGGGAAGGAAGAGAGACAAAACAAACACAACCAAATACTCGAAGAGAGGAATAGTCTGGGATTTTGTCATAAAGTAACTCAAAGGGAGATTTCTTGTGAGTAGTAGGTGAGGGAATGCGATTGATGGTGTAAACGGCAGTGAGAGCCGCTTCACCCCAAAAACGCTCAGGGACAGAGGCAGATATGAGGAGGGTACGCACAACATCAAGAATGTGACGAAGTTTGCGTTCGGCACGACCATTTTGTTGAGAGGTATAGGGACATGAATAGTGGGGAAGGGTGCCATTAGAATCCAAAATGGAGAGGAAAGATTTATCATGATATTCTTGGGCATTATCTGACCGAAAAACCTTAATTGTGCGAGAAAATTGTGTTTGGATCATTTTGTGGAAAGTTTGAAAAATAGAAACAAGGTCAGAACGATGTTTTAACAAGTAAATCCAAGTGAACCTAGAATAATCATCAACAAATATCACAAAATAGCGAGATCCCCCCTCAGTGGTAAATGGAGCAGGACCCCAAACATCAGAATGAACAAGGTCAAAAGGGGCAGAAGAAAAAGAGTCACTGTTATTAAATGGTAATTTTGTTTGTTTGCCAAATTGACAAGACATACAATCAAATTTATTAAAATTAACAGACCCTAAGTGACCTTGAGAAGCTAATAATTGAAGACGAGATAAAGAGGCATGACCAAGACGAGAATGCCATAAGTCTGGAGATAAGGTGGTTGTGGCAGCAACAGAGGAAGAGACCATATGTGAGGGAATCTGTAAGTTGCATAGCTCAAACAAACGTCCAGTCTTACGGCCTGTCCCAAGCAGCTTGCCCGTCAGTGGATCCTGCACATCAACACCATGATTAGAAAAATGGAGATCAATGCCAAGTTCACAAAGTTGACCAACAGAAAGAAGATTGAGGGACAACTTTGGAACAAGATATGTATCAGGGATAGTCAAATCAGGAGAAGATATAGTGCCTATGTGACTAACAGACATATGTGAGCTATCAGCAGTGTAAATGATAGGAGAAGGAACTAAAGGCGTCTTTTGAGAAAAATGGGAAGCATGAGGAGTCATGTGATTACAGCAAGCTGAGTCTAAGAGCCAAGATTTGTTACCTGGGGTGACTGAAAGGGCAGGGGAAGGTTGAGACATATACCGATGAAACATACTCTCAAGTTGAGAGACAGTGACCACAGGATCATTAACAGAGGCAGAACTCACAGCGGCTGCTTATGGAAGAGGAAGAATACCTCGGGACTGATGTTGTTTCCTTTTGTCATCCTTTTTCTTACGGTAGCACTCAGTGATGTCATGACCTGGTTTTTGACAGTACGTGCAAAAACGACGAGATCGATCAGAAGAAGATGGAGGACGGGGTGTAGCCAGGACAACATCTGAAGAAGACAAATGATGGTGAGGACGTCGATTTTCCTCAGAAATAAGCTCCTTGACAGCAGCATCAAGTGAAGGAAGAGGAGAACGACTAAGCAAAGCAGCTCGAGTAGGTTCAAAGTCCTCACGGAGACCCATCATAAACTGTGTGAAGCGACGACGATCTTTGTACTTGGCAAAAAGATCGATGTCTTCAGCATATCGAAGTGGTGGCATCAGCTGCAGCTAGTTGTTCCCACATAGAAGCAGTCTGTGAGTAATAATCAGAAATAGACTGACCTGATTCTTGGCGCATTTGATAAAGCTTGACTTCAATATGAAACTCCAAGGCAAAGTCATAAGTGCAGTTGTACCGAGTGGCCAAGAAAGACCAGGCCGCTTGACCTGTTTCCAATCGAGGAAGGAGACTGCTAATGGCAGGCACAGAGGTGTTAATGAACCAGGAAAGGATCCGGCATTGGATGCTTTCCCACTCCTCAAGACGAGCCTCAAAATCATCAACCTGAACAACTGCTGCAGCTACAGAGTCACCATCAGAACTACCGGAATCTGTGTCAGACCTAGGCACTGGTTTTGGAATGTCACCAGTAACATAACGCCAAAGTCGGCGCCCTTTGAGAAATACAGTCATGTTTTGGGACCAAGCATGATAAGAAGCGGGTCCATCAAGAATAACAGTAATAGGATGTGTAATCTCATGACCTGAAGTAGAACCCATACCTGGAAGAGCCGGATGAGAAAACGGACTTCAAAAATGGAATCTACGCGAAAAACCGTGAAGGACAGTGGTTTTTTTTTTTTTTTTTTGTCCGGTCAACGGCGGCGGTCAATGGTCAACGGCAGCGGTCAACGGTCAATGGTGGCGGTCACTAGGGCTGACGTGGCGCTAACGTCACTAGGGCTGACGTCAGTGTGACGTCACTAGGGCTGACGTGGCAAGCAGAGAGGAAAGGCGCGTGAGGCGCGTGGCGGCACTGGTCTACACGTGGAAGCGCGTGCGCGCGTGGCTGGAGAGCTAGAAACTTCTGGCGGCGCGTGGGGGTGCGTGCGGGGCTGGATCCGGCCGATTTTGGTGGCAATGGACAGATCTTGATGAGATCTATCCAATGAAGGTGGTTTTGAGTCAAACAGCAACTCGGAGATGAGGATTCTGAGGAAGGCAGAAACGGTGAGAGGGTTTACGATCTCAGGGAAGAGACCGTGAACCCGTAGCAGCGGAGGAACGCCGGATTTTGCCTAGTGAAGGCCACAAGAAAGTGGCTCTAATACCATGTTGAGAATAAGAAGAGAGAGAGAAAACAGAGACTGAAAGTGAGCAAAATAGCTCTGTATATTATATTCAGCGATTAGGTTAATACATGGAACTGCCTTTATATAGGCAGAGTAGTGTGTGCAGTACAAGTATGTGCAGTACAAGTAGATTGGGCCTAAAGCCCAGTAAGCCTACAATAAGCCTATAATATATACTAACAAATGTTATCTGTGATTTTTCTGCTTGTGCCAAGATGTGTTAATTCTTTGACACATCAGCAATATATGTTGACGAAGTCAAAAATATGGAATTTTAAGGAGCATAAATACGAATTTTTCCACACGGAAAATGCAGTGAAACTTTTGATGTTTTTCAACAACATGGGGTCCTCAAAAAGAAAATGGAGGACTTCGGTTGACTTGAAAAGTCCAGAACTGAAAAACACAGCCACTTATATACAATTAAAGAGAAAGAGAGAACAGAAAACTCTTCACCTGATAATAGCAACATCTATAATCACAGTATGGCGCAAAGAAGAAGCCTAAAGCTGGAGAGCAACGTGTCATGGTCACATTTGGCTCTACTTCTCCTCATCATCATGTCACTCGAAGTCCATCTCTCCACTGCATCTGATACCCTGTACCCAGGGCAGTCTCTGGCATGGAGCAAGACCCTTACTTCCAGAAATGGAATTTTTGAACTGGGTTTCTTCACACCTGGTAAGTCTCATCAGTATTACTTAGGCATATGGTATAAGAAGATAGCAGAGAAAACAGTGGTTTGGGTAGCAAACGGAAACTTCCCAGCCTCTGATCCATCCTCTTCAGCACTAGAATTTTATGAGGATGGTAATTTGTTGCTAAAAGAAAGAGGAGATGTTCTTCTTCGCAATCTTACAAAATCTAGCTTGCCTAATTATTCTACCATAGGGGTGCTTCTTGACAATGGAAATTTTATCTTAACAAGTAAATTACATAATAATATTGTGTTGTGGCAGAGTTTTGATGACCCAACCAATACGTGGCTGCCAGGGGCCAAGATTGGGTACAATAGACTTACTCATGAAGGCAAAATTCTGAAATCATGGAAAAGTTTAGAAAATCCAAAAAGTGGGAGGTTCTCTACTGAATTAGAATTAGAAAAAATGGGGACGAGTGATTTGGCACTATACTATTGGAAGTCCAACTTTGGTAGGTATAAGTATGGTAGGAATGTGTCTCAGAAAGAATTGAACAACCAATACATAAACGTTTCCTACGTTTCCAATAACAATGAAAGCTATTTTATATATTCTGCTGTTTCCCCTTCTACATTTCCTAGATTTGTTTTGAATGTCACAGGGGAGCTCAATCTCTATGTATGGGACGAGGACTTATGCCAATGGAATTTGGTTTGGATGGAACGTCCACAATTTTGTGAGATTGATGGTTTCTGCGGGGATTCTGGCATATGCAATCAGCAAAAGGTACCTCTTTGTGATTGTCCGAATGGATTTAAACCAAGGTATCCAAAACAATGGGAGTTATATGAATACTCAGGAGGGTGTGAGAGAAGAAATCCTTTACAATGCTCAGATGGAGGAATAGACAAGTTCTTCATGATTCCCAACATTCGCTTTCCAGAGGCATCACAATATCCAGCAGTCAAAGATGTTGAAGAATGCAAGTTAAACTGCTTAGGCAACTGTTACTGCATTGCATACGCTTATAATAATGGATGTTTAGTTTACCAAGGAAAACTTCAGAATCTACAACAACTTTCTTCTGATAATAAGTTTGGAGGAGATTTTCAAGTTCGCATTGCAGCGTTTGAGCTGATGGGAAGTAAAAACAAGATATTGAGAAAGGTTTCTTGGATTGTTGGAGTTCTCGTCACGCTCATCCTTAGTATTACTTTCGCCATTAGATGGTGGAGACATTCCTTTGTTGGTGCACTTGAGGAAGTAGAATTTTCTTTGATTATGTTCAAGTATCGGGATTTACGAAGAGCAACCAAGAACTTCTCCCAAAAACTTGGGGAGGGCGGTTTTGGTTCTGTTTTCAAAGGGACATTGCCGAATTCAACAGCCATAGCAGTGAAGAAAATAAGAAGTCTAGAGCAAGGTGAGAAGCAATTTCATGCCGAAGTTAGCACACTTGGAGCAATCCAGCATGTCAACCTTCTTCGCCTACGTGGTTTTTGTGTGGAAGCTTCTAAGAGATTTCTCGTCTATGAGTACATGCCAAAAGGTTCTCTAGAATCTCATTTGTTCCAAAATGTTTCCAAGATTTTGGATTGGCAAACAAGATATCATATTGCTGTTGGGATTGCTAGAGGGTTGGCCTACCTTCATGAGTATTGTAGAGATTGTATCATACATTGTGACATCAAGCCTGAGAATATATTGTTGGATGCTAAATATGACCCGAAAGTGGCTGATTTTGGGCTTGCAAAGGTAATAGGCCGGGACTTCAGTCGGGTTCTTACCACCATGAGGGGAACTAGGGGCTATCTAGCACCAGAATGGATTTCAGGTGAAGCTGTTACTCCAAAAGTTGATGTTTTTAGTTATGGGAAGCTGCTTTTCGAGATAGTATCCGGTAAGAGAAATATAAACATGCTAGATGATGAGATATGTAGCTACTTTCCAGCTCGTGTTGCAATTGCAATCAACAAAGGGGAAGACCTTCTTACACGACTAGATTACAAATTAGAGGGCAATGCCAACATGGAAGAGCTAACTAGAGCTTGTAAAGTTGCTTGTTGGTGCATTCAAGATGATCCAAAGGATAGACCAACCATGGGGCAGGTAGTTAAAATTCTTGAAGGAGTTATGCAAGTGGGCATGCCTCAAATACCTCATCATTTCCTTTGCCTTTCAGAAGATCCAACGGAAGCCACTGTTTACCAGGACTGAGACTTCTTTGAGTTCATATTAATGGGCACAAGGTGCTGTCTCAACTCTGTCTTTATCATCAGTGAACTCTTTTGTATTGAAAATAACGCTTTCCCACCCATTATCTAGTGATCTTATTATTCTCCTTCTATGTAACGCAAATTAAGATAAAAAGATTCCACTTTCACTATTGTTAGTAGCTAAGGAGTCAAGTGCATGTTGGTGTGTGTTGAAGTTGGCTTGAATTAGAATTCTATAGTCCACCACCCTTATGTTATTCTAGTGGTATTAGAATTACTCAATGACCTATGACTCACGGCAACTTTATGCAAAGTCCTTGTTTTTGTAGGATTCAGCAAAACCCCTTGCTATATATATAAGGCTTTAGGTCTTATTAGTGTCACACAATATAGAATAACTAGAGAAGGGTTTCTCTAGGTTTATTCTTGGTGAGAGAGAGGTTAGGGTGTAATTGGGGTTTGGGTTCTTTGAGAGAGTCTTGGTACCACTGTTGTAATCTCCCTATTTTCTTAGTGAAACTTTCTCCCTGTCGTCGCCGGTGGATGTAGGCATATTGCCGAACCACGTAAATTCTTGTGTTCTTTATTTGTGTGTTTGATCTCTTTCTCTCTTCTTTAATCTTGCGCAAACAGTTAATTTTCACAACAATTGGTATCAGAGCTGTTGGTCGAAACAATGGCAATTAATGCTTCTATTGTGACGGTAGGCCTAATTAAGTTCGACGGGGCTGGTAACTTTGGGCTGTGGCAAAGAAGGGTGAAGGATCTGTTAGTGCAGCAAGGTTTGGTGAAGGCTTTGTACGGGAAGACAAAGAAACCAGAGAAGATGACAGACGATGAATGGGAAGAACTAGACATGAAGGCGGTGAGTACAATTCGACTATTACTGGCAGACGAAGTCATGTACGATGTCATGGAGGAGAACTCAACTGCAGGGATTTGGTTGAATCTAGAGAAAAGATATATGTCCAAATCCCTCACGAACAAACTGCATCTAAAGCAAAAGTTGTATGGGCTTAAGATGACAGAGGGTGCGGACCTGAGGCAGCACATCAATACCTTCAAACAAATCATTAGTGATATGTTGCGAATTGATATAAAATTCGAGGATGAAGATAAGGCGATGATGCTCCTAACCTCCCTCCCGGACTTCCTACGAACACCTGGTGACGACCTTACTCTACGGAAAAGAAACTCTGGAATTAGAAGAAGTTTCAGGAGCCCTGTTGGATCACTACCAACGGAAACATAAGGATTCAGCTGAGAGTTCTGATGAAGGGCTAGTAGTAAAGGGTTATCAAGATCGTGGAAGGAAGAAAGACAAGGATGACAAATCTGCTAGGAGAAGATCTAAATCCAAGAGCAAGACAGTAAAGTGCTTCAAATGCCAAAAGAAGGGGCATATGAAGCGAGAATGTCCAGAATGGAATAAGGGGAAGGAAGAGTCCTTTACATCTGTCAACGTAGTAGCAGACTCGGAATCTGATGGCGACATGCTTTCTGTTTCATCAAGCATTGACGGTTTGAACAATTCTTGGCTTCTGGATTCTGCATGTTCTTTTCATGTGACTCCCCACAGGAACTGGTTCGACACTTATAGGTCAATTAATTGTGGTTCTGTTCGAATGGGTAATGATGCTGCATGCACAATTATTGGAATGGGAACAATTAAAATTAAGATGTCCGATGGTGTGGTGAGAACATTAGAAGAGGTTAGACATATCCCAGATATGAGAAAGAATTTGATTTCATTAGGAACCCTAGACTCAAAAGGCTATAGCTATAAGTCTGAGAATGGGATAATGAAAGTTTCAAAGGGTGCTATGGTTGTGATGACAGGTCAGAAAATAAGTAGCAATGTTTATAAATTGCTAGGAAATACCATTCTAGGTGGAGTTGCTGCAGTAGCTGAGTCTGAGGATGATGATACACTCTTGTGGCATATGCGGCTAGGGCATATAAGTGAGCGTGGTATGAGGGAATTGCACAAAAGAAATCTGTTGACTGGGATTAAGTCATGCAAATTAGATTTCTGCAAATATTGTATTATGGGAAAGCAGTGTAGGGTGCGATTTAAAACTGCCACACACAAGACAAAGGGTATATTGGACTACGTGCATTCAGATATTTGGGGGCCAGTGAGAACTCCTTCGAAAGGAGGAGCTCAATATTTTATGAGCTTCATTGATGATTATTCCAGAAAAGCTTGGGTTTATTTCTTGAAGAACAAGTCTGAGGCTTTTGCTAAATTTAAGATTTGGAAAGCAGAAGTGGAAAATCAGACTGGAAGGAAGATAAAGTGCCTTAGGACTGATAATGGCACTGAGTACAGGGATGGTGATTTCTTGAAGTTCTGCGAAGAGTATGGTATCAAGAGACACTTCACAGTACGGAAAACTCCTCAACAAAATGGGGTGGCTGAGAGACTTAACAGGACCATCACAGAAACAGCTAGATGTTTAAGGTTGAATGCTGAGCTTCCTAAAATTTTTTGGGCGGAAGCAGTGGATATGGCTTGTTATATCATCAATTGATCACCTAGAGTTGCACTTGATGGGAAAGTCGCTGAAGAAGTATGGACAGGACAAGAAGTTAATTACTCTTTCATGAGAATATTCGGGTGTCCCGCATATGTTTATATCTCAGGTGAAGACAGGTCAAAACTCGATCCAAAATCAAAGAAGTGCATCTTTCTTGGTTTTAAGAAAGGGGTAAAAGGGTACAAGCTTTGGGATCCAGTTGCACAGAAGGTGGTGATCAGCAGGGATGTAGTGTTTGATGAGAAGTCAATGACAAAAGCATTCAAGGAAGAGAAGTCTCAAGCAGCGGAAAGCAGTAATAACATTGGTAGATCAACAGTGCAGGTGGAGCTTGATGAATTGGAGTCTCAGTCAAATGAGGAACCTCACAGTAATGATCAAGAACAGGATAGCACCAGATCAGATAGGCCTAAACGCAACAAAAGACCACCAGTCAGGTATGGTTTCGAGGATCTTGTGTCTTATGCTCTACTTACCAGTAGCGAGGATCCTTCTACATTTCAGGAAGCAATTGAAAGCTCTGAAAAGGATAAGTGGATGGAAGCTATGGTGGAGGAGAATGAGTCTTTGAGCAAGAACAAAACTTGGGAGTTAACGGAACTTCCAAAAGGAAAGAAACCTATAGGTTGCAAGTGGGTGTTCAAGAAGAAGGAAGCAGTATCAGAAAAAGAAGGGGAAAGATTCAAGGCACGATTGGTAGCAAAGGGATATTCACAGAGACATGGGATTGACTACGATGAGGTATTTTCACCTGTAGTCAGGCATACATCTATTAGAGCAGTATTGGCTTTGGTAGCAGATCAGGATCTGGAATTGGAACAACTGGATGTGAAGACGGCTTTCCTTCATGGGAATTTGGAGGAAGAGATTTTCATGGAACAACCAGAGGGGTTCAAGCAACCTGGTACAGAGAATCTTGTCTGCAAATTGAAGAAGTCACTTTATGGACTCAAGCAGTCTCCAAGACAGTGGTACAAAAGGTTTGATTCGTATATGATCCAGATTGGTTATACCCGTTGTGAATATGATTGTTATGTATATGTTCGTATACTTGAAGATGGTTCTTATATTTTTTTGCTACTGTATGTGGACGATATGTTAATTGCTACTAAGAGCATGTGTGAGGTTAACAGGTTAAAATCTTTGTTACACAAAGAGTTTGAAATGAAAGACTTGGGTGCTGCTAAGAAAATTCTGGGTATGGAGATTCGTAGGGACAGAGAGACAAGAAAGCTGTGGTTGTCTCAGAAAAACTATATCAGGAAGGTGCTTGAAAAATTTAGCATGTTGGATACTAAGCCTGTGAGCACACCATTGGCGAATCACTTCAGATTATCTGGTAGTTAGTGTCCAAAGAATGAGGAAGAAATTGAAAATATGTCAAAGGTTCCATATGCTAGTGCAGTGGGGTGCTTAATGTATGCAATGGTTTGCACAAGGCCGGATTTGGCTCATGCAGTGAGTACTGTTAGCAGGTACATGGCGAACCCAGGGAGAGAGCACTGGAATGCAGTTAAGTGGATTTTCAGATACTTGAAAGGCACAGCGGAACATGGGATCTTATTTTCAAGACAGCCAGGGACTAATTCAGTTGTAGGATATGTGGATGCAGACTACGCAGGTGAGGTGGATGACAGGAGGTCTACTACAGGTTATGTGTTTACACTATCAAGTGGACCTATTTGTTGGAAATCTACATTACAATCCATAGTAGCCATGTCCACTACAGAAGCTGAATACATGGCGGTAGCTGAAGCTGCAAAGGAAGCATTGTGGTTAAAGGGGCTAGTCAAAGAACTTGGGAAAATTACACTTTACCACCCTAAACTATCACCCGTTTTTCACTTTACCCCCTAAACTAAAAAAAGTATCAATTGACCCCCTAAACTAATTTAATTGCACGGCCGTTACCCCCTGAGCCCAAAATCGAGTTAAAATTGACGGAATTGAGCAACACGTGACACGCACGTGACCAAAACAACTTTACCAATTTTATTTTTTCATAAATCCCGAAATACCCTTATCCCCCTTTTAACCAATAAACACTCAAGTGACTTAACCCGTGACAAAGTGCCCCCAAACTGAAACACTCCAGCACCCCCAAACCACCAGCGTTGACCCGATCATCAAACCCCCCAAACCACCGGCACTTGACCCGATCATCAAAGCCCCCAACACGGCGTTGACCCGGTCATCAAAACCCCCAAACCATCGGCTCTTAACCCGATCAATCGAACCCCCAAACCCCGGCGTTGACCCACTGAACCCAACAACGAACACTACTAGATGTTAATGGGTTGGATATTCATCGTATCCTTGCTCTAATACTGTTCATTAAAATTGTGGGGTTTTACTGATTCCGTATGGTAAGAAAGAGTGTTTTTTAAGTTACCTTTAAAGGCTTGCTTCAAAGACTTTCACTTGTACGTACTCCTGCTCTTGCAGACTGAAAAAGAAAAAGATGTATCTAGCTAAAAGAAGGAACTGCTACAGAAGATCTAGTAGCTCTCAATTATGGAATTCAATTCTATGATAGCAAGCACCTTCTCTTTCCTGTGTTCCCCATGAATGTATGAAGTCATGGGTTCTTTCTATCATGGAGGAAGGTTGTGATCTATCAGTCGTATCACTTATGATCAAATTAAACCCCGGCGTTGACCCAGTGAACCCAACCCCAAGCCTCGACGTTGACCCACTAAACCCAACCCCAAGCACCGGCGTTGACCCACTCAGTCGAACCCCCAACCACCGGCACTGACTTCACTTCACCATTCAATATTTTCTCTCCTTCGTCAGATTTTTTTTTTCCTTCTCCCCAGCATTCTTTCTTCCACAGCTTTCCCAATTTTGCTCCTGCTCCTCAATACTGACAAACCCATTGAAAAACAAAAAATCACACAAATCAAATCCAACCACCGTTTGCAACACAAATCAACCCTACAACCAAACCCACGAATCTAATCACAGCCAAACCCAGAAATTAACCCCATAACCAAACCCACAAATCAAACAAACAAACAAACCCACAAATCAAAGTCAAACCCCACTACGAGGAGGCCTATCAGATCCAAACCCACAACCAATACTGCGGACGAGATCAAGGTTGCCTTGTACACCACAAGCTCTTCGTCCACGACCTTCGAGCGTCCAGGTCGATTAGCGTTCTAGGCCCCTGAAAAATAAAGAAACCCAATCCTCATCGTCTTCAAGCATACGCCGAGATTGAGTATTGCAAGGCGATCGAGGTTGAGGACGAGACCCAACTATCCAAGGGCTACAACGGGGTGTGAGAGAGAGAAGAGAGACAGAGTCTGGTGTGATTTTGAGGGTTAAGTCACTTGAGTGTTTATTGGTTAAAAGGGGATAAGGGTATTTCGGGGTTTATGAAAAAATAAAATTGGTAAAGTTGTTTTGGTCACGTGCGTGTCACGTTTTACTCAATTCCGTCAATTTTAACTCGATTTTGGGCTTAGGGGGTAACGGCCGTGCAATTGGATTAGTTTAGGGGGTCAATTGATACTTTTTTTAGTTTAGGGGGTAAAGTGAAAATGGGTGATAGTTTAGGGTGGTAAAGTGTAATTTTCCCCAAAGAACTTGGTTTGAATCAAGGTGGAGTTCAGATGCATTGTGATAGTCAGAGTGTCATTTACTTGGCTAAGAATCAGGTTTATCATGCTAGGACAAAACACATCGATGTTAGGTTCCACAAGATAAGAGAGTTGATTGTTACAGGAGATATTGTTCTGGAGAAGGTGCACACTTCAGAGAATGCAGCTGATATGTTGACGAAGCCGGTTACCACAGCCAAGTTCAAGCATTGCTTGGACTTGGTCAATGTTAGCAGCTTGTGATAGCCCTTTGGGGCTATGGTGGCGGCGATGGAGGAGAAGTTCGTGAGGCTTGACCAATTCAAGTCAAGGTGGAGATTTGTTGAAGTTGGCTTGAATTAGAATTCTATAGTCCACCACCCTTATGTTATTCTAGTGGTATTAGAATTACTCAATGACCTATGACTCACGGCAACTTTATGCAAAGTCCTTGTTTTGGTAGGATTCAGCAAAACCCCTTGCTATATATATAAGGCTTTAGGTCTTATTAGTGTCACACAATATAGAATAACTAGAGAAGGGTTTCTCTAGGTTTATTCTTGGTGAGAGAGAGGTTAGGGTGTAATTGGGGTTTGGGTTCTTTGAGAGAGTCCTAGTACCACTGTTGTAATCTCCCTATTTTCTTAGTGAAACTTTCTCCCTGTCGTCGCCGGTGGATGTAGGCATATTGCCGAACCACGTAAATTCTTGTGTTCTTTATTTGTGTGTTTGATCTTTTTCTCTCTTCTTTAATCTTGCGCAAACAGTTAATTTTCACAACAGTGTGTCTACCAATATGCACTTCTGTGTGACAATATGTTTGATGTGTATTTGTTGTAATACCGTGAAAAAAAGTATAATAATCAAATAAATACAACAGATTTAGCAACAAAAGAAAAAAATACAGCAGAGAACCCACCAGAAGTTCTGAGATAAAGAGCAAACACCTGGGTCATCTTTGTTTGTGATCTGGAACTGCAATCCAAAACCCTCCTCTCAGTGAAGCTGAAGACTCTAAATAAGCATCCAAATGCTGAAGGAGACCTTTTGTTATTGGTGCACATGATATGAAAGCAAAATAAATATAGCTGCACACTAGTATTAGTTATTTTTGGTGAACTGCAGAGAATGACTTTCCTTCATAACTGGGGTAAAGAAGGCCTCTAATTAATTAATTACATAGCCTATTGAATTTTGAGTCCTATCATCCTTGTGATTATTTTCAAAACTCACTTGAGGGAAAAAAATCAAGTCTTAAATGTTAGTTACGTCATTCATGGAATCATTGTTATGCAAAAATGCTCTAAAACCTTATCTTATAACAAAATTATTCTCAACTTCCGCAAACTAAAATTTATGCAAAAGTCTGTTATGTCAATTGACATAATATGAAGCACTTGAGGGTTTCCAGAATTCAACATAATCTCAATTTCCTCATTTATATATGTAATGAGATATTGTTAAGGTCTAAAAAATGGGATTGTTAGAAGGAAAAAATATACAGCCCATATAGTGTGAAACAAAAACAAAAACAAAAGGGAAATTATAATATTTGTTGGGACCATGGGCCTGTGCGATCCAAGTAAGGCCGAAGCCTAGCTTGTTTCTCTCTTTTTCCCAAATTGTATGGGCCAAACCTGTATTGTTCAAAGAAGCTAACTGGGCCTGAATCCATGTCTTTATCTTTTACGGCCTCATTAACAAAGCCTGGCCTATGTATAAAAGGATTCAAGCAGGTAGAGAGGGGCATAAGAGACTTTTCCATCATAATTCTCAAAGGAAAGACCATAGAAAAAATAACGCCAAATTACAAATTATACTTTTTAACTTTGATTATAATTCAATTCAGTCTTTTAAATTTTGACTGGGTCAATTAAGTCCTCTAAGTTTCAATTTGTTTCAATTCACTTTCTTCCGTTAAAAGTGTTCTCTGGTACCGTTAGTTTTGCTTCTTCTTTTTCTTTTTCTTTTTTTTTTTTCTTTTTTTTTTTATTAAAAAAACAAAACCAGAAAATAATAAAAAGTTAAAAGTTAAAAACTAAAAATTAAAATTTTTCTCTATATTTCTTCCGTTTATTTCCTCTCTCTCTCCCCTGTTTCCTCTTTCAAAGCTTAAGTCTCTCTCTGCACACTTTGCCTCTCACAACTCACATCAGGCGGGCAGCAACTCCTGAGATGACGGCTAAATTAAAGGGGAAAGAGAACAAAGGAGGTGGACGACGACGCGACCGTGGATTGCTTCTCGAAGGTTGGGGTTTTTTTGGCTACAGTGGGGAACTAAGTTAGTTTTTTTCTTGTTCTATGCATGATGAATGGGAGAGATTTGTCCTGTTCAATTTTGGGGTTTCCTAAATCTTTTGGGGCTTTTCAATGATCTCTAGATTGTACTGTGGTGTTGATGATTTCAGGGGCTTTTTCTCATTTTTAGATCATTGTGTAATCTTTTGTTTTGTTTCAACAAACATTTACTGAATTCTCAAAAATAAAATCTTTTGGGTTTTTCTTTCTGATTTTGCTTTTTTGTTATGTTCTAATGATTCATTTCTCTGTATTATTGTCTCTGCTATCTGCTACTCTGGTTGTGATGGTTGAGTTTTTTGGTGTTTACAAAGAAAGATGAAAAATGAGGCGGAGGGTTGGGTGTTTTTATTTTTATTTTTTTACTTGTTTTTTCTGGGGTTTTCCTCTGGTTGAAGATTATGAAGAGCAATAATGGAGAAGGAAGAGAAAAGGGTGTCGGAGTGAGAAGCTCAGTTCTAGATAGTTCACACACCTTTGCATCCAAAAATCCATAGCTTAATCTTTGAAGGACTCCACAAGTCTATGCAAATTTATTTATTTATTTTTAAAAAACGTACGAGTTATAATGAGCAGGTCGACTGATCTCCTATCAAATGCCATGTTCAATAAAAACATAACTTTAAATATGAAGCAGATACATCTCTATTTACAATTTAGCATCCTTGATATTCTATTTAAGAACCTTTTTCCTACAACTTTGAACATATGGCAAGGCCATCTCATCTTACACCCTATATTAGCCTCCCAATTCTACTTCATGTCTCTATCAACTAGCTACCATCCAGGCAAAGCACTTAGGTGCAAAGTCATGACTCATGCTCATAAACTCATATCATGGTATAAGAAGCAAGATTGGTAAACATGAACAATATAGAAACAAATTACAATTGTCATGCTACAATTGGGCCAAAAACACTTTATAACTATCTTGTATTCGTAATGGAGCTTTCTCTTTTACTCTATCAAATGCATAACAATTCAGCATATTGTTTGGTAAGCTGTCCCTCATTTTCTTCCCCTACGCTCTCACCACATACACTTTACAATGCTTAGAGTCTCCAAAATGTGACAATCTAATCAAGTTCCTTGCTCTACAGGAGCATTTTGAAAAACATGATTGGATGAATCTGCTAATGAAGCTAACTCCCAGCTATTATGGCCTAAAAGATTGAATGAAAATTCAAATAAGGACAGACACCAAAAAACAAAAACCTGTAAGCAAAAATTGTGAAAAAAATGCAGACACTCATCACATTCCAAACAACAATAAAAGCAATTAAATACAAAAACTATGCAATTTAAGGACAGAGGGGTAGGGTGGCAGCCTATTTTTATAACTTGTTTATTAAATAGCAATTTTTAACCAAATGCCTCTGTAATACCCATTCCAAAATAAAAATAAAAATAAAATAAGAGTGGGGCAACTTAGTAATTTTCTTTTACATGAAATAGATACCTATTAGAATTATATTGGCCTTGGCAGAGTTTTAGCTGAACTGATAGTCTAATATTGCCGACTTTTGCTCTCATGTATTCGGTATTGGAATCCAACCTAACAAGTAACCCTATAACCTTGTTTTGAATGTGCACGGCTTACATATATATATATATATATATAGCTATAGTCAATTCTCTTTGGCATATTAGAATGAGAACCTTTGAGAGGTATTGCAGTGATATTAGGATAATTACAACTTTAAGAGGTACTACGGGGGCCTTGAATTTGTTTTTAAGGTGCGACTACTTTGCTTTGGTTTTGTAAGTGACCTTTATCCTTAACTAGTATTTTCTCAATTTTATATATTAAATATTCTTATTTGCGAACTTATTATTATAGTTTATTATTCTATTATGCCAAAATCAACCTTGTTTCGAAATATCAGAAAAATCATTGTATTTGTAAAGTATTGTTTACTTCAAAAATTCGGATCAAACGTGTGATTATATGTTACAAGAATCTTTATACAGCTTATTTGCTAAACTGATTTGTTTTTGTACATAATTTGAATAAGGTTTGAAAATCACTATGTTTTGGAATTCAAATATATTTTAAATGTGTTTTGATATTTGAAAACTCTCAGTCTGACTATGTTCTGGGCCCCGCCAATGGGGATTATACGTTGGTACCGAAACTAGTTTCATTCTGGGGTTTGCCACCGACCTATGTGTGGTTTTTGGGCCTTGTCACAAGGATAATGTGGCCGTAGTCACTAAAGACTGTTTAGTATATGTATTATATCTATATCTGTATCCGAATCTGAATCTGAATCTGAATTTGAATCTGTATTTGAATCTATATCTGTATTTGAAACTATATCTATATCTGTATTTATTTCTGAATATGTTGAATTTACTGTTTGCAAATAAAATAATATATTTTATTTTGTGAACTAAACCAAATGCTTTATCAAAACAATCATTTGAGAATTTTGTATTACCTATGTATATCTGTTTTTAACAAATGTGTGTTTGATCCGACTGGATAAGGATATTGGTTATTTACTGGGCCTCCCAGCTCACCCCCCATTTATTTCCCCATTTCAGATTCTGAGGATTAGTTAGCGCAAACGTTGTAAGGGAGTAGTGTGGGAAGAAAGTTAGACAAGATTATCAAGCGTATCACGATTACTATTTTTGTGATTTGTGAGAGACCTTTGTTTAAGAAAATTTTGGATTAGTGATGTTATGTAATTTAATTATTTGATACATCCTTGATTAGTGGATTATTTTGGAGATTTTAATTTCATTTGGTGCTAGTATTGTAATTTGTTAGTGAGGCCTGGCACACTTGTAAGGCAAAGCTTATGGGTGTGCGGCCGTTGTCACGTGTCGAGCTTATGCTTTGGGTTCGGGGCGTTACAATTAAGTGGTATCAAAGCCAACCCAGTAATCCCGTGTGGGCTCGGATATATGGACCCTAACGAAGACGTTAGGGATTTAAGTGGGGGAGATTGTGATGCCCCAATATTTGATAAGTGTATGTATGCTGAGTCCCACATCGGGTATATACTGGGTCGAACTGGGCTTTATTAATAACTGCAAGGAGTCTCAATTGTAACTTGACTAGTCCTTTTGGGATATAAGCGCAGATGTGGCTAGCACTTTCCTTGGGTTGTTACAGCCTCCTACATTTATATTTCCTCCGAATTTTCAATACCAACTATCAAACTGTAGAATGTTAGAGCTCGTGCCCATTGCTCCATCCTATAAAACAGCCCTTCCCTTCGACCATTTTATAGTTAAGTGGCTAAGCATGTGTTTCTGTTCTAATCAATTATATGACTTGGTCTTATTCTTTTCTAGTCGAATGGGAATTAATGTTATCTGTGATTTTGTGTTTGTGCCAAGATGTGTTAATTCTTTGACACATTTAGCAAAATATGTTGAAGAAGTAAAAAATATTGTATTTTAAGGAGCATAAATACAAATTTTTCCACACGGAAAATCATTGAAACTTGATGTTTTTCAACAACATGGGGTCCTCAAAAAGAAAATGGAGGAGTTCGGTTGACTAGAAAAGTACAGCACTAAAAAACACAGCCACATATATAAAATTAAAGAGAAGGAAAGAACAGAAAACTCTTCACCTCTATTCTATAATCACAGTATGGCGCAAAGAAGAATCCTAAAGCAGGAAAGCAAGAAGTCATGGTCACATTTGGCTCTACTTCTCCTCATCATGATGTCAATCAAAACCCATCTCTCCACCGCATCTGATACCATGCACCCAGGTCAGCCTCTGGCATGGAACCAGACCCTTATTTCCAAAAATGGAATTTTTGAACTGGGTTTCTTCACACCTGGTAAGTCTCATAACTATTATGTAGGCATATGGTATAAAAGGATAGCAGAAAAAACAGTGGTTTGGGTAGCAAACAGCAGAAAAAACAATAGGCCGAGACTTCAGTCGGGTTCTGACCACCATGAGGGGAACTAGGGGCTATCTAGCACCAGAATGGATTTCAGGTGAAGCTATCACTCCAAAAGTTGATGTTTTCAGCTATGGGAAGCTGCTTTTCGAGATTGTATCTGGTAGGAGAAATATAAGCGTGCTAGATGATGAGATATGTAACTACTTTCCAGCTCATGTTGCAATTGCAATGAGCAAAGGGGAAGACCTTCTAATGCTACTAGATCACAAATTAGAGGGCAGTGCTAACATGGAAGAGCTAACTAGAGCTTGTACAATTGCTTGTTGGTGCATTCAAGATGATCCAAGAGATAGACCAACCATGGGGCAGGTAGTTAAAATTCTTGAAGGAGTTATGCATGTGGGCATCCCTCAAATACCTCTTTATTTCCAACGACTTTTAGAAAATCCAACGGAAGCCATTGTTTTCCATGAGACTACAACTTCTTTGAGTTCATACTAATGGGCACAAGGTACTATATCTACGATTCTACTCTCTGTCTTAATAATTTGTGAACTCTTTTGTAGTAAAACAATGCTTGCCCACCTGCTATCTAGTGATCTTATTGTTCATAATCTATCTATAATATATAAATTAAAACTCGGAGCTGAGAGAAAGTTTTTTGGCTCCTTCAAAGAGTTCCACGTCAGACTTACTATTTCCATAGAATTCCACAATTTTTTGACTTTTCCCTAATTTAATTCCTTCCCATTTACAATTAAATTTTTTTCTCTATTTTATTTCCTTTCCATTAATTTTTATCCTTATTGACCTCTTAAATTTCTCATTTTCCTAATTAAATCAACATTCATCCATTAAATTTGGTTATTCCACCAATTAATATCATGATTGTTTTGGAATGTCATTAGTTAAATAAAAGTGAACAATTATGTAGGAAAGGAAATAGATTACTACTGATATATTATTCAAAAAGGACCGAATTAGTAAAAGACAATATATTAATACCCATTTATTCTTTTCCGAACGCAGTCTCTGTATCCAGGGCTTTCTCTACCACTCTTCCCCCTGCCATGGTATCAGCCTAGAGCTTTTGGGTTTGCTCAATGTAGGTATATCACTTTTCTTTTACTTTTTTTTTCTTTCTATGTTTGGTTGATGATAAATTGTGAGAAAAGAAAAAGAGAAGATTGAGTTTTGGGTTTAAGGTTATTTAATATTTGAGTAAAATATTATTTCATATTTACACACAATTTGGCTAAATATACTCTCTATTCCTTCTCAAATTTCAGGTTCCTTTTTTGCCCTCTGCTTGGTTGGTGTGGAAGTTCAAGAAGGCATATAATTGGATTTTGGCAATGTTATTTTTTTTTTGTTCAGTAACGGGACTTGAAAAAATAATGTTAATGTTGGATTTGGCATGATTAAATTGACTTGGTTGAGGTGTTATTTTGAAGGGGGCACCAACCAAGATTGGGATGACTTAGCAACGTACCTAGCTGGATACAAGAAGAAGAATAAGGTGTAATTAACCATAGTTCCACAGTGTCCTTTTCCGGATGCTTGGGTTGGAGGTTCCCTTAAGATAGTTTTTTCGACTATGTCTAGGTCCAATTCTAGCGTAACCCCTCTTGCCACTACACTCCCGATAGTATTGGCAATCTTGAAGATGCATGGAAGCAGTGGACTTGAGATATCTTGCTACCAACATTTTAATTTAGATAATATTGCTCTCTAAAGAGATTTTTAATATATTTATAGTGTTTGATATTTATTGCTCTCTTCTATATGAATTAATTTATATGTACATATAATTTTATATCTAGAATACTGTATATGTTAAAATACCATAAAATTATTTCAAAGATAATTTTTTTTTAGATGGTGATAGCAAAGCTTCACATATCTTTTTTTTGGTTGTTGGGTCTTATCTCTTTGTTTATCTGTGTTTAAATTTTCTTTGTGTGATTGTTAAAAAGTTTCTCTCATTATTCCTTTGATCTAATCCCTATGGATTAAAGGGCGTTTCCTATAAATCTTATTGTGGATTAGGAGGTATAGTTTTTGTGCAAGGATGTTGGAGTCACTTTGCCTTAGTATTTTGCAGGCGCAGTGAATAACGCCTTGCCAAATTTCTTTTAGTATTACAATAATTAAACTTATCAAAAAAAGATATATTTTTTTTAGAGAAACAATTTTTAGGTTGTATTACATTCTATTTGCCTTATAAAAGTTGTGAAAGGATTCGGTTGAAGGGTTTTGAGTTGAATGTGTTTTTAGGTAGTTCTTTGATCACTTTATATGCAAGAAGTACTTGCAACAATAATGCATGATGTGTGTTTGATAAAATGTCTAAAAATGATTGTGTTATGTGGAATGTTGTGCTAAATGGTTTACTTATTGTAATAAGGCACTAGATCTGTTTTTGGAAAGTGATGGTGTGCTTAATTCTATGGAAATATTTGGTAGTACTAAAATTTGCAAGTGAATATGTTTCATGTCATTTGGTTTTTAGTTTGTAGAGTTAATGGGTGATAGTGTATTGACAAAAATATTATAAGAGATTTGGAGCCACCATAATAATAATTTTTGCACCGTCTTTTGGTAACTCATTTCCAAATGGATCAAACCAATTACCTCAAACCTCCACACTAAGTTATGGGGGAGAAGATATCATTTGCAAGGAACGGATGCATTCAAAGCAATCATGAAAAACTATATAAATCAGTACAAGTCTACAACCACGCCATTTCTTATTTTAGCATACACTATATTTCGTTTGACGAAATCTACCAAATAGGGGTATAAAAAAAAATAATTGCATGCTCTTGAAACTTTAATAACATCAATAGGTATACGTATAACCAATGCATTTATTTTGAACTTTAATAACTTTAATGCACTTTACCCTATGTTTAATTTACTTTTTAGAGTTTATATTCAGCAATTTTCCCGTGCATAGCACGGGTTTGCGACTAGTAAATTTAAACAACAATGTGGAATCAGATTCAGGCTGCCCATTGCCTTGAAAGAATTCACACGTGGTCACAAGCCTTCCCAAAATAAGGGGATATTTGCTGCCTACTTCAATAGCTGCATTTAATTACTATGTTAATTGTATTTCTCTAATGCCAAAATTTTGTCTTCCATTGATATCTCTAATGCCAAAATTGCATGTGGTGCCAGATTGATTTTGGAACCTCTCTTCCAGGATCAAGTATATGAATCTCTCTTCCAACGAGCTAGAAGGATATGTGCCAGATTTTTAATCGCAACTCCAACTTTCACAACTAGATTTGAGTTTCAATTACTTTTGGAGTCCCTTGCCTCACTTCTTTGCCAACTTAAGGATATTGATTCTAGCTAGAAACTCATTTTTTGGACCAATTTCGCACTTATGTGGAATATTGTCTATAAATAACACAGTGTTATTTGGATCTATCTTCAAATAAGTCATGAGTCTTCTCGGATTGTTTTCTTTGAATTTTTCAAGAAACCATCTGGTCGGACCTATCCCACCAAACATCGGTGAAATGATGTTGTTAGTGTCTCTTGATTTATCAAGGAATCACCTTTCATGCACCATCCCGGCTAGCATGGCAGATATGTCCTTCCTCGTGGTTTTGGACGTGTCACATAACAACTTGTCAGGGGAAATTCCAAGTTTTGGTCAGTTCATTACATTTGATAGCTCATCCTATATAGAGAATCCTCAACTTTGTGGGTCTCAGCTTTCAAAGATATGCTCAAGCGATGAATCATTCGGAGATCCACATTGTAACAATGAAAACGGAGATGAAGAAAATCAAGGAATTCAAAAAGAAGAGCAGGATGGCTTCGAAATATCTTCATTTTATTTAAGCATGGAACTTGGATTTATTACAGGGTTTTGGGTATTTTGGGACTCTTTATTGCTGAATAGATCTTGGAGGTATATTACTGTATTTACATCCGTTTCTTGGACAACATGAATGACAAAATTTATGTAATGGTAGCAGTTGGAGCAACCAAATTGCGAAGGAAATACCTCTTGAAGTAAAGGGTCGTCAATAATTTTCTTCAATTTTCACCTTTGCGTGTAGCTTCTTTATTTCTAAGCATTAAAAATGTTGAATAAATTGTATTGTCACTTGAAGGTTGTTTTTAAAATTTAAATTAGAGTAATTTGCAGCAAACTCTTACGTTGTATGACTAATAAATGATTTGTGAAAGAAAAATTTGTATTTTGAGTTGTGTGGCAGGCTCGGATTGGTTGTGAAAACCATCATAGAGGTATTTATGCTCTTAGGAGTGTGATTGTAATATTATGCTCTATGATCTTATCACGTTCCTTACTTTATAGAAGCATTTTGAAAAACATGATGGAATGAATCTTCCAGCTATTTTTATGGCCACTCATCACATTCTAAACAACATCAAAACAAGTAAATCCCAAAACTATGCAATTTAAAGCATCAATTTCAAATTCAAGGTAATGCATATATGAAAAATTCAATCAAATTTAGGAAACATTTTAGCAAATTTAACCTGGTGGTGCCGGTGCTCGACACTGAAGGAGGGGGTTGTAGTGTGAGGGAAAATGGGGGTGAAATAAGGGACTTGCTAGGGCTAAGCAATGGCTGTGAATGTGGCAGTGATGGGCTAGCTACCGGTGTGGGTTTCGCACTCTCACTAGTGGAGTTAAGGAGGGGTTGAGGTGTCGAAGGCTTTAAGACTGTATCTCTCAACAGACAAGGGGTGGTGACTGTTTTGCTTAGCTTTACATTGTTTGACCATTCGTGCCCATTACCTATTGGTCACTTCTTCTTTTTTCTTTCTTATATATATAATTCGATAGTTGGGAAATGGTGAATTTGAATCCAAGATGTCTCATTTGGTGAACATCAAGAAATGTTAGCTAGTTGAACTATAAGGCTCTTGGCACCTATTGGTTACTTCACTCACTGAGAAGGAAAACGATCCTCTCTATTTCAAAATCCTTCCATTTGGTCTATTTCATAGTTCAGATTAATTATTACAAATCCAACAGTGTACAGACTGTCATGTTATTTAAAACCCAAAAGAACGAATACGATACTCTCTCCCCCCGCCCCCCCGCCCCTTCTCCTATATTGAGTCACAGGCAGCATGATTTTAAATGGTGTGACAGTGTGTATATTGTTAGATCTAAAAAGTAAAATTTAAACCATGAAATTGATAAATGGAGGGATTTTAAAATAGAGAGGATCATGCAACTGGAAGGTCTATTAACAAATGTGTAGCTTTTTATATTTAGGATTTAACTCATTTATTTAAACTAACTAGACCCTTTCATTTATATTGGGGATTTTAGATGAAATGCTCCAGCTACCTCTCACTCACCCAACTCTCACCAAGACCGACGACACCCTCTTGAGCTCCATCATCGAACTCACTTAGAACCCAAGGTCCTTCACGCGATCTACATGTCCCACTTGCCAACACAAGAATCTCTCTCTCAGTATTCTCTCTCTGTCTCAATACTCTCTCACTCCTTCCCTTCCATACACACACATAAAAAAACCCATGTTTGCTTCATATCTTAAAGGCCAAATTGCATAATCACCCCCTAGGGTTTGGGTCATTTGCAAACTAACCCACTGGGGTTTCCATTTTGCAATATAACCACCAAGGGTTTTTAAATTGGTGAAATTGACTCCTCTAGGTACAGTTTTTGTCAATTTTGCTAACAAAAATTAGTCACATGCATTGCGTCTGGATTTATAATAATGAAGTTTTTATTATAAAGTGGTCATGTGCATTGCACACATGGAAACAATAAATATGAGTATGCTGACAAGAGAAACACACATTGAAACTTCCATGTCTTTGAATAACAGAGAGTCAAAAAGCGAGTGCTTTTAAAGGTGTTGAGTAAGGTAATAAACACACCCACAGAATCACTCACCCATTGTGGCCCTACTCCCTTTTTGCTAGCATGAGATGAAAGATAATTGATACCATTGGAAAACAACTATCCAGACTTTTTGATGCCAAACATTGGAAAACAACTATCACGCTAGCCTTCCTTTTGGCCCTAGTGCCATTGGAAAACAAGTCACCGAAGAAAAACAAAAAAACAAAAACAAAAGGGTTAAATACACTGTTGGTTTCTAACATTTATCTAAGTTGTACGTTTAGTCCCTAACGTTTAAAACAGACATAAATGGTCCCTAACATTTCAAAATTATGCACCATTGATCATTCGGTTAGTCTTCATTAGCTTGGTGTATACGTGGCTAACAGAATGATGATGTGAACAATTTTTAATTCATTGACAACTAGGATATGACATGGCATACCCATATAAAATTAGAATTTAATTTTAGGGTTGATTTGATTTGGGTGGGGTTAATTTTAATTCAGGTGGATTTTTTTTATTACTGGGTTGGGTTAATTTTTTGGATTGGGTTACTTTTTAAATGGGTATGCCATGTCATATCTAGTTGTCAATGAAAAAAACATTTCACTTCAATTAAAAATTGTGAACGTCATCATTTTGTTAATCACGTATACACCAAGTTAATAGAGACTATCAGAAAAACCAATGATGTATAATTTTGAACCGTTAGGGACCATTACTGCTCATTTTAAGCGTTAGAAACCTAACGTGTAACTTAGATAAACGTTAGGGACCATAGTCTATTTAACCCAAAACAAAAATAGTCAACAAGTCAAAGTCATGATGACTTTTTTTTTGTTGTTGAGAAAAGTCTTGATGACTTTGATACAGAAAGAAAATGAAGAACAATCACTATGGGTTACGTGAAAGATGGGTATTGATCTTTGGTGTTTGTCTTAAGTCAGTAAGTCAAAGTCTTCATAAAAATAAAGTGATTTTGCCAAGAATCACAAAGTCTTGATGACTTTTTTTTGTTGAGAAAAGTCTTGATGACTTTGATACAGAAAGAAAATGAAGAACAATCACTATGGGGTTATGTGAAAGATGGGTATTGATCTTTGGCGTTTGTCTTAAGTCAGGAGGTCAAAGTCTTCATAAAAATAAAGTGATTTTGCCAAGAATCACTATATTATCATGATTTTTTTTCTGTTTATATATTTTTCTATATATAGAATTATCATGAGTTAATAGCAAAATTATCATGAGTTAGTATCAAACAAAATAGATATCCAGGGGAACCTCACAATGCTAGTAGTCTCCAAAATAGATATGCAGGGGATCCTCACAGTGCTACTCTTGGACTTGGATTTTATATGTTTTTAGTAAGAACTTCAATGAAAAGTTAATTGATTTTATGTTCCCAAAACTAGTGGTGCATATTCAATAGATTTCATAATAACTGAATTTTAATAGTTTTTTATTTATTTATTTTAAAACGATTAACATCAAGAAAATCTAGATTTTTAGGATGAGAACTATGGTTAAGATAACTATTTGTGTTATCTATTTGCAATAAACCATAATTTGATCAATTAAACCGTTGCTTAAGTACTTTAGGGTCTAAATCGGATTTTTCACTAACCGTTGAAACAAATAGGTTCAATCATTTGCAAACTGGAATACAGAAACGAAATTATATTTTTGTATTGCTAAAAATATCCTGTAGCTTGACTCAACATTCGGAAATGGACATATCAATGGAAGAAAGGGAGAGAATGAGGAATTTCAAAGATAAGCTAATCAGAAAACTACGTAGAAAACCAAAACAAAACAAAATAAAAACCTCACTGGATCTTGTGTAACAGCCTAACAGGCTGTCAACAATTTGATTGATTAAAACTTATTAAGTTTATATTCTCAAAAAAAAAAAAGGAACTTATTAAGGCCGTCAACGAGCTAGAAGGATATGTGCCAATTTTTTCATCGCAACTCCAACTTTCACAACTAGATTTGGGTTTCAATAACTTTCACAGTCCCTTGCCTCGCTTCTCCGCCAACTTAAGGATATTGATTCTAGCTAGAAACTCATTTTTTGGACCAATTTCGCACTTATGTGTAATATTGTCTATAAATAACTCTTTGAGTTATTTGGATCCATCTTCAAATAATTTATTGGGAGAGATTCCAGATAGGGATGAGTGGATGACTGCTATGCAGGAAGAGATGAGTTCCATGGACAAGAATAATGCCTGGGAGTTAGTTGATCTTCCGCCTGGGCGCAAGACCATTGGAAACAAATGGGTTCTAAAGGTCAAACGCAAGGCAGATGGTTCAATTGACAGGTACAAGGCGCGCCTCGTGGCGAAAGGCTATACTCAACGAGAGGGTATTGACTATGAGGATACATTCTCCCCAGTGGTGAGATTTGCCTCTATACGCCTGATCCTATCCATTGTAGCAAAACAGGATTTAGAGCTTTTCCAAATGGATGTTAAGACTGCATTTCTCAATGGAGAACTAGATGAAGAGATCTATATGGCTCAACCAGCGGGTTTTGAAGCTAAGGGACATGAGCACAAAGTGTGTCGTCTCAAACGTTCCATCTATGGTCTCAAACAGTCATCTAGGCAATGGTATTTGAGATTTCATGATTCCATTACCTCTTTTGGTTTTGAGATGATTGAAGAAGACCATTGCGTGTATCTTAAACGATCCAAGAGAAGCATTCTAATCTTGTCATTATATGTTGATGACATCTTGCTAGCTGGAAATGATATGGATTCCATTGTCACCACTAAGAAGTGGTTGTCCTCTACTTTTGAGATGAAGGACATGGGTGAAGCAAATTTTGTGCTGGGAGTTAAGATTATCAGAGACCGTTCAAATAAACTTCTTAGTTTATCCCAAGGGACTTACATCAAGAAGATTCTTGAACGTTTTCATATGCATAACTCCAAACCCATTGACACTCCAATGGAAAAAGGATGCACTCTCAGCCTAGACCAGTGTCCTAAGAATGATGAGGAAAAGAATCAAATGTCCAAAGTGCCATATGCATCTGCAATTGGGAGTCTGATGTATGTGATGTTGTGTACACGTCCAGACATATGCTTTGCAGTTGGCATGGTTAGTCGCTATCAGAGCAATCCTGGACCTGCTCATTGGAGAGCGGTCAAGAGGATTCTACGGTACCTTCGTGGAACTAGTGATCATGCTCTATGTTATCATGGCGGGGACCTGAGATTGACAGGTTACAGCGATGCTGATTGGGCCAGTGACAAGGATGAGCGCAAGTCCACCTCAGGTTATGCATTCATACTAGGAGGTGGAGCTGTTTCTTAGTGTAGTAAGAAACAGTCATGCATTGCACTCTCTACCATGGAGTTAGAATATGTGGCTTGTTCAGCAGCTGTCCAAGAAGCTGTTTGGCTAAGGAGATTTTTGCAACGTTTAGGTGTTACAGCTCATGCAGAGGATGCTGTATTACTATATTCTGATAGTACATCAGCCCTAGCGTATGCAAAAGACCCTAAGTACCATGGGAAGGCCAAACACATTGAGCTTCGGTACCACTACATTCGAGATATGGTTTCACAAGGGGAAGTGATCTTACAGCATATATCTACTGGTAGCATGGTGGCTGATCCTTTGACCAAGCCTATTGCTAGAGATTTGTTCTTCTCTCATACTAAGAGTATGGGACTCCGTAGGATATGATATGCTTAGATACTTTGTTTTTGTATCGACATTATTGTTATTGTTTTATGATATGAGTATTCATTTTATCAGCTTTATTCTTATGTGAAATATTGTTGATAGCACATCTTTGAAATATGTCACCAGGCAAGAATCGACCCTCTCACACGGGTGATTCACCTTGGCGCTTAGATAGCGAGCAAGATGAGACATTTATGTCATTTAGCGCTAAGATAGCGAATTAAGACATTTATATCTTTGGCACCTAGAAGGTGAGCAAGATATATATACTTATTAGTGACATGTCGCCTTAGATGGAGCTAAGATGAGACCTCATGATAGGTCGAACATAGAGTGATGCCAAGACTCTATGTAGCCTGAATTATAGCCGAATGTGAGTTTTTCAGGCAGGCACTTGGAGAGTGACTGGGCTAAAACTCAGGTTAGGCGCTTGCGTAGCGACTAGACTCAGATTCGTATGGCGTTTCTACCCATCCATAGTGACATGCTCATTTTTATGAGATAACGCCATAGCATACAATTCATACTGTATGTGCTTTATGCCGACCGACAGTGGGAGTGATGAATGATCCCTGCTTCGTCACTGTGTGAGCCACAAGGATCAATGATCCTATTTTTACCCTTTGTCGACCTAAGACTATGTTATGAAGAGGAAGTTTAATGTCGCTACTTTAGCATGCAAACTGAGGACCATGAGTGATTCGGTCTGACGGGGCATGTCTGGGAAAGCGGTTGAGCCCAATTTAATTGACATGAGGACTTAGGGAAGACTGTTTGATAATATACCATGTTATGTAACTCATTGCTGGCCAGCGTCTATGTTGTAATGTGTTTGCAATATAGGACATGAGTACATCACATATTTGGGGTAAAGCACTGCTTACCATGAGGGATGAAGAGTGCTTAATCTGGTATAGTCAAACCGTCTAGGGTATAATCGAGATGCTCTCGAATGATGCACTTTTATTGGTCAAGAGATGACTTGATAATTGTTGCTCATGAGACTGTACGTTCTTCTCGTGAGGTCGCACGAACTATTTTCTAGTATGAGGAGATTATTGTAAAGATTGAGAGATTGCTTCACCTTATGTGGGTGGACGCCTCACCCTATGTGGGCGAGTGGGAGCTGTTATAATTTAATGGGTCGGGATGGACCCGAGCCCATGATCCGCCCACTATGGGTTGCGGGTCCCATTTGGTTATGTGATAAGAATAACTATCCATGATTTGATCCAATTCAAATCATGGGATAGTAGTTATCAAATCCCTTAAAAGAAGGGATGTGCTCTTATCTAATATATTATATTCTCTGTGAATATAATTTATGATACGTAGAGAAAACCAAATACAGAGAGAGAACAGTTTATATTATACAGAGAGAAAAGCTCTCAAATTCACAAGTGTGAAACTCTCAAATAATCTCTTAGGATTTAGTTCGTGGAAGAAAAGGGCAACTCTAGTAGCCAACCTCAACCCACGAGAACAAGGACGAACACGAGAGCATAGAGGGGTTCAGAAGATCAAAAAGGAGAAGCAGTGTAACAGGCCAACCAAAACGATCCGGGTCTTCCGCAACGAGTAAGTATCTCAAACCCGGTCATATGAAATATGATTAACAGTTGGCAATATGGCCAAAATTTGGTCATTCTAAACTTTGCTAATAACAATCTTTCTGGATAGTTCACACACCTTTGCATCCAAAAATCCATAGCTTTAATGGCATAATCTTTCAAGGACTCCAAAAGTCTATGCAAACTTATTAATTTATTTTTACAAAAAGTACAGAGTTATCTTCCCAAATGTAATAATGAGCAGGTCGACTGGTCCCCTATCAAATTCCATGATCAATAAAAACATAATTTAGAATATGAAGCAGATACATCTGTATCTACAATTTAAGGCAGAGGGGTAGGGTAGCAGCCTATTTTTATAACTTGTTTATTAAATAGCAATTATTAACCGAATGCCTCCTACAATTATATTCCCTCGTACTTTTCGATACCATCAATCAAACCGCTGAAGGTTAGAACTCGTGACCATTGCTCCATCCTATTAAACAGCCCTTCCCTTCCACCATTTTACAGTTAAGTGGCTAAGCTTGTGTTTTTGGTCTAATCAATTATACGACTTGGTCTTAATCTGTCTTGTCGAATGGGAATTTATGTTAGCTATGATTTTTTGTTTGTGCCAAGATGTGTTAATTCTTTGACACATTCTTTTGCTGTTTTAGGCCTCTTCTTGTATTGCTAATTGAGTGCCCCACCCCATTTCCTCCATCCTGACTTGTGTGAAGGGAGATAGTTTGTCCCTAATAAAGGAAAAAAAGAAATTTATGTTAAAGAAGTCAAAAATATGGAAGTTTATGGAGCATAAATACGAATTTTTCCACACGGAGAATGCATTGAAACTTCATGTCTTTCAATAACATGTGGTCCTCAAAAAGCTACGACTTCTGACAATGTTTTTGGACTTTTAAGGCTTTAACTGTTTAACTGTGCATGGAGGTCTATTGCCCTCCTCTCATAGTAATAATGGATGAAATTAACATTGATTGGGATGCACCTGTAAATAACTATTTTTAAGTTTCTAACTTCCTAGCAGGAATATGAGTGAATATACATCATGGAGTAGCTTTAGACTAATAGTTTATGAAATCTTGAATGCTGCAACTTGTTTCCCACGTATATAAGCTAGAATCCTGAAATCGATGGTAGTTTGGAAATTTCTAAGAAAATTACACAATTATATCATCTTAGCTGTCCAAATGATATTGACACATAACAAACACAACATGAAAACGAACTTGGGTTTATGGGTAGGGTAGAACTACCAAACAGTTGAGTGGCTAAGCTTGTGTTTATGGTCTAATCAATTATATGTCTTGGTCTTGTTGTTTTCACGTTGAATGTAAATTTATGTTATCTATGAGTTTGCGTGTTTGATTTGTTAATTCTTTGAATACTTGTGGAGGAGAAGATATCTCACACATGAAAACAATAAATACGAGTATACTGACAAGAGAAACACACATTGAAACTTCCATGTATTTGAATAAACGGGACCACTATGGTTGAGTAGAAAAGTCCAGAACTGAATAATAAGATTAGAGAGAGGGAACAGAAAACTCTCACTTGATAATTCCTAGTAAGATTTACAGACACAGCATGAAGCAAAGCATAAGCAAGAAGTCATGGTGTCGTTTGGCTCTACTTCTCCTCATCATCATGTCACTCAAAGTCCATCTCTCCACTGCATCCTAAAAGATTGAATGAAAATTCAAATAATAACAAACGAAAACAAAGACAAAACCTAAAAAATGTAAGCAAAAATTGGGAAATAAAATGCATACTCATCACATTCCAAACAACAATAAAAGCAAGTAAATACCAAAACTATGCAATTTACGGGCAGAGGGATAGGGTGGCAGCCTATTTTTATAACTTATTTATTAAATAGCAATGTTTAACCAAATGCCTCCTACATTTATATTTCCTCCGAATTTTCAATGCCATCTATCGAACTGCAGAATGTTAGAACTCGTGCCTATTGCTCCATCCTATAAAACAGCCCTTCCCTTCCACCATTTTACAGTTAAGTGGCTAAGCATGTGTTTCTGTTCTAATTAATTATATGACTTGGTCTTATTCTTTTCTAGTCGAATGGGAATTAATGTTATCTGTGATTTTTGTGTTTGTGCCAAGACGTGTTAATTCTTTGACACATTATTTTGCTATTTTGGGCCTCTTCTTGTTTTGCTAATTGAGTGCCCCCCATTTCCTCCATCCTGACTTGTGTGAAGGGAGATAGTTTGGTCCCTCAAAGTCTGTAATTCTTCACTTTTTTGTCTTCTATAGTATTTCTTATTCAGCTAAAAAAAAAATAAAAAAAGCAATTTATGTTAAAGAAGTAAAAATTATAGAAATTTAAGGAGCATAAATACAATTTTTCCACACGGAAAATGCATTAAAACTTAATGTCTTTCAATAACATGGTCACATTTGGCTCTACTTCTCATCATCATGTCACTCAAAGTCCATCGCTCCACTGCATCGGATACCCTGTACCCAGGTCAGCCTCTGGCATGGAACCAGACCCTTGGTTCCAGAAATGGAATTTTTGAACTGGGTTTCTTCACACCAGGTAAGTCTTATCACTATTACGTAGGCATATGGTATAAAAGGATAGCAGAGAAATCAGTGGTTTGGGTAGCAAACAGAGACTCCCCGGTCTCTGATCCATCCTCTTCAGCAATAGAAATTTCTGAGGATGGATATTTAATGCTACAATATAGAAGAGTTTCTTATTCCGAATCCGGGAACTATGAGAGTAGGATTCCTAATTCTACCATAGGGGTGCTTCTTGACAACGGAAATTTTATATTAACAAGTAAATTCCATAATAATAATGTTGTGTTGTGGCAGAGTTTTGACTACCCAACCAATACGTGGTTGCCAGGGGCCAAGATTGTGTACGATAAACTTAACTATGAAAGAACAACAACTCTGTGGTCATGGAAAAATAATGAAAACCCAGAAAGTGGGCGGTTCTCTGCTGAACTAGAAATAGAAGAAAACGGAATGACTCACTTGGTACTAAACAATTGGTGGTATAGCGAGAAGTTGACTCAGAAAGAATTGAACAACCAATACATAAACGTATCCTATTTTTCCAATAACAATGAATGCTATTTTATATATTCTGCTGTTTCCCCTTCTACATTCCCTAGATTTGTTTTGAATGTCACCGGGGAGCTCAATCTCTATGTATGGAAGGAGGATTTGCGCCAATGGAATTTGGTTTGGAAGGCACCTCCTCAACCTTGTGAGATTTTTGGTTTCTGCGGGGTTTGGGGCATTTGCAATCAGCAGAAGGTAACTCATTGTGATTGTCCGAATGGATTTGAACCAGTGGATCCAACAGATTGGGACTTATATGATTATTCAGGAGGGTGTAAGAGAAGAGATCCTTTACAATGCTCTGATGGAGGAATAGATACGTTCCTCCCGATTCCCAACCTGCGCTTATCGGAGGCACCAACATATCCAGCAGTAAAAAACGTTGAGGAATGCAAATTAAACTGCTTAAGCGATTGTTTTTGCAATGCTTACGTTTATTATAATATATGTAGAATTTACTGGGGACCATTGAGGAATCTACAACAACTTTCATCTGATAATAAGTCTGGTGGAGATTTGCATATTCGCATTTCCGCATTTGAGCTGATGGGAAGTAAAAACAAGATATCAAGAAAGGTTGCTTGGATTGTGGGAGTTCTCGTTGCAGCGCTCATTTCTAGTATTGTTTCGTCAATTATTTGGAGGGTATATTATGCTGTTGGTGCACTCGAGGAAGTAGAATTTTCTTTGATTCTGTTCAAGTATCAAGATATAAGAAGAGCAAAAAAGAACTTCTCCCAAAAACTTGGCGAGGGCGGTTTTGGTTCTGTTTTCAAAGGGACATTGCCAAATTCAACAGCCATAGCAGTGAAGAAAATAAGAAGTCTACAACAAGGTGAGAAGCAATTTCGTGCAGAAATTAGCACACTTGGAGCAATCCAGCATGTCAACCTTCTTCGCCTTCGTGGTTTTTGTGTAGAAGCTTCTAAAAGATTTCGTCTATGAGTACATGCCAAAAGGTTCTCTAGAATCTCATTTATTCCAAAATGTTTCCATGATTTTGAATTGGAAGACAAGATATCATATTGCAATTGGAACTGCTAAAGGGTTGGCCTACCTTCATGAGAGCTGCAGAGATTGTATAATACATTTTGACGTCAAACCTGAGAACATATTGTTGGATGCTGAAGATGTCCCAAAAGTGGCTGATTTTGGTCTTGCAAAGGTAATAGGTCGAGATTTCAGTCGGGTTCTCACCACCATGAGAGGAACCAGGGGCTATCTAGCACCAGGATGGATTTCTGGTGAAGCTGTCACTCCAAAAGTTGATGTTTTCAGTTATGGGAAGTTGCTTTTCGAGATAGTATCTGGTAGGAGAAATATAGACATGCTAGATGATGAGATATGTAACTACTTTCCAGCTTGTGTTGCAATTGCAATGAACAAAGGGGAAGACCTTCTAACGCTGCTAGATTACAAATTAGAGGGCAATGCGAACGTGGAAGAGCTAACTAGAGCTTGTAAAGTTGCTTGTTGGTGCATTCAAGATGATCCAAAGGATAGACCAACCATGGGGCAGGTAGTTAAAATTCTTGAAGGAGTTATGCAAGTGGGCATCCCTCAAATACCTCTTTATTTCCAACGACTTTCAGAAAATCCTACGGAAATGATTGTTTACCATGAGACTGGGACTTCTTCGAGTTCATATTAATGTGCACAAGGTACTATCTCTACTCTGTCTTAATCATTTGTGAACTCTTTTATAGTGAAAATAATGCTTGCCCACCTATTATCTAGTGATCTTATAGTTCCTTTTATATATGTAACACAATTTATGAAAAAAATATTCCACTTCCACTGTTAGTAGCTAAGGACACAGCAAATGGACACATGATTAAACCATTCTCATTATACTTCAGCACTTATTCGAGTGGCTTTGTAGCTGCCATTGCAATTAAAATAAATGACTCTATTTAGATATTTGTATTCGTAATTTCTTATATATATCATGTCCTAAGAGAGTTCGGTTGTCTTTTCTTTTGTACGGTAACGATGTCAGTACAAAATACAAATTGTTACAATAGGTGAAACCCATCATTGATGTTGCAGTAGACCTTTAAGAATATGAACCCTCAAAGGTGGAAAGGATTCATGTAACCAAGCCCAATTGAGGTTTTTTTTTATTTTTAATTGTCGAGTATTGACTGGGACCCAAATACTCATGCTGTCTCAGTTACACTCTCATCATACATATATCTACATAAATGTTTATCTGTGTACAGTTTCTCTTTCTTTTTTGTTATTTGTCATTTATGGGTTTCATTTTTACAGTACTTGTTTGCGAAATCTTCAACCTAGTTTAAAATTGATGTATTTTTGTTTCAACTTGTTTGTTGTCGCCTTGTTCGGATGAAGTTGAAGCTGGCACCAAATGGTATGATGGAGCTGTTGGTAAATCAAGCTTGACTGCCTCTTCTTCTCATGTTCGTATTGATAATGTATGGAAGACTTCTATGGAACATACATGTACAAGGGAAATTGATGAGTGGTCCTAGTTTTGATCTTGGACTTTGAAAAATTAGCTAATACATAGCAATGTAGCATATATGTGCCTTTGAGTACAAATATGACCCCATTGTTGTGATTATTCAAAGAACATTCAAGACCAAAAATATGACCCCATTGTTGTATTTGCAACCATCAGATATAATATTTTTTTCTTATTCTCATTATTCAACTTGAATGTCGTGCTAATTAAAACAAGGGGAAAGTACACTTTACTCACCTGTTGCTACTTCTCAAATTGTTGAGATGTTTTTAGATCATAAGATATGAGGCATTAATCATGAATTCCATTATCTTGTTGTAATAATTAAAATGTCAACTAGGCATCAAATGTAAGGATGGCATGCTTATTAACACCACATGTAGCATCACGGTAGATGAAATATGGTACCACTTCTAAACTGACTGAAGTCCTCTTTAGTAATGTGATACATAGCTTGAGACAGGTCAACAGCATCCGCTGTTGCCCCAGCTGAACAAAACAATGGGGTGACCAGGTAAATTTAAACACCCTCACATCAACATGCTTGTAAATTTTTTAAATAGGTAAGAATGAAGTTCTAGACATTGCAGCAAGCTATTGTAAATTAAGGCAAAATTAGCAGAGAAGAACATATTTGCCTGGAAAGATGTACTGCTTATGATACTTGAGAAATTTTAGCACCAGATGATTGTTTAAAAGGCCTCCACGTATGATCAATGAAGTAATGGCATGTTTGGAGTCTCTAAGATTTCCAGGAAACATTTTTAAGTAAAAAGAAAATAAATAAAAAATCATGTGCCAGTATGTATGATGATTGTTTCTTTCTATGTTGCTGATTTTTATTAAGAAAATTTCCACCGATATTCATATGCTGAATGACAGAACAAAAGGAGTACCTGTTTAATGCAAGACAACCAAATCTCAGTTCTAGATAGTTCACACACCTTTGCATCCAAAAATCCAGCTTTAATGGCATAATCTTTCAAGGACTCCACAAATCTATGCAAAATTATTAATTTATTTTTAAAAAAAGTACAGAGTTATCTTCCCAAATTTAATAATGAGCAGGTCGACTGGTCCCCTATCAATGTACTGAGTTATCTTCCCAAATCTAAAAAATGTACAGAGTTATCTTCCACCATTTTACAGTTAAGTGGCTAAGCATGTGTTTCTGTTCTAATCAATTATATGACTTGGTCTTATTCTTTTCTAGTCGAATGGGAATTAATGTTATCTGTGATTTTGTGTTTATGCCAAGATGTGTTAATTCTTTGACACATTAGCAATTTATGTTGAAGAAGTCAAGATATGGAATTTTAAGGAGCATAAATACAAATTTTCCACACGGAAAATGCATTGAACTTGATGTTTTTCAACATGGGGTCCTCAAAAAGAAAATGGAGGACTTCGGTTGACTAGAAAAGTACAGAACTAAAAAACACAGCGACATATCTATAATCTATAAATTAAAAGCTGAAGCAGAGAGAAATTTTGTTACCTTCTCCAGAGAGTGCTACATCGGAATCCCTACTTCCATAGGATTCCACCTCATCATTGTCCCTCAGCCCTCTCTCTCCTCTTTCACTCCATGTTTATCCTTTATTTTATTTTTCTCTCTCTCACAGATTGCTCATCTCCCCTAAACATTTATTTTTTATTTTTTTATTTGCCTTTACCTCTTCTCTTTTCCTCTCTCTCTTCTCACCGTTACTTCAGCTTTTTTTTTTTTCACCATTGCCGTTTAGGATTCCCACCTTCTACCGTTATGCATCGTATCCAATTCACTCATAGTTATTGGATTGGATATGATTGTTGGTGTTTTTGCTGTTACATTTTAGTGAATTGTGTAGGTAGTAGTTTAGTGTAATTATATTTCATCATTAACAATTTTCACATTATCTTTATAGTGTGTTTGGCTAATTCTACTGTTGCCCATAGAAGTTCTGACCATGCTTTAATAAAAGGTTTCTGTTACTTAATGCCTTTAAAGCAAATCCTTATTTTAGCGGGCATCCTCTTCACATCTCTTCCTTCTTTTATATAGTCAGTGAGAAACAAAATTACTGCTTTTATAGATGTCTTACATTGTATCAGTGTTTTTTGGTTTTCCAATTTTCATCAAATTGAAATATTCTTCTTAGATTGTTTTCAAGAAGGAAAAGAGAAAGACACATGAGAGAATGTGTACAAACCCTTTTCAAAGAAAACTAATTACAAAGAAAGAGTCAATAAAATCAATAAAAGACATTGTAGGAAGGGGAAAAGACGTATGTATAAAGACCCAATATTGCTCATCACCATTGATTGGCAAGAAAATATGTTACCAAACATCATAAATAAAAATAATGCTATTAATTAATATTAAACCAAATAATTATTACTTAGACAAAACAGTTTCAAAACATTTCAATTACCACATGAAAATACATTAAATTCAAAACAATTGCAAATAACACACTACTATAACTACTACAAGAAGGATTGTTTGCTGAAACTTACTATAACTACAACAATTGCGGCTATGACAATGAAATGTCTATTTTATAGGTTGACCCAATGATCCAATGCTGAAACTTTGAAGAACTTCAATCCTTATATACCAGGTACGTATGTTCTCTAATATTCAAATACAAAAGTTCTTCCTTTGATCTGCTGGCCATTGTGGATTACAAGAAACATGTTTGTTTTTGTATGTTACTATCATCATCAATAAAGTCTTTGTATCTTTTTCTCAAAAATAAAGTTTTCCTTTGTTTCATTTGCTTGGCTTCCTCGCTATTTGTCTATATGTATTGCTTTCCTTTGTATAACAAAAGGCATCAACTTTTATTCTTACCTCAACTCTTCTATCCTACGCATCATATATTTCTTTTTCTTTTTTTTTAATTAGAAAATCTTAAGATTATTATAACGCCGCTTTATATTACAAATTGCTTCTGTTCAATCTATAATTTATATTATATTTGGGTTACCTCAATTTTACTTTATATTATGCTTCTGCTTACTTGGAATGAATTTTTTTCTTTACACATTGATTATTTACTTTACAATTCAAAACAATTGCAAATAACACACTACTATAACTACTACAAGAAGGATTGTTTGCTGAAACTTACTATAACTACAACAATTGCGGCTATGACAATGAAATGTCTATTTTATAGGTTGACCCAATGATCCAATGCTGAAACTTTGAAGAACTTCAATCCTTATATACCAGGTACGTATGTTCTCTAATATTCAAATACAAAAGTTCTTCCTTTGATCTGCTGGCCATTGTGGATTACAAGAAACATGTTTGTTTTTGTTTGTTACTATCATCATCAATAAAGTCTTTGTATCTTTTTCTCAAAAATAAAGTTTTCCTTTGTTTCATTTGCTTGGCTTCCTCGCTATTTGTCTATATGTATTGCTTTCCTTTGTATAACAAAAGGCATCAACTTTTATTCTTACCTCAACTCTTCTATCCTATGCATCATATATTTCTTTTTTTTTTTTAATTAGAAAATCTTAAGATTATTATAACGCCGCTTTATATTACAAATTGCTTCTGTTCAATCTATAATTTATATTATATTTGGGTTACCTCAATTTTACTTTATATTATGCTTCTGCTTACTTGGAATGAATTTTTTTCTTTACACATTGATTATTTACTTTACAATGATTGCTATAGATTATTTGCACGTATATGTTGGAGCAAATTTAGTGAATGGATTTTTCTTTTTTCTTTGTTAGTATAGTCAAGCAACTAAAAAAAATATATTACATACATATGCTATTGCCTAATAACAATATACAATGTAGATATTGATGTACATTTGTTATTTCCATTATAAAAACAGGTCTACCAAAATACGTATACTATTCATAATTATATCCATTATGAAAATGGGCTACAATCTTATTAGCCAACTTTCTGATGACAAAGACAATTGGAAATTAAGAGTCAGGCTCTCTATGGAATATGAACACAATGTAAAACAAAACAAAAAGTAATCTGGTGGACTCCCGTGAGGGTGTTTATCACTTGAGAGAAAGAAACAACGTTAGAATTAATTGTGGTTATCAAGAATTCTATTTATATTAGAATTCCTAACAGTTACAACTTATCACAATTAATTAACTTCCAGTAACCGCCAGTTGGTTATTAGCAGTTATTTGGACTTCTATTATCTCAAGGGAATAGCCAACCACCAAAAGGCTAGGCTATAGTATATGAGTGTTCACACTTATTATGGTGTGATCACTCTTATACCTTCATAATCTAATTTTAAATGCCTCTACTTTACCCTATTAGGATCTTAAATCAAAAGAAAAAAAAGGTGGCTTGACTTATTTTATCTGCAGGATGATGCTATACATGCTACAATTAGAAATATCTTTGCAAACAAGTTTAAACCGCTCCTACAAGAAGGACAGTTGTATTCCTTATCAAATTTTCGAGTAGCTGAATACAAGGACAAGGATAATTATCGGCCAAGTAAAAAACGAAAATAAAATAATCTTTCTGCTCACCACATTTATTAAGGAACTAGAAGAGACCGAGATTACTATCTCTCGACATAAATTTGACTTTGTTGACTACAACACTATCGTCAAGCGCATTGACAACAACGTCCATTTGACAGGTACCTTTCTTACTAATAATATAGTTTTTTTAGTAAGTATTTATATCCCCAAATACTAACACAATTATATATGATGCAGACACTATTGGAAAATTGATTGCTGTTGGAAGTGTGGAAAACGTTCATGTTCAAGGATCTATTGTGCCAATGAGAAATATAGATATCCTTAATGCAGAGTAAGTTTAATCATATATAAATTTAGATTGGTTTAATCAAAATTGCTTCAAACAATATATGACTTCATTGTTTTTTCCTAATAGCGGAAACAAAATAAGAATTAGCCTTTGGGGACCAGCATCAGGTGAAATTGGAAATGATCTTTACAACAACAACCCAGGACCATTCGTCATAGTAGTAACATCTACCATCGTGAAAACGTTTAAAGGTAAACAAATAAAATATTATTACAATTCAATTCAATTTAAAAGCTAAAAATTTTGGCGAAATACAGGAGAACATTATTTGTCATCTACAAGTGCAACAAAAGTTTACATCAACTTAGAAATTCCTGGAACTGTAACTTTGATGGATAGGTAATTTTAATTTTAGCAGTCCCTAAATCCTATTAGATAAATAATATTATAATAATACTATTCATATTTCTTTTCATAGATATGGTATGTTAATTGTAAAATACACAATGTCTTCTTAAAAAAAAAAAAAAAAATAGCTTTTACTAAATGTCCAAAAAGTACTGCAAAAAGGCAAAATAACATTCTCTTATATATGATATATGAAAAGAAAATAAATTATGTTATGCTACAATTTAAAATTAAAATACTATTTCAAATAAGGTGGCTTTTCTAAATTACAAATTCTATAATATAACATTTCAATTATGCTACATTTAAAATAAAAACATCAAAATATCCGCGCAGCGCGCGGGTCTACGCCTAGTATAAAATTAAAGTGAAGGAAAGAACAGAAAACTCTTCACCTATATTCTATAATCACAGTATGGCGCAAAGAAGAAGCCTAAAGCAGGAAAGCAAGAAGTCATGGTCACATTTGGCTCTACTTCTCCTCATCATCATGTCACTCAAAACCCATGTCTCCACTGCATCTGATACCATGCACCCAGGTCAGCCTCTGGCATGGAACCAGACCCTTATTTCCAAAAATGGAATTTTTGAACTGGGTTTCTTCACACCTGGTAAGTCTCATAACTATTACGTAGGCATATGGTATAAAAGGATCGCAGAAAAAACAGTGGTTTGGGTAGCAAACAGAGACTTCCCAATCTCTGATCCATCCTCTTCAGCACTAAAAATTTCTAAGGATGGTAATTTAATGCTAACATATGATGGAGTTTCTTATATCAAATTTAAGACCCCTGGGGCTAGGATGCCTAATTCTAATATAGGTGTGCTTCTTGACAATGGAAATTTCATCTTAAGAAGTAAATTACATAATAATATTGTGTTATGGCAGAGTTTTGATGACCCAACCAATACGTGGCTGCCAGGGGCCAAGATTGGGTACAATAGACTTACCAATGAAAGCAAAATTCTGACATCATGGACAGGTCTAGAAAATCCAGTAACTAAGTGGTTCACTGCTGAATTAGTAGTAGAAAAAATGGGAAAGAGTCACTTGGTTATATATGATAGGATGTACAACTTTCATAGGTGTGATTATGGGGAGAAAGTGTTTCAGAAAGAATTGAACAACCAATACATAAACGTATCCTATGTTTCCAATAGAAATGAAAGCTATTTTATATATTCTGCTGTTTCCCCTTCTACATTCCCTAGATTTGTTTTGAATGTCACCGGGGAGCTCAATCTCTATGTATGGAAGGAGGATTTGCGCCAATGGAATTTGGTTTGGAAGGCACCTCCTCTCCAATATTGTGGGCTTAATGGCTTCTGTGGGGATTTTGGCATCTGCAATCAGCAGAGGGTACCTCTTTGTGATTGCCCGAAAGGATTTACCACGGTATCCAGCAGATTGGGACTCATATATCTACACAGAAGGGTGTGAGAGAAGAAATCCTTTACAATGCTCAGATAGAGGAATAGATAAGTTCCTCATGATGCCCAACATGGGCTTTCCACAGGCATCAAAATATCCAACAGTAAAAAATGTTGAAGAATGCAAATTAAATTGCTTAAGTGACTGTGACTGCATTGCTTATGTTTATTATAATAGATGTTTAATTTACCAAAGATATCTTATGAATCTACAACAACTTTCAGCTGATAATGAGTTTGGTGGAGATTTGTATATTCGCATTTCCGCATCTGAGCTGATGGGAAGTAAAAACAAGATATTGAGAAAGGTTGCTTGGATTGTTGGAGTTCTCGTCACACTCATTCTTAGTATTGGTTTTGCCATTACATGGAGGAGACATTCCGCTGTTGGTGCACTCGAGGAAGCAGAACTTTCTTTGATTATGTTCAAGTATCAGGATTTACGAAGAGCAACCAAGAATTTCTCCCAAAAACTTGGGGAGGGCAGTTTTGGTTCTGTTTTCAAAGGGATATTGCCAAATTCAACAACTATAGCAGTGAAGAAAATGAGAAGTCTAGAGCAAGGTGAGAAACAATTCCATGCAGAAGTTAGCACACTTGGAGCAATCCAGCATGTCAACCTTCTTCTCCTTCGTGGTTTTTGTGTGGAAGCTTCTAAAAGATTTCTCGTCTATGAGTACATGCCAAAAGGTTCTCTAGAATCTCATTTGTTCCAAAATGTTTCCAAGATTTTGGATTGGAAAAAAAGATATCATATTGCAATTGGAACTGCTAGAGGGTTGGCCTACCTTCATGACCATTGTAGAGATTGTATCATACATTGTGACATCAAGCCTGAGAACATATTGTTGGATGCTGAATATGACCCGAAAGTGGCTGATTTTGGGCTTGCAAAGGTAATAGGCCGGGACTTCAGTCGGGTTCTGACCACCGTGAGGGGAACTAGGGGCTATCTAGCACCAGAATGGATTTCAGGTGAAGCTATCACTCCAAAAGTTGATGTTTTCAGCTATGGGAAGCTGCTTTTCGAGATTGTATCCGGTAGGAGAAATATAAGCGTGCTAGATGATGAGATATGTAACTACTTTCCAGCTTGTGTTGCAATTGCAATGAGCAAAGGGGAAGACCTTCTAACGCTACTAGATCACAAATTAGAGGGCAGTGCTAACATGGAAGAGCTAACTAGAGCTTGTACAGCTGCTTGTTGGTGCATTCAAGATGATCCAAGAGATAGACCAACCATGGGGCAGGTAGTTAAAATTCTTGAAGGAGTTATGCATGTGGGCATCCCTCAAGTACCTCTTTATTTCCAACGACTTTCAAAAAATCCAACAGAAGCCATTGTTTTCCATGAGACTGCAACTTCTTTGAGTTCATACTAATGGGCACAAGGTACTATATCTACGATTCTACTCTGTCTTAATCATTTGTGAATTCTTTTCTAGTAAAACAATGCTTGCCCACCTGTTATCTACTGATCTTATTGTTCATAATTAAGATAAAAGACTTCACTATTGTTAGAGCAACTGCATCAAGCTCTTTAGAACTATAGTTAAATCTAAGCTAAAAGTCTCACTTTTTCTATTTTAGCTATCTTACTATTCACATGCACCTACATCAACCTCTCTACCCTCTCTCTATTCCATTTAAATATTATTTCTTCATATTATTTTTATTTTTGTAACCGTCATATTTTTTTAACAACATAAGTTTTTCATCTGCTAGAGAATATCTTGTGCAAAGAAGGCATGTCACTCTTAGTGTACCTACTCGTAGGCATCTTATTTGGCTATAAATTACACAAACTCAAGAATGGGTCTTGTAGTGAACTTCTCTTCAAAAGTACTTTTACATATTCAAGAGCCTTGTAACTCAACTGACACCTCCTGATGTTTCTAACTAGAAACATCTAAGATTTAAATCTCTCTTTCCCAACTACCGAATTAAGAAAAACTTCTATACCCCAATTATGAGTGAATGCACTGCAATGATAACAAGTCATCATATATAATTCCCATTTTTCCCTGCCACTAAATGCAAATTCAGATACACTTTAAGAAACGAAAATGTACAAAACTCTTAGCAATAATGAATGCAAATACTGAAAATATGTGCCACTGAAGTGACCAGATTTAGAAACAAAAGTGAACATTTTTTTAAACTTGTCACTAAATTGGTAAGGAAATCATGTCAAATAAAATAATCAGCATCAGTTGTTGGGGTATTGGAATTGGTTACACCGTTACAGACTATAATCATGGGCAATTTAGCTCTCTTTTACACAATCCGCTCCAACTCTCTTGCGTAACTCAGCGTCTGGTTGATCAATTGCAGAGAAGATTTCCTTGAAGGTACTCTTTTGCCTTTGGAAAAATACAGAACCCTTGATCTCCCACTCAAGCTCCTGCATTCAAGCAACAGATTATGAGACATAAAATAGAAAAAGCAATGGTATATTTAGTTTTAGGGTGCCTATTATGGTGAAATTAGGGGTGGGCAAAAAACCGCCAAACCCGACCCGCCCGACCAATCCGGCCGACCCGCTGGCTCACATATATAAAAATACGGATATTTTAAATATCCGGAACGGATAACGGTTTTTGGAATTTTATCGGACGGATACCCGCCCGCCCGACAATATTTAATTAAATAATATATATATATATAAACCCATGTACCCAGCCCTTCTAAAAACCCATATAACACTTGGTAGTTCTTAGTTGGTAATTTAGGTTAATATGAATTTATAGAAATTAGAATGTAGATTATTTATTTAATGCTTGGTAGTTCTAGTTGGTTGGCAATTTAGGTTTATATGAAATTGATTTTTTGTATTTGTATTTGTATGTGCTTAGGAATTATTCAAGCATTTATGTTTGGTTTTTTATATATAAGAATGGTTTTAAAAGTTACAAATAAGGAGCTTAATTAAAAAAATGCTAAAAAAATTAAATTAATAGGCCCAATAACATATAATGGTTGATTTGGCTTTAAAATGGCCCAAAAAAGAAAAAGCAAAATTATGAATGGGCTGGTTTAAAATTAACTTGCAGGCCCAAAAAAAATCCAAAAAAGCCCATTTGCAAGTTAAACCCGACCACCCGCCCGACCACCCGCCCGCCAAACCCGCTGGGATCATTTAGGGTGATTATCCGTGAGATTATTCTATTTTCCAAAACCCGAACCGCCCGACCCGAACCCATGGTGAAATCATAAATAATTGAACATAAAATAGTTCTTCTATAGTTAACCACTTAACCTAAATCCAGAAAATGAGAGCCATCAAGTATTTCAGTCATATCTTCCACTTCAAATATCCTGGATCCAAGGGAAGCCTTGGGCTAGGGACTCATTCATCCTAAACCATTGGCAGCTCCTTAAAAAAACACTTTGTGTTGCAGCATTCCCCATCTTTTAAACAAAGGACTACTGGCAAGAGTTTGGATATGGTTTTCCCACAGAACTCAAGCCTCAAGAGTTTTCAACAATAACCAGATAATAGTAAGAATAAAAGATCAATTATATTACTCCCAAGTTGGTCAGTAATTTGGAAACGTTAAAAAGAAAAAGGAAATAAACATTTGACAATAATGAGTACCTCCTTGATATATTCCAACAGTTCTTGTTCAGAAGTGTACAGAAACATTTGCCGCGCATCATTAATTGAAAGATAATCATATGCCTTCTCACCACATCCAGCTATTTCATCTCTGAAAGTGACATAAGAGAAATTAATTAATAAGAACACAAAATTAAACATGTTTTTAGAGAGTAAATATGAACATATAAATTAAAAACTGATCAAATAAGATGAAAAGGCTACTACTTCCACAAATCACATCAACCCAGGAGTCAAGGATCAAATTTATGTAATACTTTACTGCTAAATACTCCATAATGAGTTAATTCACTTGCTTGTTTGCAGTTTGTTGTCACATTTCAATTCAAATTCATTTTAATTGATTAAAATACTACCAAAGATAGCAATTGACAAACTACCTGACTGTCTTTGCCAGAAGATCCATAAAGTAGACGTATGTATCATGTGGCACCGTCTGTCGAGCACTCAACACACGGTTGTAAGCCCCTTCCATGAAGGACTGCTCCAACTCCACTGCATGCTTAATGCAAGGATTCTCCAAAGCAGTGGGGGAAAGAAGTTCCAGTTCGGTGTGGAATTCAGCAATTCTATTCTGAACAAGGAGCCTCAACAGGTTGAGTCCTAAGATTGGATGCTCCTGAGGGGATGGTGGAAGACGGTTGCTGTTCCAAAAGAAATGTAAATTTATTAGCATAACTTCAATAATAAAATAATATATGAAACTACCAAAAAAGTCTTGAGAGACAAAGTAGCAGAAAAGAGTCAGCAGCCAGTTATGTTGTTTAATCCAGATGCTTTTATGGCCTCATGTTTAATTCTATGGTCTTGTAAACTCACGTTTAAATGCATATAATGTATAGGAGATTTGAGTGGATGGAGACAGACATTGATATTTTAATTTAAAAGAACATGGCACTTAAATAAATAAATAAATTTCTTATTATCATGAATATGGCTTGGCTCTAGATGCATAGACTGAGTGCCAGACTCATTTTTCCCACATACAAAACGAAAATAAATAGCTGAATTGAAGGCAACATGATGTTACCCAGCATCCGTGTAATAAGGCTTCAACTGAAAGAAATCCCTCTCAAATGCATCTTGATCCTCTGTCTTCACGCTGAGAACAACAGCATGCTCATATGTATCCCCTGAAAGTTCTCAGACATAACAAATCTATAGGTAAGTGAAACAATAACAACGCCAATAACAAAAGAATCATAAAATATTAACTAATATGAGCCAAGGACATTACTTGCTAAACTTAATTCATGGATCGCATTAGGTGTGTCTTCAAACAACGGTGGCAGGCTTCTGAATTGTGTCAGCAAGACCTGAAAAAACAGAGAACAACAATATGACTCAAATCTATGGCCTTCAGCTCAATGCATTCGCTTATCATAAATCACATCCAACGGCTTTCCACAAGCTCAAATAGCACTAGCAGCACCCTACCAATAACACAAATTATATGCCTCAACCTTCACTCTAGCAATCATAAAACTCTGAAGAACAAGTTCATATAAAATCCCAAATCCTCACACACACACTCAGAGTCTCAGACTACATCAATTCATACAATATCAAAGCAATGTACCAAAAGATCTTTCCTTTTTCAAACCCTCAAGCAAAAACCCATATTAAATCTCAAAACCATAAATGTCCACTTTAACAATTTCAATAACAGATTTTTAGCAACAACAAAAAAAACCCACTTTCCAATCACTACTCTTATACCCCAAAACACAAACAAAACCGTGACTTATAGTAAAAAACAACACAAACCCAGAAAAGAATTAGAGGGAAATTTAACAATTCAAGACTATTTTAAAAAAAAAAAAAAAAAAAACCTTGAGTTGTGAAAGCAGTGTGGCGCAGGTCGAAGTCGTTCCTTCGAACGCGGCTTTGAAGCGTGGAAGAGCTGGGAGACCCTTCAGCTTCGAACTGTGTTCGCTTTGAAAAAATAGGCTAGGATAAAACTAATTTTACAACCAAATGTTTACAAACTTGCATCTTAAGCAATTATGAGTAATGCTGGATACAACTAATTTTATAATCAAAGCTTACAAAGCTGCATCCTATATGGATATAACACATAAGCAATTAAAACACCAAATTACCAATTCAATATTAACATTTAATATTAATAAACATTAATTGTTGATGTGTTACTCTGTCAGCTTCATTTGGTTGTAAAATTAGGATCCATGCAATTAAAACACCAAATTACCAATTCAATATTCATTTAATATTAATAAACATTAATTGTTGATGTGTTCATATAGGATGTTTCAGTTTGTAAGCATTTGGTTGTAAAATTAGTTGTTTGCATTACTCTTAAAAAAAAAAAAATAGGAAAAGCAATAAAATTCAATCATTTCATGGGCCTTTTATTGGGCTGAATATATAGGCCCATATTTGACCAAGGCTTTTGTAATTTGGTTATGGGTGGATCGGGTTATTCAAATCCTACCTTTTATTATCTGATGGAAAATTCAATAATGCACACTGGGCATTTTATTGGGCTGAATATAGGCCCATATTCTACTGCTTGTTTAATGCAAGGATTCTCCAAAAGCATTGGAGGAAAGAAGTTCCAATTCGGTCTATAATGTCTTCTTGAAAGTTTTTTTCGATTGAGAAGCTTGACTAACAGGCAATGTTTGTTTCCCTTTGGCCTGTGTATCATCAATGGCATTTTTTACTCATTCCTCTATCGTTGTTCTAGTTTCAAATCCTTAGAATTTAAGCCCATTTCTATGGGGACATAAGACAAAAGGAAAAGAAAGAAGAGTGAAAAAGAAGATAACCGGAATATACTAAAATGTAGTACATTCAATAAACCTTTTTTATCTCATTCTATCTCAAACAACTTAAGTGAGGGGGACGAAGACTGATAGGTTGTATTTTTATTTTTTTTTAGGGAAGGGTTGTATAACTTGTATTGTTTTAATGTGGTTTATTTGCTAATAATAATGTATTAAATGGTCATTTAGCTTATTCTAATGTGTTTATTAATTATTTTGCTTATAATGATGGTTGTTTATGTGTTGATGATCCGTATTTATGTCATATTAATTAATAAAATGAAATGAAACAGATGATTAGCTTGGGATTAATTCAATATATGAATATTGATTTTATCATTATGACCTTTTATCTCTATTAAAATTATTAAACTTTCTTTTATTAGAAGACATGATTAATGAATTATTAGATATTGAAAACTTTGATGTATGTGGTCCACTAGATTTTAAAACTAGTAGAGATATGGAATATTTTGTTATATTCGTAAATGAAACAATCACAATATGGATACATATATTTAAAGTAAAAATATGAAGTTTTTGCAAAAATGGTGAGAATATATCTTAGATTTATTTAATAATTTTTTCAAAGACAAAGGGATTATACATCCACTTCCTGTGAGTTATACTATACAACAAAATGGAATTCTACATGAACTATGGTAAAACCTAGCCGGCAAGATTTAAAAGTTTGGAATTCTTCAACTCATAACCTCATATATTTATCCCATAACATTTAAGAGATAAATTAGATAGTAAAACAATTAAATGAACATTTATTGAATATCTTGAAAAATATAAGGATATAGATTTGTTATTCACCGTTAGGCATAGTGTAACAAAAAGTAGGGATTAATTGCAACGAAGATTTTTTGATATGCAGATAACTTTCATTTTGTTGCAATAAACTTTTATCGCAACGAGAAGTTAGTTCGTTGCATTAGCCGTTGCACTACGAATTCCTATGGTAGATAGGTTTTAGCAATATGTAGTTAAACACTATCCATCAATAGGTTTTTGCAACATAATTATGTCATTGAAATAAATATCATATATTGCAATAAGATTTTTGTTGCGATAATTTCATTTATTACCACAACTAGTTCGTTGCAATAAAGTATTGCTTCAACCATTTCGTTGCAATAAAGTTATATAGCATTTTTATTGCCTCGATTATTTCGTTGCGATAAGGTATTGCTTCAACCATTTCGTTGCAATAATTTTTTTTTTTTTTATTAGCATTAATTGTTGATATTTCTATTTGTCACCGATCCTGTTTAATAATATAAAAACTAAATAAAGAGCAACATTCACAAAATCAAGAAATCTACAAAAAGATAGAAAATTTATAACACTTCACAATATTAATAACTACAACTTCTACATAAAATTCATAAGTACAAAAATAATCCCCCGTCTAAGTTTAAGTCATTAATGGATACAAATTCATGGATTTACAACAAACACAAAATTCTCTTTGAGCTCCAATCCATGTTTCATCCACGATACCTTCCTCATACCTCTTGGGGTTCAAACCAACCCCAATAATCCTTGATGCCCTGGCAATTCTTGCACCTTCAGCAGCCTAAAGAAATATAACTTAAATAAACTATATAGTAAAAAGGAACCAAATCTTAAAAAGAATAAACAAACAAGGATGTCATGTCAAACAATTTTTTTCATAACATACATCCAACCCAACAGCCACTAGCTGTACAAATATCTAGCCAAACTTGTCCTCACAGCCACTAGCTGCATTACTTGAAGACTGATACTACTTCAATATTCAAACATCACAATCCAGTACTGTTTTCCTGAAATACTTTCTCAAGGCCAAAAATCATCGTTACTCCATCAAGAACCTAAGATTTCCCTCAGAGAATTCGCATAGGGAATATAGCATTCAATGTAAACTATTACTAATTAAAAACAAATATTGACATAAATCTACAACTTACCCGGCTGCTTCATGGCCAAATATTCGAGGAAACAGTGGGCTCTGGCCCTGAAAATCCCCAAAGAAAAAAAAAATGGAAAGAAAAAAAAAACGTTAGGCGCATTAAGGAATGTTTTGTCTAATATTAAAAGCCAACTCAAATTATTGCTTCAAACAAGATCACCAACTTCATGGCTTTGATTTCATAGGAAGAGAAATAATGGCCAAAAGAAGGTATTGATTCTATTAGATAATTTAGATTCCATGACATATGCGTGGTAAATCCATGTGCTATGTCACTGTAACACTTTTACAATAAAAGACAATCACAAACTGGACAATCAACCCAATGCCACCCATTCAACTTGCCAAAGGCAAAAGATGTAGCCATAACTCTTGGAGTATAACTGAAATAACATAACTCTTCCAGCGCTGGTTGGGGAATTAACCTGAAGGACCAAACTACTGTAGCAGCTTAACTTAATCACTTAACCTTGCAGTTCTTTGCTTTCCACTTCACTCCCTAATACAATGTCATAATCACTGCTGTCCCAACAAAGTCTGAATTATCAAATGTCAATTATACAGATCTTTTCTCTTCTCTTCTTTTTTTTTCCTTCTATCAAAACCAATATTTTGTGCAAAGGAAATTGTCATTGTATTACTTCTAAAAATTCTGGAGTTGATTGTTAGGGACACAAATGGACAGGAAGGAGAGCCTGAAGCACATCATTATATATTTATATCATTATTGATGTACCAGTTAGCCAACCCGCTTCAACATGGCCATCGATTGGCATCTCCACAGAAACCAAAAGATGCAATGTGCTATTTTACCTTAAAATAATACCAAAGGACTAAAGTAAACCACTTAACAGGGAGAACAATGTCCTTCAACTTATTCAAATTATCAGAAATTAAATTATTAAAAGTTGATAAGAAATTAGGCAAAAACAAAACAAGCAGCAGTTATCATTTTCCTCTCTTAACATTGAGAAACCTCAATAGACAGAATAATTATGCACAAAAATGACAGCAAAGAGACCAAAGAGAAGTCAATATAACAGAGTATGAACCAGAAGTAATTTCATGATGGAGGACAGACAGTGGCCTAGTGATGAGTTTTAAGTGTTCTGAAACACTGTTATCCAATGAGAGTTAAGAAACTCAAAAACATCAGCTTAGTTGAGATATGGCCAAACTGGATTGACTATCAATCCTTCCATCAGTTTGTGTCATACGTGCCACAGTAAAAATATAATGCAAAAAGAGGATGCATGCCATGGAAGATGTACTTAAAGAAGCTCAACATGAAAAGGGAACTTCTGGAGAGGTAAAAAAGTAGGCCCAAAAACATTGACAAAAAAGACTAGTGTACTTTTTCTAGTACAGACAAGGGCAGTGAAACATCCAGGTTTCACATGATCACGTATATGCATTCAGAGATCAATATATAAGTATAATCCCGTCATACTACAGGTAAAGTACACAACATGGAAACACAGGAATAGTTGATACTAGAGAGTCAAAAAAAATTTTTATTTTTTTCTGCATTTATAATAGGAACATCAGCAGAGCTTTCTACATGGAAGGAAAAAGAGATTAAACAAGAGTGCTGTACACACTTAATACCAAGGTTGTATTAGCTATCATACACAGAACGTGAAGAAGCTTAAAACCATGGTTTAACTTTCTGGATTTCTAAAATTTAAGAACTTCATTGAAGCAATATCTTGCTAAGATCACTTTCAAGATCAGATTTCTCAGTTATATATTGATGAAGAAATATCATGACTTTAAGGACTACTAAAGCACCATCTAAACCTTGAGAAAATTATTTGACTTACAGATGAATAACCAGAAATCCAGAAATTTGAATGCCGAAGCAGAGCTACAGCAGACTCTGCAACCAAAATTAAAAGGGAGGAGAACCTCACATAAGATAACAAAATGTTAAACCAGCCAATGTTATGAAGCATTTAATATGAAAGTGATGATCATGAGTTGCAGACTATCTAGTGATGGCTACAATAATGAACTCCATTTAAGTTTCAAAAATTTCCAAGCCAGAAGAAGTATATTTGACCTTTATAGGTAACTTATACACGCACCTATGTGTCTTGAACCCATGACCTCACCCTCCACCTTGCTCTTACTATGCCCTATAAATAAATAACAAGACAACGTCATTTCTATGGGATGCCCTATCTTCTGCATTTAGATGACTAATGTTATATTACGGAGGAAAAGGACGATATGGTTTAGCAATTTGAAATATAAAACTAGATTCAACTGACCTTGAGTGAAAGGGATTTCTTTACTTCTTCCACCCTATCTTCAACCTCCTTCCGGTGTTTCTTATCCAACTCGCTCATAGAATCAGCCCATTTAATCTTTTCTTGAATTGAGATAAGTAGATTATCTAACGTAGACAACCTATGTCAACATTTGTAGATAAATATTAGACAAAATACCAAACAACTAAGATATCTATTATCTTTAGAAGAAGATTCATAGATCATTAATAGTGGGGCAAATAGCCAAAGAAGCAACTAGACTAAGTATATGTTTTATCTATCTTTCAAACTTTCAGTTATGAGCACTTGAAAGGATGATATACACATCACATTCTACCTATTCTTGTATTTCCAAATAAAATTTTCATTATTTGTCAAAAATATAGAAATAGAAAATAGAAAAGCACTTGTTCAAGAAATGGAGATTGATTTAGCAATCAAACAAGCAACCAAACATGGGCTTAGAAGTTACTTAAATTCTATTTGAACAAGAGATGTTACCAGTTAGACAGTGTTTGTATCATGCTCCCAAGTTGACCTGGTCTCAGATCCCTCCCTGCAGCAAATTGAACCTGCAGTACACAAACATAAACAAGTCACTAAAAAGTAAGTAACAACTTAAAGATAGGTGAGGGCGATGAGCTCAGACCTTCGAAGCATCTTCGCAATTGATCCAGCTTGCCTCTGACTATGCCCTATAGAAAGCAACAAATTCCATCAGCACATTCTTGTTTATGGCATTTCTCTGTCTTATCAATTATAATAGTGGAGCTTTCCACCACACCACCCCCACCGAACTTTTATTACTAAGGAAAGGCCCATATTAGAAATTCCATTCCAGTTCCACAAAAATGAACTCACATAAATTACCACCAAATAATAATAATTATAATCTAACTGATTGAATAAAAATAAAAAATAAAAATTTCAGTAAAATTGTTTAAGAAATTAAGAATTACTTCAGCAACAGTTCCTTTCATTCCACAGACTAATATATGAGATTTGCTCAGTCTACAATAAGCAAATGAAAAATTAACGGTTAAAAATTAAATTTGACAAAACAAAATTATGATATTAATGAGAATTACTAACTCATGCATTATATATCACATTACTGAAGGTTTTAAAATAAAATAAAATAAAGCAAAGCTAAATTGGAATTGGAGCTAAAACGAACTGAATGAATAAAAGCACAAAATGAAAAACGCACTTACAAACAGAGAGAGAGAGAGAGAGAGAAGACCTTCTCTGAGCATCAGCGCCCCAAAGCTTTGACCCTCTGTCAAAAATCAACTACCACATAAAACAAAGACACCATAAAAAGGTTAAAAGGAATTTAAAAACAAAAAAAAATACCTGCCGCATGATCTCATCCACTTCCAAGCACATATCTTCAAACTTTTGGATCATGTTCCCAATCCATTGAATGCTTTAAATTTGCTTCTCCATATTGAACGCAAACAACTATGCTAGCCCAAAATCTTATTTTTATCACCTCCCACAAAATCATTACTTCTCCATTGTTTTTATCTCTGTAATTGTATCCCAAACCCTAATTCCAATCTCGCTTTAATTAGTTTTACAAAAATTGAGCTCCAATTCATGGCTTCCAGGTAAAGAAGAACAAAATTGGATGGCAATGGTGTCTGATTCCCAACCCTAATTAATTTGGGAATCCGAATCCGAATCAGAGAGATAGAGAGATAGATTAGGGATTAGAAGGAAAGCAAAGAATCTGAGAGAAAGGCTATGCTAAACGATAAAGTAAGATGAAATATGGTTGAGTCTATGCCTAATTTGAGAGAAAATTCGAAGAGTGTGAAATTGGGTGGAGTTCAAGTAGAGAGAATTCTTGTTTATTACTATTCTTTCGAAAAATGGAGGGTTTATTTTTAATGTCAAGGAAATAAAAAAACTATTGGGAGAATAGCAGGAATATTGGAGAATACGTCAAGTTTTAAGGTTTAGCAGGAAAACTACATCAATAAGTCCACAAGAATCTGGCGGAAAATCACACTCTATTCTCATATTCTCATATAATATTTTTTTTATTGCAACAAAACATCTTGTTGTAATATTATATTTTTCCTATTGCAACAAAGCGTCTTATTGTAATATCATATTTTTTCTATTGCAACAAAACGTCTTGTTGTAATATTATATTTTTCCTATTGCAACAAAACATCTTGTTGTAACATTCATAACTATTGTTTCAACTACTAACTTCATTGCAATAAATTACATAATGATTTATTGCAACGATATTTTACAACCTATTACAACAACTTATTTTTGAAGTAATAAATTACCAGTTTTTAAGTAACTCTTGCAACGAAATCTAATGAATTGATGTAATAGTACGTGTATTACCACAATAATCATTTTTGTTGTAATAACTCTTGTTGTAATAGGTGTATTTTGTTGTAGTGAGGCATAGTGTAACAAAAAGTAGGGATTCTTGTAAGAAGATATTGATATGAGAAATCCTAATAAATTAATTGAAATTTTTTAAGAGAATGAAGTTCTTGATTACGAAAATGGCACTACGAAAATTTTTTAAGGAATCACCTTTCATGCACCATCCCGGCTAGCATGCCAAATATGTCCTTCCTCTTGGTTTTGGACGTGTCACATAACAACTTGTCAGGGGAAATTCCAAGTTTTGGTCAGTTCATTACATTTGATAGCTCATCCTATATAGAGAATCCTCAACTTTGTGGGTCTCAGCTTTCAAAGATATGCTCAAGCGATGAATCATTCGGAGATCCACATTGTAACAATGAAAACGGAGATGAAGAAAATCAAGGAATTCAAAAAGAAGAGCAAGATGGCTTCGAAATACCTTCATTTTATTTAAGCATGGAACTTGGATTTATTACAGGGTTTTGGGTATTTTGGGACTCTTTATTGCTGAATAGATCTTGGAGGTATATTACTATATTTACATCCGTTTCTTGGACAACATGAATGACAAAATTTATGTAATGGTAGCAGTTGGAGCAACCAAATTGCGAAGGAAGTTTCAAAGCTAACAACCTCTTGAAGTAAAGGGTCGTCAATAATTTTCTTCAATTTTCACCTTTGCGTGTAGCTTCTTTATTTCTAAGTATTAAAAATGTTGAATAAATTGTATTGTCACTTGAAGGTTGTTTTTAAAATTTAAATTAGAGTAATTTGCAGCAAACTCTTACGTTGTATGACTAATAAATGATTTGTGAAAGAGGAATTTGTATTTTGAGTTGTGTGGCATGCTCGGATTGGTCGTGAAAACCATCATAGAGTCTTCTACGCTTTCAGAAATTAAGCTCTTAGGAGTGTGATTGTAATATTATGCTCTATGATCTTATCATGTTCCGTACTTTATAGAAGCATTTTGAAAAACATGATGGAATGAATCTTCCAGCTATTTTTATGGCCACTCATCACATTCTAAACAACATCAAAACAAGTAAATCCCAAAACTATGCAATTTAAAGCATCAATTTCAAATTCAAGGTAATGCATATATGAAAAATTCAATCAAATTTAGGAAACATTTTAGCAAATTTAACCTGGTGGTGCCGGTGCTTGACACTGAAGGAGGGGGTTGTAGTGTGAGGGAAAATGGGGGTGAAATAAGGGTCTTGCCAGGGATAAGCAATGGCTGTGAATGTGGCAGTGATGGGCTGGCTACCGGTGTGGGTTTCGCACTCTTGCTAGTGGAGTAAAGGAGGGGTTGAGGTGTCGAAGGCTTTAAGACTGTATCTCTCATAGGACAAGGGGTGGTGACCGTTTTCCTTAGGTTTACATTGTTTGACCGTTCGTGCCCATTACCTATTGGTCACAGGCAGCGTGATTTTAAATGGTGTGACAGTGTGTATATTGTTAGAATCTAAAAAGTAAAATTTAAACCATGAAATGGATAAATGGAGGGATTTTAAAATAGAGAGGATCATACAACTGGAAGGTCTATTAACAAATGTGTAGCTTTTTATATTTAGGATTTAACTCATTTATTTAAACTAACTAGACCTTTTCATTTATATTGGGGATTTTAGATCAAATCCTCAAGCTACCTCTCACTCACCCAACTCTCACCAAGACCAACGACACCCTCTCGAGCTCCATCATCGAGCTCACTTAGAACCCAAGCTCCTTCACGCGATCTACATGTCCCACTTGCCAACACAAGAATCTCTCTCTCAGTATTCTCTCTCTGTCTCAATACTCTCTCACTCTTTCCCTTCCACACACACACTCTCAGTATTCTCTCTCTGTCTCAATACTCTCTCACTCTTTCCCTTACACACACACACACACGCACACCCCATGTTTGCTTCATATCTTAAAGGCCAAATTGCATAATCACCCCCTAGGGTTTGAGTCATTTGCAAACTAACCCACTGGAGTTTCCATTTTGCAATATAACCACTTAGGGTTTTTAAATTGGTGAAATTGACTCCTCTAGCTACAGTTTTTGTCAATTTTGCTAACAAAAATTAGTCACACGCTTTACGTCTAGATTTATAATAATAAAGTTTTTATTATAAAGTGGTTACGTGCATTGCACACATGGAAACAATAAATATGAGTATGCTGACAAGAGAAACACATATTGAAACTTCCATGTCTTTGAAAAACAGAGTCAAAAAGTGTAACGCCCTGAACCCAAAGCAGGAGTTCGACACGTGACAACGGCCATGCACCCATAAGGTGTGCCTTACAAGTGTGCTAGGCATTACTAACAAATTCTAAAAAGAATGATATCCTTGGTCTAAAATCTCCAAATAAACATATTAACCAGTAAGTTCACTTGATATACAAATCTCCAAATAAACATATTAACCAGTAAGTTCAAATGAATTACATTTATGCATTACTATTCCAAATCCTAATAAACAAAAGTCTATCATAAAGTCCCAAATCAACAATAAGAAATAATAATATTATTCATGCCTAGAAGTCCTTCTCACACAACTCCCCCGTAACGTCCGAGCTAGCTAATCATCAGAATCTGAAATGAGAAAGAAAAAGGGGGGTGAGGTGGGAGGCTCAGTAAATAACTATAGTTTGAAAAGGGTGGATCAAGCATTTATTCAAATAAAATATATAAATGTTCATAGGATAAATCTCATAAACTTAAGAAATATAACACAATGCAGCGGAAAACTATATATAAATTTCAATAAGTTCGAAACATCAAAAGTCTCAATTTACTTAAAATAACGAAATCAATTAGATTTCAAATGTTTAAGTAAGACAATATGACTATGGTCACGCTATATCCCCATGACTAGGCCTAGAACCACACATAGGTCGATGGTAAGCTCCAGAAGAAACTAGTTTTTGTGCCAACGTTTACCCCCATTGGCGGGGTCCAAAGCATAGTCAAATGGTTCAGATTCTTTTTCATTTCAATCCATGTCAAAAGATCATATTCAATAAAATCATAGTTCAAACAATGTTTGGTTCTTTTCACAAAATTCAAAAATGCTTGATCCTAGTTGAAGAAATAGAATTTTCTAAATAACGAACTAAATCAAATACATTTAGTATTTTTCAAAAAGAAAGAAACTCTAATTCTTTTCTTTAAATCAATGTATCTAAAATAATTAAAATAATAATTTGTACAGAAAAACAAATGTATTTTAATAAATAAAATAGAGAACATTTAGCAAAATATAACTAGTTAAGAAAAGAGTTACTTACCTTTAACAAAATATAACTAGTTAAGAAAAGAGTTACTTACCTCTATCAAGCAACAAAATTCTCTCTACTCCATCGTTTCAAAGTTCACAATTCAAATCCTAAACCAATTATACAATGATCAGAATACATTAACTGATATAAGAAATTTACTATTTAGTTAGTGACTAATTTATTTACTAAATTAAGCATCTATTGGTGTTCACTAATTGATAAACACTCTCCCCAAATAGTCTTTCATGCCTTCCAATATTCCTCCATGTATCACCTTAAAGTCTGACAGATCTAACATTGATTTTTTTTATTTTCTTCTCTCAAGGACTTTACAGCATATTCAGAAGCCTAGGATTTTTTTTGGATTTGTACTTGCACAACTCCTCAACACGTCACATATCCTTTTCTTTCTTCTTTCATTTTTTTTTTCTTTACCTTTTTCTGCATGTACAGGGGCCTATGCCATTACTTCACGTCAATGTCTATTGACTATCTTTTATTTCTTTCTTTCACTATCAGATTACATATGCAAAGCCTATCCATTCATCATGACCTTTATTAAACTTTTAAAAACTCCCCATCACGTCTATATAGGAATACCAATTATCAAAGAGATTAGACCATCTGACAAGTATAGTACCTAAAACTAAAACAATAGAACCAAATCAAGCTATATGTACCAATTTCACACCAAAGTATATGATCTTTTATGCTACCAGGACAAAATCGTTCAACTAATGGCCAGAAATCATCAAAATCAAATCGGTTTACTTTATTTGTTGGCCAGATTTCTTCACAAATAATATATTCAATGAAATAGAATAAAATTATATGCTCTTACCTCAAGAATTCTCCAATTATCTTTTCTTGAAATCCTTCAATTTTTTGTCATCAAAGAGTGTCTGTTGGTATTACAATAAGGTTTAGAACTCTATTTATACTCTAATATTACTAGGATTATAACCTATTTATTTTTATTTCTAAAAACTCCTAAAATAAATTATTTATTTGTATTTTTACCCTACACTTGAAATTTACTAAATTACCCACTTAAACAAAAATTCTTTTCTTTTGGGACCGGGTATTACATTCTCCCCCACTTATAAGAATTCAGTCCTCTGAATTCGTTCCAAATTGAACGAGTTCATCACACTTCCACTACGCTACTCTAATGCCACAAATTTAATACTGTCAATAAAATTTCCTTACTCATCCATCACAGTATACAAACTACTAAAATATGAAAAATCCTTCAGATACACATAACTTTTACCAAAGTAATTCTTTAAATCCCTTCCATAACGAATAAAAATTATAAGACCTATTTTTCAAAAATAATCCGAATAATCTGTAATTTATCACTGGCTAGTTTCAAATAAATCAAAAATCTTAATGAGTCTCCAAAAGTATAACAAAAGAAAATCCAATGATATCAAGGTTCACATAAATCACTAAACTCTAACAGCCATTTAATTATGTACCTCAAGATTAAATAATGTCTCCATTCTCTTGTAAGCTCAAAAATGTTTCATGATATATCCATATCTATTTCTATAACACAATTTGTAACTAGAAGATATCCAAAGTCTCCTTACATATTTCACTTAAGCACTAATATGGTGTCCACGTCATAGAATACCTCAATCATAGAAATTATCTTTTGCAATTAAACCATATTTAGATCACCTCTAACTTCTAGATAGTCAAATACGATAGTACTTAGGCTTAACTCTTTAAACAATCGAGTTCCTCACAATATAGAATTATAGTATCTAAGTGCTAATTGGCTAAAAAGGACAATGTCAACTGTGTCACCTTTATGAACAGAAAACTTTTTAGATCACTAAATAAAACAGTCCAAATTTTCACCTTATTAGAAAGTAAGCCTATTAACCTCAATTTTTTTTTTTTTAATACCATATAACTTCATAAGTTCTAAAAATGTTTCACTATAAGATTCAAAGTGTTACAATTATTATCAACCGTCCTTCATCAATATCTAATTAAATTTGAATGCTAAAAACTCAAGAATGATCTCTAACATTGCTTTGTTGATTTTTATGTTCCTGAATCACAATTTGAGTTTTTCAATACCTCTCATTTTGATAACATCACTCTTATGCCTCAAATCAAAATTATTCTCCTTTTAAAGTTGATAAGACTACACCACTATAAGGCCAACGTCAAAACAACCTAATCATACTCAATGAGATCGATCCACGAATGGAAAGTATAATTCACATAAGATTTATATTGGAGACAACAATTACCACTTGGGAAACATGTCTTCATAAATTTCGTTTTTCCTCAAATTACTTTGTATATAGAAATTCTCAAGAGACCCTAAGTATCAACTGAACACTACCTTAATGTCATTTTTATAGATTTCCCCAATCACACATAATAATCATAGGGGACTAAAAAGGAATTTTAGATCTTCTCTATCCTTTAGATACTATAGTCTAATACAATTATGTTTTCATTTAACTCCTTAAACGAATTTATTCCTTCATAATTCCACCATCAAATATAAACTTATAATTCTCACTTGTATAGGGTTTGAAGAGACAATGTCTACGGAAAATTGTCAAACCTTTGAAAAATTCCAACAGATTACTTTAAAGCTTAACTAGGTACGAGACTCAAAAATCTCGAACCAGTAAAATCTTTCAATGATCAACTCACACTTGTAATATCAACTTTAAACTTTGAAAATCTCCAACACATGAATCTTAGAGAGAACATCTGGAACTACTGGAATCTTGTAAGCTTGCTACGTAAATCTATCCAAAAATTATCTTATCGAGAAGTTGGTCCAATAACCCAAACTTATGTACTATAAAAGTAATAAGTCCTAAATACATGTCAATGTAAAATCTAAGGCGCCAAACTTTATTATACCTAATTATCATGAACAAATTAAAAATGGCATTGTCTTCCAATCGAACTTAATAAACAACATCCTATCAAAATTGAGCCCCTAGTTAATAATACCACTAACCATTACATTCTACACCATCTGTAAAATCACAATTTGTCTTCAATTGAAAGATCCAATTCATTAACTTCATATCAACTAAAAATCACAAATGTGGTATTCAAACTTTAATCCTTACAATGTTGAACAATTTCCATGCCCCAAAAATAAAAAATCAAGAACTCAACTTTTAAATAGTGGAATATATTCCATAACAGGTATTAACTACCTCTCATAATTAAACTAGTACTAATTCTCCAAGTCAAGCTTTTTGCATTCTACAAAACCTATAATATCACAGTATTCATCATATTGTCAGATTCAATTCACCAAGTTCATATCACCTCAAATCAAGAAATCACATTGTAATAATACAAATATAAGCTTCTAGAAATGCATATGATTTCCAAGTCCATTATTGTGTGTGTCATTGGGAATGTCCATATATCTCATATCACATGGTGACATCTTAACCTATAATCAATAGAAAATGATACTAGAATGTTATAAATTCCAATTATGTCAAAACTAATAAGAGACTTAAACTTCTAATAGCACAAAACGTAACCCCAAAATGCTAGAAATTTAGTTGTCTCTTAATTGTCCGTCAATACATACAAATCAAACCTAACCAACAATGATCTAAACTCAATGAAAATCAAACTTTAACATAAAAACCCAATAAAATCCAACATATTCAAACTCTATTGTTTGTAAGACCTTGAAAATTACATCTGAATATATTTTTAGCAGAGCAACCACCTCAAATTATTTTTCTTTGTCATACTATGAATTGTCTACGACCCATATTGATTGAAACTGACCATAAGGACTACCAAATCATATCCTAAGCTCCATTAAGTCTATAGAATCATAAACTAAATTCCACAAAGTTTACAAATCAAAACCTAACTCCACAAGGTCTACAAAATCATAACCTGACTCCACAAAGTTTACAGAATCAAACCTGAACTTCATAAATTCTTCAGAATCATAACCTGAGTTTTATAACATCTACAGAATCATAACCTAAGCTCTGATACCACTTAATTGTAATGCCCCGAACCCAAAGTAGGAGTTCGACACGTGACAACGGCCGCGCACCCATAAGGCGTGCCTTACAAGTGTGTCAGGCCTTACTAACAAATTCTAAAAAGAATGATATCCTTGGTCTAAAATCTCCAAATAAACATATTAACCAGTAAGTTCACTTGATATACAAATCTCCAAATAAACATATTAACTAGTAAGTTCAAATGAATTACATCCATGCATTACTATTCCAAATCCTAATAAACAAAAGTCTATCATAAAGTCCCAAATCAACAATAAGAAATAATAATATTATTCATGCCTAGAAGTCCTTCTCACATAACTCCCCCGTAACGTCCGGAGCTAGCTAATCATCAGAATCTGAAATGGGAAAGAAAAAGGGGGGGTGAGCTGGGAGGCTCAGTAAATAACTATAGTTTGAAAATGGTGGATCAAAGCATTTATTCAAATAAAATATATAAATGTTCATAGGATAAATCTCATAAACTTAAGAAATATAACACAATGCAGCGGAAAACTATATATAAATTTCAATAAGTTTGAAACATCAAAAGTCTCAATTTACTTAAAATAACGAAATCAATTAGATTTCAAATGTTTAAGTAAGACAATATGACTATGGTTCACCGCTATATCCCCGTGACTAGGCCCAGAACCACACATAGGCCGGTGGTAAGCCCCAGAAGAAACTAGTTTCTGTGCCAACGTTTACCCCCATTGGCGGGGTCCAAAGTATAGTCAAATGGTTCAGATTATTTTTCATTTCAATCCATGTCAAAAGATCATATTCAATAAAATCATAGTTCAAACAATGTTTGGTTCTTTTCACAAAATTCAAAAATGCTTGATCCTAGTTGAAGAAATAGAATTTTCTAAATAACGAACTAAATCAAATACATTTAGTATTTTTCAAAAAGAAAGAAACTCTAATTCTTTTCTTTAAATCAATGTATCTAAAATAATTAAAATAATAATTTGTACAAAAAAACAAATGTATTTTAATAAATAAAATAGAGAACATTTAGCAAAATATAACTAGTTAAGAAAAGAGTTACTTACCTTTAACAAAATATAACTAGTTAAGAAAAGAGTTACTTACCTCTATCAAGCAACAAAATTCTCTCTTCGTTTCAAAGTTCACAATTCACACCCTAAACCAACTGTACAGTGATTAGAATACATTAACTGATATAAGACATTTACTATTTAGTTAGTGACTAATTTATTTACTAAATTAAGCATCTATTGGTGTTTACTAATTGATAAACACTCTCCCCAAACAGTCTTTCATGCCTTCCAATATTCCTCCATGTATCACATTAAAGTCCGACAGATCTAACATTGATTTTTTTTATTTTTTTTTCCTTCTCTCAAGGACTTTACAGCATATTCAGAAGCCTAGGATTTTTTTTGGATTTGTATTTGCACAACTCCTCAACACGTCACATATCCTTTTCTTTCTTCTTTCATTTTTTTTTTCTTTACCTTTTTCTGCATGTACAGGGGCCTATGCCATTACTTCACGTCAATGTCTATTGACTATCTTTTATTTCTTTCTTTCACTATCAGATTACATATGCAAAGCCTATCCATTCATCATGACCTTTAGCCGGCCTAAGTTTTCTTCTTTCAATGACCACCTGAAAGAAGAAAAATATTAAACTTTTAAAACTCCTCATCACGTCTATATAGGAATACCAATTATCAAAGAGATTAGACTATCTGACAAGTATAGTACCTAAAACTAAAACAATAGAGCCAAATCAAGCTATATGTACCAATTTCACACCAACATATATGATCTTACGGTAGTTTGGAAATTTCTAAGAAAATTACACAATTATATCATCTTAGCTGTCCAAATGATATTGATACGTAACAAACACAACATGAAAACGAAATTGGGTTTATGGGTAGGGTAGAACTACCAAACAGGTCTAATCAATTATATGTTTTGGTCTAGTTGTTTTCACGTTGAATGGAAATTTTTGTTATCATGAGTTTGCGTGTTTGATTTGTTAATTCCATGGTCTAATCAATTATATGTCTTGGTCTAATCAATGAGTTTGCGTGTTTGATTTGTTAATTCTTTGAATACTTGTGGAGGAGAAGATATCTCACACATGAAAACAAAAAATACGAGTATACTGACAAGAGAAACACACATTGAAACTTTCACGTCTTTGAATAAACGGGACCACTATGGTTGAGTAGAAAAGTCCAAAACTGAATAATAAGATTAGAGAGAGGGAACAGAAAACTCTCACTTGATAATTCCTAGTAAGATTTATAGACACAGCATGGAGCAAAGCATAAGCAAGAAGTCATGGTGTCGTTTTGCTCTACTTCTCCTCATCATCATGTCACTCAAAGTCCATCTCTCCACTGCATCTGATACCCTGTACCCAGGTCAGCGAGGATGGATCAGAGACTGGGGTGTCTCTGTTTGCTACCCAAACCACTGTTTTCTCTGCTATCCTTTTATACCATATGCCTACGTAATAGTTATGAGACTTACCAGGTGTGAAGAAACCCAGTTCAAAAATTCCATTTCTGGAACTAAGGGTCTGGTTCCATGCCAGAGGCTGACCTGGGTACAGGGTATCAGATGCAGTGGAGAGATGGACTTTGAGTGACATGATGATGAGGAGAAGTAGAGCAAAACGACACCATGACTTCTTGCTTATGCTTTGCTCCATGCTGTGTCTGTAAATCTTACTAGGAATTCTATTCACCATAATCACATATCCAGCAATAGACTTTTACTGGTCAGCATACAAAGTATTTTGGTACTTCTACACCACGTTTAGCATGTTCCTCTTCTACACTTATTTTGGTATGACAATGAAAGATATTTTATATATTCTGCTGTTTCCCCTTCTACATTCCCTAGATTTGTTTTGAATGCCACCGGGGAGCTCAATCTCTATGTATGGAAGGAGGATTTGCGCCAATGGAATTTGGTTTGGAAGGCACCTCCTCAACCTTGTGAGATTTTTGGTTTCTGCGGGGTTTGGGGCATTTGCAATCAGCAGAAGGTACCTCTTTGTGATTGCCCAAAAGGATTTAAACCAGTGGATCTCACACCCTCCTGAATAATCATTCAAGTCCCAATCTGTTCCAACAGATTGGGACTTGTATGATTATTCAGGAGGGTGTGAGACAAGAAATCCCTTACGATGCTCTCACACGTTCCTCACGATTCCCAACATGCGCTTTCCAGAGGCGTCAAATTATCCCACGGTAAAAACCATTGAGGAATGCAAATTACTCTGCTTAAGTGGTTGTTTTTGCAATGCTTACACTTATGATAATAGATGTGGAATTTACTGGGTACCATTGATGAATCTACAACAGCTTTCATTTGATAATATGTCTCAGTTATGTTTTCATCCTACATATATCTACATAAATGTTTATCTGGTGCACAGTTTCTCTTTCTTTTTTTGTTACATTTCATTTATGTATTTCATTTTTAAAGTACTTGTTTGTGAATTCTTCAGCTTGGTTTAAAATCTATGTATTTTTGTTGCAAATTGTTTGTTGTCACCTAGTTCGGATGAAGTTGAAGCTGACACCAAATGGTGTGATGGAGCTGTTGGTAAATCAAGCTTGACTGCCTCTTCTTCTCATGGTCGTTTTGATGATGTAATGAAGACCTCTGTGGAACATACATGTACAAGGGAAATAGATGAGTGTCCTAGGTTTGATCTTGTACTTCGAAAAATTAGCTGATACATAGCAATGTAGCATATATGTGCCTTCGAGTTGTTGTATTTATTCAAAGAATTTTCAAGACCTAAAATATGACCCCATAGTTGTATTTGAAACCATCAGATACACTTTTTTTCATTCTGATCATTCAGCTTGAATGTTATGATAATAAAAACAATTAACATTGAAAATTGAATGTCCTGCTACATGCTTGCCTCAATTATTGGTTACATGAAGGGGAAACCGAAAATGAATCTGAAGGGGAATCAAATTGTGTTGTGCCCAGGCAGTTCGAGAAGGTGATGATAGCATGATACCCTATGCAGAGGATTTTCTTTCACCAAAATTAGATATTATATTGGAAAACACATTAATCAATGTAATTGAAATAGCATCCTCACGTTCTAAGAATATATAGGATATTAACATATCAAATAGTTACAGTTGTTACCTTTGTCATCTATCCTTATTAGCGGACTTCAGAATTTAATTGGAGCCAAAACCCTAGAAGCATATCAAAATGCCATAAGTTGTACAATATAATCTGATTTCAAAGTCGTTATAAACTATGTAAAGTTTATACATGCAGTTCCTCAAGAAATACAAATCAGATTTTATCAATTATCAGCTTTTTCCTAGTAACTTGTATGATAGGCACCAGTAATGCAACTTCTCAATTTGTTGAGATGTTTTTAGGTCATAAGAAATCAGGCTTTAATCTTGAATTCCATTATCTTGTTGTAGTAATTAAAAATGACAACTAGGCATCAAATGTAAGGTATGGCATGATTATTAACACATGTAGTAGCATCAGGGTAGATGAAATATAGTACCACTTCTAAACTGACTGATGTCCTGTTTAGCATTGTGATTAGCTTTAGCAATGGGGTGACCAGGTAAATTCAAACAAGCTCACATATACATGCGTGTAGATTTTCCAAATAGGACATTGCAACAAGCTTTTGCAAATTAAGACAAAATTAAATACAAAAGTTTTCCTGGAAAATGTATGCTTTGATCATGGGAAATTTTATTAAGACATTTTCAACCTATATTCATATGCTGAATGACAAACAAAAGGAGTACTTGTTCAATGCAAGACAACCTACGGTCCTAAGCTCAGTTCTAGATAGTTCACACACCTTTGCATCGAAAAATCCATAGCTTTAATGGCATAATCTTTGAAGGACTCCACAAGTCTATGCAAATTTTTTTTTTAAAAAAAACGTACAGAGTTATAATGAGCAGGTCGACTGGTCCCCTATCAAATGCCATGTTCAATAAAAACATGACTTTAAATATGAAGCAGATACATCTCTATTTACAATTTAGTTTCCCTGATATTCTATTTAAGAACCTTTTTCCTAAAACTTTGAACATATGGCAAGGCCATCTCATCTTACACCCTATATTAGCCTCCCAATTCTACTTCATGTCTCTATCTACTAGCTACCATCCAGGCAAAGCACTTAGGTGCAAAGTCATGACTCATGCTCATAAACTCATATCATGGCAAGATTGGTAAACATGAACAATATAGAAACACATTACAATTGTCATGCTACAATTGGGCCAAAAACACTTTATAACTATCTTGTATTCGTAATGGAGCTTTCTCTTTTACTCAATCAAATGCATAACAATTCAGCATATTGTTTGGTAAGCTATCCCTCATTTGCTTCCCCTAGGCTCTCACCACATACACTTTACAATGCTTATAGTCTCCAAAATGTGACAATCTAATCAAATTCCTTGCTCTACAGGAGCATTTTGAAAAACATGATCAGTTGAATCTGCTAATGAAGATACCTCCCAGCAATTATGGCCTAAAAGATTGAATGAAAATTCAAATAAGGACAGACACCAAAAAACAAAAACCTGTAAGCAAAAATTGTGAAAAAAATGCAGACACTCATCACATTCCAAACAACAATAAAAGCAATTAAATACAAAAACTATGCAATTTAAGGACAGAGGGGTAGGGTGGCTGCCTATTTTTATAACTTGTTTATTAAATAGCAATTTTTAACCAAATTCCTCCTACATTTATATTTCCTCCTGATTTTCAATACCATCGATCAAAGTGCTGAATGTTAGAACTCATGCCTATTGCTCCATCCTATAAAACAGCCCTTCCCTTCCACCATTTTACAGTTAAGTGGCTAAGCATGTGTTTCTGTTCTAATCAATTATATGACTTGGTCTTATTCTTTTCTAGTCGAATGGGAATTAATGTTATCTGTGATTTTGTGTTTGTGCCAAGATGTGTTAATTCTTTGACACATTAGCAATATATGTTGAAGAAGTCAAAATATGGAAATTTTAAGGAGCATAAATACGAATTTTTCCACACGGAAAATGCATTGAAACTTGATGTTTTTCAACAACATGGGGTCCTCAAAAAGAAAATGGAGGACTTCGGTTGACTAGAAAACCAGAACTAAAAAACACAGCCACATATATAAAATTAAAGAGAAGGAGAGAACAGAAAACTCTTCACCTATATTCTATAATCACAGTATGGCGCAAAGAAGAAGCCTAAAGCGGGAAAGCAAGAAGTCATGGTCACATTTGGCTCTACTTCTCCTCATCATCATGTCACTCAAAACCCATCTCTCCACTGCATCTGATACCATGCACCCAGGTCAGCCTCTGGCATGGAACCAGACCCTTATTTCCAAAAATGGAATTTTTTGAACTGGGTTTCTTCACACCTGGTAAGTCTCATAACTATTATGTAGGCATATGGTATAAAAGGATTGCAGAAAAAACAGTGGTTTGGGTAGCAAACAGAGACTTCCCAATCTCTGATCCATCCTCTTCAGCACTAAAAATTTCAAAGGGTGGAAATTTAATGCTAAAATATGATAGTTTCTTATATCAAATTTAAGACCTCTGGGGCTAGGATGCCTAATTCTACTATAGGTGTGCTTCTTGACAATGGAAATTTTATCTTAAGAAGTAAATTACATAATAATATTGTGTTGTGCCAGAGTTTTGATGACCCAACCAATACGTGGCTGCCAGGGGCCAAGATTGGGTACAATAGACTTACCAATGAAAGCAAAATTCTGACATCATGGACAGGTCTAGAAAATCCAGTAACTAAGTGGTTCACTGCTGAATTAGTAGTAGAAAAAATGGGAAAGAGTCACTTGGTTATATATGATAGGATGTACAACTTTCATAGGTGTGATTATGGGGGGAAAGTGTTTCAGAAAGAATTGAACAACCAATACATAAACGTATCCTATGTTTCCAATAGAAATGAAAGCTATTTTATATATTCTGCTGTTTCCCCTTCTACATTCCCTAGATTTGTTTTGAATGTCACCGGGGAGCTCAATCTCTATGTATGGAAGGAGGATTTGCGCCAATGGAATTTGGTTTGGAAGGCACCTCCTCTCCAATATTGTGGGCTTAATGGCTTCTGTGGGGATTTTGGCATCTGCAATCAGCAGAGGGTACCTCTTTGTGATTGCCCGAAAGGATTTAAACCACGGTATCCAGCAGATTGGGACTCATATATCTACACAGAAGGGTGTGAGAGAAGAAATCCTTTACAATGCTCAGATAGAGGAATAGATAAGTTCCTCATGATGCCCAACATGGGCTTTCCGCAGGCATCAAAATATCCAACAGTAAAAAATGTTGAAGAATGCAAATTAAACTGCTTAAGCGACTGTGACTGCATTGCTTATTAAACCACGGTATCCAGCAGATTGGGACTCATATACCTACACAGAAGGGTGTGAGAGAAGAAATCCTTTACAATGCTCAGATAGAGGAATAGATAAGTTCCTCATGATGCCCAACATGGGCTTTCCGCAGGCATCAAAATATCCAACAGTAAAAAATGTTGAAGAATGCAAATTAAACTGCTTAAGCGACTGTGACTGCATTGCTTATGTTTATTATAATAGATGTTTAATTTACCAAAGATATCTTATGAATCTACAACAACTTTCAGCTGATAATGAGTTTGGTGGAGATTTGTATATTCGCATTTCCGCATCTGAGCTGATGGGAAGTAAAAACAAGATATTGAGAAAGGTTGCTTGGATTGTTGGAGTTCTCGTCACACTCATTCTTAGTATTGGTTTTGCCATTACATGGAGGAGACATTCCGCTGTTGGTGCACTTGAGGAAGTAGAACTTTCTTTGATTATGTTCAAGTATCGGGATTTACGAAGAGCAACCAAGAATTTCTCCCAAAAACTTGGGGAGGGCAGTTTTGGTTCTGTTTTCAAAGGGATATTGCCAAATTCAACAACTATAGCAGTGAAGAAAATGAGAAGTCTACAGCAAGGTGAGAAACAATTCCGATGCAGAAGTTAGCACACTTGGAGCAATCCAGCATGTCAACCTTCTTCTCCATTCGTGGTTTTTGTGTGGAAGCTTCTAAAAGATTTCTCGTCTATGAGTACATGCCAAAAGGTTCTCTAGAATCTCATTTGTTCCAAAATGTTTCCAAGATTTTGGATTGGAAAAAAAGATATCATATTGCAATTGGAACTGCTAGAGGGTTGGCCTACCTTCATGACCATTGTAGAGATTGTATCATACATTGTGACATCAAGCCTGAGAACATATTGTTGGATGCTGAATATGACCCGAAAGTGGCTGATTTTGGGCTTGCAAAGGTAATAGGCCGGGACTTCAGTCGGGTTCTGACCACCATGAGGGGAACTAGGGGCTATCTAGCACCAGAATGGATTTCAGGTGAAGCTATCACTTCAAAAGTTGATGTTTTCAGCTATGGGAAGCTGCTTTTCGAGATTGTATCCTGGTAGGAGAAATATAAGCATGCTAGATGATGAGATATGTAACTACTTTCCAGCTCGTGTTGCAATTGCAATGAGCAAAGGGGAAGACCTTCTAACGCTACTAGATCACAAATTAGATGGCAGTGCTAACATGGAAGAGCTAACTAGAGCTTGTACAGTTGCTTGTTGGTGCATTCAAGATGATCCAAGAGATAGACCAACCATGGGGCAGGTAGTTAAAATTCTTGAAGGAGTTATGCATGTGGTGCATCCCTCAAATACCTCTTTATTTCCAACGACTTTCAGAAAATCCAACGGAAGCCATTGTTTTCCATGAGACTGCAACTTCTTTGAGTTCATACTAATGGGCACAAGGTACTATATCTACGATTCTACTCTCTGTCTTAATCATTTGTGAACTCTTTTGTAGTAAAACAATGCTTGCCCACCTATTATCTAGTGATCTTATTGTTCATAATTAAGATAAAAGACTTCACTGTTGTTAGAGCATCTGCATCAAGCTCTTTAGAACTATAGTTAAATCTAAGCTAAAAGTCTCACTTTTTCTATTTTAGCTATCTTACTATTCACATGCACCTACATCAACCTCTCTACCCTATCTCTATTCCATTTAAATATTATTTCTTCATATTATTTTTATTTTTGTAACCGTCATATTTTTTTAACAACATAAGTTTTTCATCTGCTAGAGAATATCTTATGCAAAGAAGGCATGCCACTCTTAGTGTACCTACTCGTAGGCATCTTATTTGGCTATAAATTACACATACTCAAGAATGGGTCTTGTAGTGAACTTCTCTTCAAAAGTACTTTTACATAGTCAAAAGCCTTGTAACTCAACTGACACCTCCTGATATTTCTAACTAGAAACATCTAAGGTTTAAATCTCTCTTTCCCAACTACTGAATTAAGAAAAACTTTTATACCCCAATTATGAGTGAATGCACAGCAATGATAACAAGTCATCATATATAATTCCCATTTTTCCCTGCCACTAAATGCAAATTCAGATACACTTTAAGAAAGGAAAATGTACTAAACGCATAGCAATATTGAATGCAAATACTGAAAATATGTGCCACTGAAGTGGCCAGATTAAGAAACAAAAGTGAACATTTTTTTAAACTTGTCACTAAATTGGTAAGGAAATCATGTCAAAGAAAATAATCAGCATCAGTTGTTGGGGTATTGGAATTGGTTACACCGTTACAGACTATAATCATGGGCAATTTAGCTCTCTTTTACACAATCCGCTCCAACTCTCTTGCGTAACTCAGCGTCTGGTTGATCAATTGCAGAGAAGGTATTTCCTTGCAAGGTGCAGATTCTTTTGCCTTCTGGAAAAATACAGAACCATTCTTGATCTCCCACTCAGAATGCTCCTGCATTCAAGCAACAGATTATGAGGAACATAAAATAGAAAAAGCAATGGTATATTTAGTTGCTGGGTAGGGTGCCATTCTATTATGGTGAAATCATAAATAATTGAACATAAAATAGTTCTTCTATAGTTAACCACTTAACCTAAATCCAGAAAATTAGAGCCATCAAGTATTTCAGTCATATCTTCCACTTCAAATATCCCGGATCCAAGGGAAGCCTTGGGCTAGGGACTCATTCATCCTAAACCATTGGCAGCTCCTTAAAAAAACACTTTGTGTTGCAGCATTCCCCATCTTTTAAACAAAGGACTACTGGCAAGAGTTTGGATATGGTTTTCCCACAGAACTCAAGCCTCAAGAGTTTTCAACAATAACCAGATAATAGTAAGAATAAAAGATCAATTATATTACTCCCAAGTTGGTCAGTAATTTGGAAACGTTAAAAAGAAAAAGGAAATAAACATTTGACAATAATGAGTACCTCCTTGATATATTCCAACAGTTCTTGTTCAGAAGTGTACAGCAACATTTGCCGCGCATCATTAATTGAAAGATAATCATATGCCTTCTCACCACATCCAGCTATTTCATCTCTGAAAGTGACATAAGAGAAATCAATTAATAAGAACACAAAATTAAACATGTTTTTAGAGTGTAAATATGAACATATAAATTAAAAACTGATAAAATAAGATGAAAAGGCTACTACTTCCACAAATCACATCAACCCAGGAGTCAAGGATCAAATTTATGTAATACTTTACCGCTAAATACTCCATAATGAGTTATTCACTTGCTTGTTTGCAGTTTGTTGTCACATTTCAATTCAAATTCATTTTAATCGATTAAAATAATACCAAAGATAGCAATTGACAAACTACCTGTCTTTGCTAGAAGATCCATAAAGTAGACATATGTCTCATGTGGCACCGTCTGTCGAGCACTCAACACACGGTTATAAGCCCCTTCCATGAAGGACTGCTCCAACTCCACTGCATGCTTAATGCAAGGATTCTCCAAAGCAGTGGGGGAAAGAAGTTCCAGTTTGGTGTGGAATTCAGCAATTCTATTCTGAACAAGGAGCCTCAACAGGTTGAGTCCTAAGATTGGATGCTCCTGAGGGGATGGTGGAAGACGGTTGCTGCTCCAAAAGAAATGTAAATTTATTAGCATACCTTGAAAAATGAAATAATAAATGAAACTCCCAAAAAAGTCCAAGAGACTAGGTAGCAGAAAAGAGTCAGCAGCAAGTATGTTGTTTGATCCAGATGCTTTTTATGGCCTCATGTTTAATTCTATGGTCCTGTAAACTCACGTTTAAATGCATATAATGTATAGGAGAATTTGAGTGGATGGAGACAGACATTGATATTTCATTTAAAAGAACATGGCACTTAAATTTTTCTTTTTTCTTTTTATCATGAATATGGCTTTGGCTCCAGATGCATAGACTGAGTGACAGACTCATTTTTCCCACATACAAAACGAAAATAAATAGCTGAATTGAAGGCAACATGATGTTACCCAGCATCTGTGTAATAAGGCTTCAACTGAAAGAAATCCCTCTCAAATGCATCTTGATCCTCTGTCTTCACGCTGAGAACAACAGCATGCTCATATGTATCCCCTGAAAGTTCTCAGACATAACAAATCTATAGGTAAGTGAAACAATAACAACGCCAATAACAAAAGAATCATAAAATATTAACTAATATGAGCCAAGGACATTACTTGCTAAACTTAATTCTTGGATCGCATTAGGTGTGTCTTCAAACAACGGTGGCAGGCTTCTGAATTGTGTCAGCAAGACCTGAAAAACCAGAGAACAACAATATGACTCAAAATCTATGGCCTTCAGCTCAATGCATTCGCTTATCATAAATCACATCCAACGGCTTTCCACAAGCTCAAAACTAAGGCCTAATAGCACTCAGCACCCTACCAATAACACAAATTATATGCCTCAACCTTCACTCTAGCAATCATAAAACTCTGAAGAACAAGTTCATATAAAATCCCAAATCCTCACACACACACTCAGAGTCTCAGACTACATCAATTCATACAATATCAAAGCAATGTACCAAAAGATCTTTCCTTTTTCAAACCCTCAAGCAAAAACCCATATTAAATCTCAAAACCATAAATGTCCACTTTAACAATTTCAATAACAGATTTTTGGCAACAACAAAAAAAACCCACTTTCCAATCACTACTCTTATACCCCAAAACACAAACAAAACCGTGACTTATAGTAAAAAACAACACAAACCCAGAAAAGAATTAGAGGGAATTTAACAATTCAAGAGTATTTAATCAGGGTGAGAGACAAGAATTGGGTTTGTTTTTTTTGTTAGAATTGTTAATTAAAAAAAATAAAAAAACCTTGAGTTGTGAAAGGAGTGTGGTGCAGGTATCGAAGTCGTTCCTTACGAACGCGGCTTTGAAGCGCTGGAAGAGCTGGGAGACCTCTGTGAGCTTCGGATCCATGTCACTGTCACTGTCACTGTGTTCGTTTTCTTTGAAAAAATAGGAAAAGCAATAAAATTCAATCATTTCATGGGCCTTTTATTGGGCTGAATATATAGGCCCATATTTGACCAAGGCTTTTGTAATTTGGTCATGGGTGGGTCAAATCCTACCTTGAATCTGATGGAAAATTCAATAATGCACTACTGGACCTTTTATTGGGCTGAATATAGGCCCATATTCTACTGCTTGTTTAATGCAAGGATTCTCCAAAAGCATTGGAGGAAAGAAGTTCCATTTCGATCTATGATGTCTCCTTGAAAGTTTTTTTTTTTTCTATTGAGAAGCTTGACTAATAGGCAATGTTTGTTTCCCTTTGGCCGGTGTATCATCAATGGCATTTTTGACTCATTCCTCCGTAGTTGTTCTAGAGTTCAAATCCTTAGAATTTAAGCCCACTTCTATGTGGATGTAAGACAAAAAGAAAAGAAAGGAGAGTAAAAAAGAAGATAATCGGAATATATTAAAATGTAGTATATTCAATAAAACTTTTCATCTCATTCTGTCTCAAACAACTTAAGTGAGGGGGACGAAGACTGATAGGTTGTATTTATATTTTTTTTAGAGAAGGGTTGTATAACTTGTATTGTTTTAATGTGGTTTATTTGCTAATAATAATGTATTAAATGGTCCTTTAGCTTATTCTAATGTGTTTATTAATTCTTTTGCTTATAATGATGGTTGTTTATGTGTTGATGATTCGTATTTATGTCATATTAATTAATAAAATGAAATGAAACAGATGATTAGCTTGAGATTAATTCAATACAAGACAATAGCCCGTGCAATGCACGGGGCAAGTTGTCAGAATGTTTTTAATTTTAATTTTTTTAAATTAACATTTTTTTTTTTTTACATTAGTTTTCAATGAACTAAGATTAAAAAATAAATAAAAGTTTTGTGTGTACTCATGAGTAATTTATGTTACCCAAATATCAACCTAAGAGGGGGGGTGATTTAGGTTGAGACAAACTTTTTCGATTTAAATACGGAATTAAAAACTATCTTCAAATAGCAAATGTTGATTTAGCAAATGTTTGATCACAATTCAATTGCAATATAGATATGATATGAAATCAAGCACAAGTATATATATAAGCAATTAAATATGTAAGAGATAGAGAGAGAGAGAAAATCAAACACGATGATTGTTATCGAGGTTCGGCTTCCGTGCCTACGTCCCCGCCTCAAGAACACTTCTTGAGGATTCCCAAATCCACTATTTGATAATCTTCTTTCGGGTGAAGATCAAACCGTTACAAATCTTCCTTACACAGTGAAGAGTAACCTACCGAGTGAAAAATCCTTTTCACTCCTTAGGATTTATACCAAAACCCTAACAAAATACTCACAGGTTTCAACAAAGTATTTGTTGTACAAGATAAGGCTCTCTCAAAGAGTAATTGTACACAATATGCTCACTCTAATAGTATATCAAGGATTTGATCAATATGGCTCAAAAAGTGTTTAGAGAAATTTGATTTTTCAATCAAGGATTTTGAATGATATGAAAATATAAGCTTGAGAATGATGGATTGATGTATAAGATGTTATCTTTTCTATCTTTGATTTCTCTTGTATGCTTGATGTTTAGAAATGAAGAAAGGGTAGTATTTATAGCCATAATTGTTTTCTTCCCATTATCATGTTGTCTTGCATTCTTCTTGATTTTCAATCAATCAAGTTGCTTTCTTTGAAAACTTTTCTTCTTAAGAGATTTTTCAACCATAATTGATATGGTTGTCTTGCATGTGAATTTCAATCAAGTTGCTTTCTTTGAAAACTTTTCTTCTTAAGATTTTTCAACCATAATTGATATGGTTGTCTTGCATGTGAATTTCAATCAAGTTGTTTTCTTTGAAAACTTTTCTTCTTAAGATTTTTCAACCATAATTGATATGGTTGTCTTGCATGTGAATTTCAATCAAGTTGTTTTCTTTGAAAACTTTTCTTCTTAAGAGATTTTCAACCATAATTGATATGGTTGTCTTGCATTTGAATTTCAATCAAGTTGCTTTCTTTGAAAACTTTTCAAAATCAATTTAAGTTGGTTTTAAAGTTGAGCTATAAATATCAAATCTTAATAAACTTTACACAACCTAACTCTTACTTCTCATATGTCTCGGAGCATGCTTCTTGAGTTTTGATTTCTTTGTCTTGAGATTTGATGACTTTGCTCTTCAATGGATTTGCAACTTGTCAACTTTGCATTTGCTTGATATTTGAATTAGCCAATGTTGGTCCAATTAAATCAATAGTCAACATTAAGCTTTAAAACATAAATCATTAGTTCATATGAAAATATCATTAATGAACAACTTAAAATCATGGTTATCATCAAAACTACATGAATGTTCTTGGATTAATTAGCCAATTAATAGGTATTGAAACCTTGAGGCTAACAATTTAAAAATTCAATATATTAGACAACTAAAAGTCCAATATTTGTTGGTTTCTTTCCCTTCTATACCTAGTTGAAGAAAATAACAATAATTATACAAACATAAATAAACTTAGAGAAAAATTGGAAGTTTGTCATCATCAAGAACATGCAAGAAGCAATAAAAATTTGACAATGTGAATATGTGATAACAAAAATATAAATACAAACTAATTCCAATATAAATTCAAATTGTCACTATTCATAGAGGAGAAAGTGCAGGGTAGCTCTCAAAACACAAATTGCAACATAATGCTTTATAAAGAAAATGCATGACTATCATCTAAAGAGGAAAGGTAATAGCCATAGGCCATTTCAAATTATTGTGGAACTTGAAATGAATTTGTCCACTAAATATAATATGGGGGAAATTTCTTACATATACATCTTCCATTAAATTTGATTTGTATTTCAGTTTTCATCCCAATAAATATTAAATAATCCCAAAGGAGTGGGAAAAAAGACAAAAAAATGTTTTACTAATCAAATCTTACTCCAAATTATTAACCAAGAAAGCAGGAAGTCATTCCTCCAACCAAAAAAATTTATAGGCCTTAAAATTGGTTTTTTATGACTTTTTTCTCTTCTTCCACGTTTAACTACAATTACCGAATGCTAACTCAACTAATAAAAAACATAAACAATATTGACTTTGTCAAGATAATTTATGAGAAAATCAGCTCCTTTGTATGTACAACTGCTACACCCATTGTGGAAGCATCTCATGTCCACCTTTACCACGATTGTAGTGCTACTTCTCCCTTTCTTCATCAAACATGATTAAGAAAGAGTACTGCAATCAAAGAAAGATGAGATTTTTTAATGTTTGCTACTGTCATCTTGTAGAGAAAGTTAGAAATAAGATTGTGAACAATTTGCTATTCTTAACTCTTTACTTCATTAAAGTCACGAAATGAGTTTCCTCAACTAAACAAATGTGACAATCCTATTTCAGAAATTGCAAGTGAAATAAAGTGATAAATTATGTTCAATAATAATTTCATTTCTAATTAAAACATATACTCAAAAACATACACCGATCTTAAAAACATATACTCAAGCATATTCAAAGTAAGCTCAACACCACTTAAAGTCCTACTGATCCTTTTTATTGCCAAACTGTCTACATAGGCAAAGTGGAACAACATTCCAAACTTATCACTTTTATATTGATCAAATCTCCCTTTCTAGTATGTACTCATTGCTACAACCATCTTAGGCATAATCCATTATACCACAAAAAGACCATATAGATTTCTCGCCAAGGATAGACCCTCTCATTTGTTTCCTAAGGGGACAAATGCGACACAAATTTCAAATAACACTATATGTACCTCAATTTCCCCTATAGGATTGCAGTGAATTTCCTGGTTCAGTTTTTATCTGATGTCATATCCTCATACATTTCTTCTTTTCAATTTAGTTAAAATTTTGGAACACAGAGGCAGAGTAGTAGATGCAAGATTATAAAAAGGAAAGGGAAAAAAAACCATGATACCAAATCAATAGTAGGAAAGTAAATCAAAGTTATGGAGTTGAAATCAACAATGTATACCTTTATGAATGCATATGCGAATGTACCAGTAGTTGTGGTTGAAACATAGTGAAGATGAGTCTATTAATCATCATCTAATGAAATTATTGTGCAAACATGACATATTTTGGGGTTTTACAGCATTAGAGGGTGACTTTCATCTATATTATACTGATGACATGTTTCATCTTAGATAAGACATAACCTTCTGTTGTAGGAATAAAATTAAACAAATGATAATCAATTAAGAACTAAAGCAAAAGAGAAATGGAATAGCTTCACCTCCTGTCTCATTATACGGTTGGAGCTGAACAGAACAGTAGAGTGTTTGAAAGAGTGGAATAGTCTTTTCATGATCTCACCCAAGCCATTTTTCCCTCCTGTCCAAATCCTAATCCAATCAAATTTAAGATGTTAAATTATAGATCTTAATTAAAAAAAAACCCGGAAAAGTCAAGCAAGCTATCTCTTTGTCATGTAAATACATGACATGGACCTTTTCACCCCTAAATTAACTCTATCCCTTTCAGACCATTTTTTTTCCTAATGTGTGTGAGACATGGAGAAGACATGATTCGAATAGAATTTGTTTTATATAAAATTTAAAAAAAAAATGGAAAATAAATTACCTTCTAAACAATTGAGAAAAGTATACATGGGTTCAGAACCTATTTATGTAACATACTTTTAGCGAAAATATTCTGCTTAAAGTTTGTTGAAGGCATAGTGTATATAGGAAAGAGAAAGTTATAGAACAACGTCCTCGCTATGGTTCCTGAAAAATTAAACAACGAAAAACATGTAATTAATGACAAATCCAATACAATTCAGCAGCTACATGTAATTTATTAGCAAAGTGTGCAGCAAAAACAACCTTTGCCTTGTTTGTGAGGAGTCCTCGGAAGAGACCTTAGCACCTCCGTCCTCTGTCATGGTGTGTGACTTTTTGAGTTTGGAAAAAAATGAAAGAAAAATCATTAGGAAGGCTTTTATTCCATGGATGGCACTGAATCGTCTGAAGAATCAATTAAACAGGAAGAATGGGAAAAGGGGAGAGAGAAAGAGAATGGGAAGCTTGAATGGAGGAAGCGTTAAAATAAGATGAGTAACTGGAATTTTATTTTTTTTATTTTTTTATTTTTCCTACTACGAAGCAACCCAAAACGACGTCATTTTGGGAATAACAAAATAAAAAATTGTGGACTGCCTATTTTAATCTATACAAACAGAGGGGAGGCATTTTTTTTTAATAAAAAATCAATATCAGCCAGGGTAAATTGTTTAACAGAACTACAGGTAAAAAATTAAGAGTAATGCTAGAAATACAACTAATTTTACAACTAGATGCTTACAAACTGATGTGTCATCCTATGTGGAAGGTATCACGTCAGTAATTAAAACACACTCAGCATTAACATATTTAACCGAAAAAATAGTAAAAAATAATAATAAGTAGAGCACTTGAAGGAGATAATTAAAGCATATTTAGTTAGTATTTATGAATAAGATAACATATTTATGAATAAGTTTAATTTATTGTTGACACATGGCAAATAAGTAGTGTGAAAACTGACATGGACAAATTAATTTTTGGGAAAATTGCACTTTACCACTCTCAACTATCACCAATTTTTCAATCTACCCCCTAAATTTCAAAAAGTCACAATTGACCCCCCAATTACATCCAATTGCACGAGCTGGTATCTGGTATTTCGGATGCATACAGCATCTGTCTCACAAGCAAGTGGGACCCGCATGTGTGGGTCCCACTTGCTTGTGAGACAAATGCTGTATGCATCCGAAATATAAGATCCTTTTTCCAATTGCACGGCCGTTACCCCCCTGAACCCAAAATCGCGTTAGAATTGACGGAATAGTGCAACATGTGACACACACGTGACATACGGGCCCACCCGAACAGCTATCACCCACAATTGCCTTTGAAAACCCGAAAATGCCCTCATCCACTTTCTTTCTCTTTTTTCTTTCCTTATTCCCCGATCTTCACCCACGAGGTAGGTAGTTAAAATTCTTGAAGGAGTTATGCAAGTGGGCATGCCTCAAATACCTCTTCATTTCCTTTGCCTTTCGGAAGATCCAACGGAAGCCATTGTTTACCAGGACTGAGGCTTCTTTAAGTTCATATTAATGGGCACAAGGTACTGTCTCAACTCTGTCTTTATCATCAGTGAACTCTTTTGTATTGAAAGTAATGCTTTCCCACCTATTATCTAGTGATCTTATCATTTTCCTTTTATGTAAAGCAAATTAAGATAAAAAGATTCCACTTTCACTGTTGTTAGTAGCTAAGTAGCCAAGTACATGTTGGTGTGTCTACCAATATGCTCTTCTGTGTGACAATATGTTTGATGTCTACTTGTTGTAATACCGTGAAAAAAAGTATAATAATCAAATAAATACAACAGATTTAGCAACAAAAGAAAAAAAATACAGCAGAGAACCCACCAGAAGTTCTGAGATAAAGAGCAAACACCTGGGTCATCTTTGTTTGTGATCTGGAACTGCAATCCAAAACCCTCCTCTCAGTGAAGCTGAAGACTCTAAATAAGCATCCAAATGCTGAAGGAGACCTTTTGTTATTGGTGCACATGATATGAAAGCAAAATAAATATAGCTGCACACTAGTATTAGTTATTTTTGGTGAACTGCAGAGAATGACTTTCCTTCATAACTGGGGTAAAGAAGGCCTCTAATTAATTAATTACATAGCCTATTGAATTTTGAGTCCTATCATCCTTGTGATTATTTTCAAAACTCACTTGAGGGAAAAAAATCAAGTCTTAAATGTTAGTTACGTCATTCATGGAATCATTGTTATGCAAAAATGCTCTAAAACCTTATCTTATAACAAAATTATTCTCAACTTCCGCAAACTAAAATTTATGCAAAAGTCTGTTATGTCAATTGGCATAATATGAAGCACTTGAGGGTTTCCATAATTCAACATAATCTCAATTTCCTCATTTATATATGTAATGAGATATTGTTAGGGTCTAAAAAATGGGATTGTGAGAAGGAAAAAATATACAGCCCATATAGTGTGAAACAAAAACAAAAACAAAAACGCTTATAATATTTGTTGGGACCATGGGCCTGTGTGATCCAAGTAAGGCCGAAGCCTAGCTTGTTTCTCTCTTTTTCCCAAATTGTATGGGCCAAACCTGTATTGTTCAAAGAAGCTAACTGGGCCTGAATCCATGTCTTTATCTTTTATGGCCTCATTAACAAAGCCAGGCCTATGTATAAAAGGAATCAAGCAGGTAGAGAGTGGCATACGAGACTTTCCCTCAAAAATCTCAAAGGAAAGACCATAGAAAAAATACAACAATAGGAAAATAAAACAAAAAGATTAAAAAAAAAAAAGGGTGGTAGTATTGGAAATTGAGGACACTTTGAAATGAAGATTAGGAGTTCAAATCTTGAATGCTGCAACTTGTTTTCCACGTAGCTTGAATCCTGAAATCTTATGTGATTTATGAGTTTGCATGTTTGATATGTTTATTCTTTGAAATTGATGGACTTATTCTTTTCGTGTTGAATGGAAATTTATGTGATTTATGAGTTTGCGTGTTTGATATGTTTATTCTTTGAGCCATAATTTGGGTGAGTTTGCGTGTTTGATATGTTTATTCTTTGACCCATAATTTCGGTGCTCGTGGAGAATAAAGTATCTCTGTGGGACAGCAACTTGAGTAGAAAAGTCCACAACTGAAGGACAGTAACTTGAATAAAATTAAAGAGAGAGAGAGAACAGAAAACTCTCACTTGATAATTCCTAGTAAGATTTACTGACACAGCATGGAGCAAAACATAAGCAAGAAGTCATGGTGTCGTTTTGCTCTACTTCCCCTCATCATCATGTCACTCAAAGCCCATCTCTCTACTGCATCCGATACTCTGTACCCAGGTCAGCCTCTGGCATGGAACCAGACCCTTAGTTCCAGAAATGGAATTTTTGAACTGGGTTTCTTCACACCTGGTAAGTCTCATAACTATTACTTAGGCATATGGTATAAGACCAATAGCAATCTCGTCTGACATATCCACTTCAACACTAGAATACTGCTGGATATGTTCATGCCAGCGGTAAGCGAATGTTGGGCATTGTGAGGAACTTGTCGATTTCTCCACCTGAACATTGTAATAAAGGATTTCTTCTCTTACACCCTCCTGAATAATCATATGAGTCCCAATCTGTTGGATCCACTGGTTCAAATCCTTTCGAACAATCACAATGAGGTACCTTCTGCTGATTGCAGATGCCGAAATCCCCACAGAAACCATAAATCTCACAAGGTTGAGGAGTTTCCATCCAAACCAAGGTTGAGGACTTAATGTTATCTGTGATTTTGTGTTTGTGCCATGATGTGTTAATTCTTTGACACATTAGCAATATATGTTGAAGAAGTCAAAAATATGGAATTTTAAGGAGCATAAATACGAATTTTTCCACACGGAAAATGCATTGAAACTTGATGTTTTTCAACATGGGGTCCTCAGAAAGAAAATGGAGGACTTCGGTTGACTAGAAAACCAGAACTAAAAAACATGTCATCATATATAATTCCCATTTTTCCCTGCCACTAAATGCAAATTCAGATACACTTTAAGAAACGAAAATGTACTAAACGCTTAGCAATAATGAATGCAAATACTGAAAATATGTGCCACTGAAGTGGCCGGATTAAGAAACAAAAGTGAACATTTTTTTAAACTTGTCACTAAATTGGTAAGGAAATCATGTCAAATAAAATAATCAGCATCAGTTGTTGGGGTATTGGAATTGGTTACAGACTATAATCATGGGCAATTTAGCTCTCTTTTACACAATCCGCTCCAACTCTCTTGCGTAACTCAGCGTCTGGTTGATCAATTGCAGAGAAGGTATTTCCTTGCAAGGTGCAGATTCTTTTGCCTTCTGGAAAAATACAGAACCATTCTTGATCTCCCACTCAGAATGCTCCTGCATTCAAGCAACAGATTATGAGGAACATAAAATGGAAAAAGCAATGGTATATTTAGTTGCTGGGTAGGGTGCCATTCTATTATGGTGAAATCATAAATAATTGAACATAAAATAGTTCTTCTATAGTTAACCTCAATCCAGAAAATTAGAGTTATCAAGTATTTCAGTCATATCTTCCACTTCAAATATCCCGGATCCAAGGGAAGCCCTTGGGCTAGGGACTCATTCATCCTAAACCATTGGCAGCTCCTTAAAAGAACACTTTGTGTTGCAGCATTCCCCATCTTATAAACAAAGGACTACTGGCAAGAGTTTGGATATGGTTTTCCCACAGAACTCAAGCCTCAAGAGTTTTCAACAATAACCAGATAATATAAAGAATAAAAGATCAATTATATTACTCCCAAGTTGGTCAGTAATTTGGAAACGTTAAAAAGAAAAAGGAAATAAACATTTGACAATAATGAGTACCTCCTTGATATATTCCAACAGTTCTTGTTCAGAAGTGTACAGCAACATTTGCCGCGCATCATTAATTGAAAGATAATCATATGCCTTCTCACCACATCCAGCTATTTCATCTCTGAAAGTGACATAAGAGAAATCAATTAATAAGAACACAAATTAAACATGTTTTTAGAGAGTAAATATGAACATATAAATTAAAAACTGATAAAATAAGATGAAAAGCCTACTACTTCCGCAAATCGCATCAACCCAGGAGTCAAGGTTCAAATTTATGTAATACTTTACCGCTAAATACTCCATAATGAGTTATTTACTTGCTTGTTTACAGTTTGTTGTCACATTTCAATTCAAATTCATTTTAATCGATTAAAATACTACCAAAGATAGCAATTGACAAACTACCTGACTGTCTTTGCCAGAAGATCCATAAAGCAAAAGTATGTCTCATGTGGCACCGTCTGTCGAGCACTCAACACACGGTTGTAAGCCCCTTCCATGAAGGACTGCTCCAACTCCACTGCATGCTTAATGCAAGGATTCTCCAAAGCAGTGGGGGAAAGAAGTTCCAGTTCGGTGTGGAATTCAGCAATTCTATTCTGAACAAGGAGCCTCAACAGGTTGAGTCCTAAGATTGGATGCTCCTGAGGGGATGGTGGTAGACGGTTGCTGCTCCAAAAGAAATGTAAATTTATTAGCATACCTTGAAAAATGAAATAATATATGAAACTCCCAAAAAAGTCTGAGAGACTAAGTGGCAGAAAAGAGTCCGCAGCAAGTATGTTGTTATATCCAGATGCTTTTTATGGCCTCATGTTTAATTCTATGGTCTTGTAAACTCACGTTTAAATGCATATAATGTATAGGAGAATTTGAGTGGATGGAGACAGACATTGATATTTTATTTAAAAGAACATGGCACTTAAATAAATAACTTAATTTCTTATTATCATGAATATGGCTTCGCTCTAGATGCATAGACTGAGTGCCAGTCTCATTTTTCCCACATACAAAACGAAAATTAATAGCTGAATTGAAGGCAACATGATGTTACCCAGCATCCGTGTAATAAGGCTTCAACTGAAAGAAATCCCTCTCAAATGCATCTTGATCCTCTGTCTTCACGCTGAGAACAACAGCATGCTCATATGTATCCCCTGAAAATTCTCAGACATAACAAATCTATAGGTAAGTGAAACAATAACAACGCCAATAACAAAAGAATCATAAAATATTAACTAATATGAGCCAAGGACATTACTTGCTAAACTTAATTCTTGGATCGCATTAGGTGTGTCTTCAAACAACGGTGGCAGGCTTCTGAATTGTGTCAGCAAGACCTGAAAAACCAGAGAACAACAATATGACTCAAAATCTATGGCCTTCAGCTCAATGCATTCGCTTATCATAAATCACATCCAACGGCTTTCCACAAGCTCAAAACTAAGGCCTAATAGCACTCAGCACCCTACCAATAACACAAATTATATGCCTCAACCTTCACTCTAGCAATCATAAAACTCTGAAGAACAAGTTCATATAAAATCCCAAATCCTCACACACACACTCAGAGTCTCAGACTACATCAATTCATACAATATCAAAGCAATGTACCAAAAGATCTTTCCTTTTTCAAACCCTCAAGCAAAAACCCATATTAAATCTCAAAACCATAAATGTCCACTTTAACAATTTCAATAACAGATTTTTGGCAACAACAAAAAAAACCCACTTTCCAATCACTACTCTTATACCCCAAAACACAAACAAAACCGTGACTTATAGTAAAAAACAACACAAACCCAGAAAAGAATTAGAGGGAATTTAACAATTCAAGACTATTTAATCAGGGTAAGAGACAAGAATTGGGTTTTGTTTTTTTTTTTTTTGTTAGAATTGGTAATTTAAAAAAAATAAATAAAAACCTTGAGTTGTGAAAGGAGTGTGGTGCAGGTATCGAAGTCGTTCCTTACGAACGCGGCTTTGAAGCGCTGGAAGAGCTGGGAGACCTCTGTGAGCTTCGGATCCATTCCACTGTTACTGTCACTGTCACTGTGTTCGTTTTCTTTGAAAAAATAGGAAAAGCAATAAAAAATTCAATCATTTCATGGGCCTTTTATTGGGCTGAATATATAGGCCCATATTTGACCAAGGCTTTTGTAATTTGGTCATGGGTGGATCGGGTTATTCAAATCCTACCTTTTATTATCTGATGGAAAATTCTATAATTCACTGGGCATGTTATTGGGCTGAATATAGGCCCATATTCTACTGCTTGTTTTTTCGGATTCTCCAAAAGCATCGGAGGAAAGAAGTTCCATTTCGATCTATGATGTCTTCTTGAAAGTTTTTTTTTTCTATTGAGAAGCTTGACTAATAGGCAATGTTTGTTTCCCTTTGGCCTGTGTATCATCAATGGCATTTTTGACTCATTCCTCCGTCGTTGTTCTAGAGTTCAAATCCTTAGAATTTAAGCCCACTTCTATGCGGATGTAAGACAAAAGGAAAGTGAAAAAGAAGATAACCGGAATATATTAAAATGTAATACATTCAATAAACCTTCTCATCTCATTCTGTCTCAAACAACTTAAGTGAGGGGGACGAAGACCGATAGGTTGTATTTTTATTTTTTTAGGGAAGGGTTGTATAACTTGTATTGTTTTAATGTGGTTTATTTGCTAATAATAATGTATTAAATGGTCCTTTAGCTTATTCTAATGTGTTTATTAATTCTTTTGCTTATAATGATGGTTGTTTATGTGTTGATGATCCGTATTTATGTCATATTGATTAATAAAATGAAATGAAACAGATGATTAGCTTGAGATTAATTCAATACTAGACAATAGCCCGTGCAATGCACGGGGAAAGTTGTCAGAATGTTTTTTAATATTAATTTTTTTAAATTGACATTTTTTTTTTTTTTACATTAGTTTTCAATGAACTAAGATTAAAAAATAAATAAAAGTTTTGTGTGTACTCAAGAGTAATTTAAAAATTCAATATATTAGACAACTAAAAGTCCAATATTTGTTGGTTTCTTTCCCTTCTATACCTAGTTGAAGAAAATAACAATAATTATACAAACATAAATAAACTTAGAGAAAAATTGGAAGTTTGTCATCATCAAGAACATGCAAGAAGCAATAAAAATTTGACAATGTGAATATGTGATAACAAAAATATAAATACAAACTAATTCCAATATAAATACAAACTAATTCCAATATAAATTAAAAAAAAAAAACTTGAGTTGTGAAAGCAGTGTGGCGCAGGTATCGAAGTCGTTCCTTACGAACGCGGCTTTGAAGCGCTGGAAGAGCTGGGAGACCTCTGTCAACTTCGGATCCATGTCACTGTCACTGTGTTCGTTTTCTTTAGAAAAAATAGGAAAAGCAATAAAATTCAATCATTTCATGGGCCTTTTATTGGGCTGAATATATAGGCCAATATTTGACCAAGGCTTTTGTAATTTGGGTCGGGTTATTCAAATCCTACCTTGAATCTGATGGAAAATTCAATAATGCACTACTGGGCCTTTTATTGGGCTGAATATAGGCCCATATTTTACTGCTTGTTTAATGCAAGGATTCTCCAAAAGCATTGGAGGAAAGAAGTTCCATTTCGATCTATGATGTCTTCTTGAAAGTTTTTTTTTCTATTGAGAAGCTTGACTAATAGGCAATGTTTGTTTCCCTTTGGCCTGTGTATCATCAATGGCATTTTTTACTCATTCCTCCATCGTTGTTCAAGTATTCAAATCCTTAGAATTTAAGCCCACCTCTATGCGGACATAAGACAAAAGGAAAAAAAAAAAAAAAAAGATAACAGAATATACTAAAATGTAGTACATTCATTTCATAAACCTTCTCATCTCATTCTGTCTCAAACAACTTAAGTGCGGGGGACGAAGACTGATAGGTTGTATTTTTATTTTTTTTAGGGAAGGGTTGTATAACTTGTATTGTTTTAATGTGGTTTATTTGATAATAATAATGTATTAAATGGTCATTTAGCTTATTCTAATGTGTTTATTAATTCTTTTGCCTACAATGATGGTTTTTATGTGTTGATGATCCTTATTTATGTCATATTAATTAATAAAATGAAATGAAACAGATGATTAGCTTAGGATTAATTCAATATATGAATATTGATTTTATCATTATGACCTTGTATCTCTGTTAAAACTATTAAACTTTCTTTTATTAGAAGACATGATTAGTTATTAGATATTGAAAACTTTGATGTATGTGGTCCACTAGATTTTAAAACTCGTAGAGATATGGAATATTTTGTTATATTCGTAAATGAAACAATCACAATATGGATACATATATTTAAAGTAAAAATATGAAGCTTTTGCAAAAATGGTGAGAATATATCTTAGATTTATTTAATAATTTTTTCAAAGACAAAAGGATTATACATCCACTTCCTGTGAGTTATACTATACAACAAAATGGAATTCTACATGAACTATGGTAAAACCTAGCAGGCAAGATTTAAAAGTTTGGAATTCTTCAACACATAACCTCATATATTTATCCCATAAAATTTAAGAGATAAATTAGATAGTAAAACAATTAAATGAACAAAAATATAAGGATATAGATTTGTTATTCACCGTTAGGCATAGTGTAACAAAAAGTAGGGATTCTTGTAAGAAGATATTGATATGAGAAATCCTAATAAATGAATTGAAATTTTTTAAGAGAATGAAGTTCTTGATTACGAAAATGGCACTACGAAAATTTTTTAAGGAATCACCTTTCATGCACCATCCCGGCCAGCATGCCAAATATGTCCTTCCTCGTGGTTTTGGACGTGTCACATAACAACTTGTTAGGGAAAATTCCAAGTTTTGGTCAGTTTATTACATTTGATAGCTCATCCTATATAGAGAATCCTCAACTTTGTGGGTCTCCGCTTTCAAAGATATGCTCAATCGATGAATCATTAGGAGACCCACATTGTAACAATGAAAACGGAGATGAAGAAAATCAAGGAATTCAAAAAAAGAGCAGGATGGCTTCGAAATACCTTCATTTTATTTAAGCATGGGACTTGGATTTATTACAGGGTTTTGGGTATTTTGGGACTCTTTATTGCTGAATAGATCTTGGAGGTATATTACTATATTTACATCCATTTCTTGGACAACATGAATGACAAAATTTATGTAATGGTAGCAGTTGGAGCAACCAAATTGCGAAGGAAGTTTCAAAGCTAACAACCTCTTGAAGTAAAAATGTTGAATAAGCTGTATTGTCACTTGAAGGTTGTTTTTAAAATTTAAATTAGAGTAATTTGCAGCAAACTCTTACGTTGTATGACTAATAAATGATTTGTGAAAGAGGAATTTGTATTTTGAGTTGTGTGGCATGCTCGGATTGGTTGTAAAAACCATCATAGAGTCTTCTACGCTTTCAGAAATTAAGCTCTATGATCTTATCATTTTCCTTACTTTATAGAAGCATTTTGAAAAACATGATGGAATGAATCTTCCAGCTATTTTTATGGCCACTCATCACATTCTAAACAACATCAAAACAAGTAAATCCCAAAACTATGCAATTTAAAGCATCAATTTCAAATTCAAGGTAATGCATATATGAAAAATCCAATCAAATTTAGGAAACATTTTAGCAAATTTAACCTGGTGGTGCCGGTGCTCGACACTGAAGGAGGGGGTTGTAGTGTGAGGGAAAATGGGGGTGAAATAAGGGTCTTGCCAGGGATAAGCAATGGCTGTGAATGTGGCAATGATGGGCTGGCTACCGGTGTGGGTTTCGCACTCTCGCTAGTGGAGTTAAGGAGGGGTTGAGGTGTCGAAGGCTTTAAGACAATATCTCTCAACAAACAAGGGGTGGTGACTGTTTTCCTTAACTTTACATTCTTTGACTGTTCGTGCCCATTACCTATTGGTCACAGGAAGCGTGATTTTAAATGGTGTGACAGTGTGTATATTGTTAGAACTAAAAAGTAAAATTTAAACCATGAAATGGATAAATGAAGAGATTTTAAAATAGAGAGGATTATGCAACTGGAAGGTCTATTAACAAATGTGTAGCTTTTTATATTTAGGATTTAACTCATTTATTTAAACTAACTAGACCCTTTCATTTATACTGGGGATTTTAGATGAAATCCTCAAGCTACCTCTCACTCACCCAACTCCCACCAAGACCGACGACACCCTCTCGAGCTCCATCATCGAGCTCACTTAGAACCCAAGCTCCTTCACACGATCTACATGTCCCACTTGCCAACACAAGAATCTCTCTCTCTCAGTATTCTCTCTTTGTCTCAATACTCTCTCACTCCTTCCATTAAACATACACACACACACACACACACACACACAAAAACCATGTTTGCTTCATATCTTAAAGGCCAAATTGCATAATCACCCTCTAGGGTTTGAGTCATTTGCAAACTGACCCACTGGGGTTTTCATTTTGCAATATAACCACCTAGGATTTTTAAATTGGTGAAATTGACTCCTCTAGGTACAGTTTTTGTCAATTTTGGTAACAAAAATTAATCACATGCATTACGTTTGAATTTATCATAATGAAGTTTTTATTATAAAGTAGTCACGTGCATTGCACACATGGAAACAATAAATATGAGTATGCTGACAAGAGAAACACACATTGAAACTTCCATGTCTTTGAATAACAGTGAGTAAAAAGTGAGTGCTTTTAAAGGTGTTGAATAAGATAATAAACACACGCACAGAATCACTCACCCAATGTGGCCCTACTCCCTTTTTGCTGGCATGAGATGAAAGATAATTGATACCATTGGAAAACAACTATCCAGACTTTTTGATGCCAAACATTGGAAAACAACTATCACGCAAGCCTTCCTTTTGGCCCTAGTGCCATTGGAAAACAAGTCACTGAAGAAAAACAAAAACAAAAGGATTAAATACACTGTTGGTTTCTAACATTTACTTAAGTTACACGTTTGGTCCCTAACGTTTAAAACAAACATAAATGGTCCTTAACGTTTCAAAATTATACGCCATTGATCATTCGGTTAATCTTTGTTAGCTTGGTGTATATGTGGCTAACAGAATGATAATGTGGACAATTTTTAATTCATTGACAACTAGGATATAACATGGTATACCCATATAAAATTAGAATTTAATTTTAGGGTTGATTTGATTTGGGTGGGGTTAATTTTAATTCGGGTGGATTTTTTTTATTGGGTTGGGTTAATTTTTTGGATTGGGTTACTTTTAAATGGGTATGCCATGTCATATCTAGTTGTCAATGAAAAAAACATTTCACATCAATTAAAAATTGTGGACGTCATCATTCTATTAACCACGTATACACCAAGTTAACGGAGACTATCAAAAAGACTAATGGTGCATAATTTTGAACCGTTAGGGACCATTACCGCTTGTTTTAAGCGTTAGAGATCCAATGTACAACTTAGATAAACGTTAGGACCATGAGTCTATTTAACCCAAAACAAAAATAGTCAACAAGTCAAAGTCTTGATGACTTTTTTTTTGTTGTTGAGAAAAGTCTTGATGACTATACAGAAAGAAAATGAAGAACAATCACTATGGGGTTACGTGAAAGATGGGTATTGATCTTTGGCATTTGTCTTAAGTCAGTAAGTCAAAGTCTACATAAAAATAAAGTGATTTTGCCAAGAATCACTATATTATCATGATTTTTTTTCTGTTTATATATTTTTCTATATATAGAATTATCATGAGTTAATAGCAAAATTATCATGAGTTAGTATCAAACAAAATAGATATCCAGGGGAACCTCACAATGCTAGTAGTCTCCAAAATAGATATGCAGGGGATCCTCACAGTGCTACTCTTGGACTTGGATTTTATATGTTTTTAGTAAGAACTTCAATGAAAAGTTAATTGATTTTATGTTCCCAAAACTAGTGGTGCATATTCAATAGATTTCATAATAACTGAATTTTAATAATTTTTTATTTATTTATTTTAAAACGATTAACATCAAGAAAATCTAGATTTTTAGGATGAGAACTATGGTTAAGATAACTATTTGTGTTATCTATTTGCAATAAACCATAATTTGATCAATTAAACCGTTGCTTAAGTACTTTAGGGTCCAGATCGGATTTTTCACTAACCGTTGAAACAAATAGGTTCAATCATTTGCAAACTGGAATACAGAAACGAAATTATATTTTTGTATTGCTAAAAATATCCTGTAGCTTGACTCAACATTCGGAAATGGACATATCAATGGAAGAAAGGGAGAGAATGAGGAATTTCAAAGATAAGCTAATCAGAAAACTACGTAGAAAACCAAAACAAAACAAAATCAAAAACCTCACTGGATCTTGTGTAACAGCCTAACAGGCTGTCAACAATTTGATTGATTTAAACTTATTAAGTTTATATTCTCAAAAAAAAAAAAGGAACTTATTAAGGCCGTCAACGAGCTAGAAGGATATTTGCGAGATTTTTCATCGCAACTCCAACTTTCACAACTAGATTTGGGTTTCAATAACTTTCACAGTCCCTTGCCTCGCTTCTCCGCCAACTTAAGGATATTGATTCTAGCTAGAAACTCATTTTTTGGACCAATTTCGCACTTATGTGGTATATTGTCTATAAACAACTCTTTGAGTTATTTGGATCTATCTTCAAATAATTTATTGGGAGAGATTCCAGATTGTTGGCAATATGGCCAAAATTTGGTCATTCTAAACTTTGCTATTAACAATCTTTCTAGATAGTTCACACACCTTTGCATCCAAAAATCCATAGCTTTAATGGCATAATCTTTCAAGGACTCCACAAGTCTATGCAAACTTATTAATTTATTTTTACAAAAAGTACAGAGTTATCTTCCCAAATGTAATAATGAGCAGGTCGACTGGTCCCCTATCAAATTCCATGTTCAATAAAAACATAATTTAGAATATGAAGCAGATACATCTGTATCTACAATTTAAGGCAGAGGGGTAGGGTAGCAGCCTATTTTTATAACTTGTTTATTAAATAGCAATTACTAACCAAATGCCTCCTACAATAATATTCCCTCATACTTTTCGATACCATCTATCAAACCGCCGAAGGTTAGAACTCGTCACCATTGCTCCATCCTATTAAACAGCCCTTCCCTTCCACCATTTTACAGTTAAGTGGCTAAGCTTGTGTTTTTGGTCTAATCAATTATACGACTTGGTCTTAATCTGACTTGTCGAATGGGAATTTATGTTATCTGTGATTTTTTGTTTGTGCCAAGATGTGTTAATTCTTTGACACATTCTTTTGCTGTTTTAGGCCTCTTCTTGTATTGCTAATTGAGTGCCCCACCCCATTTAATTTCCTCCATCCTGACTTGTGTGAAGGGAGATAGTTTGTCCCTAATAAAGGAAAAAAAGAAATTTATGTTAAAGAAGTAAAAAATATGGAAGTTTAAGGAGCATAAATACGAATTTTTCCACACGGAGAATGCATTGAAACTTCATGTCTTTCAATAACATGTGGTCCTCAAAAAGCAACGACTTTTGACAATGTTTTTGGACTTTTAAGGCTTTAACTGTTTAACTGTGCATGGAGGTCTATTGCCCCCCTCTCATAGTAATAATGGATGAAATTAACATTGATTGGGATGCACCTGTAAATAACTATTTTTAAGTTTCTAACTTCCTAGCAGGAATATGAGTGAATATACATCATGGAGTAGCTTTAGACTAATAGTTTATGAAATCTTGAATGCTGCAACTTGTTTCCCACGTATATAATAAGCTAGAATCTTGAAATCGATGGTAGTTTGGAAATTTCTAAGAAAATTACACAATTATATCATCTTGGCTGTCCAAATGATATTGATACATAACAAACACAACATGAAAACGAACTTGGGTTTATGGGTAGGGTAGAACTACAAAACAGTTGTACAATTATATGGTTGCTAATAGCCAAAGGGTCTTGCATAGTGATCATTGCTTGTTGGATTCAGAGTAGTGGAGGATTCACCCATATTAGCATCCAGAAATGTTCCCATATAAATGTCATCTAACATTTCTTCAACGTCATCAGTATCCTCTACATTTGCATTTTGATTATTATGTTCAGTGTGTACATTTTGCAAAAACGGATCTTCCCCATGAAATATCCATTGGGTATAATTCAAATCAATTCCTTTCAAAAATAAATCATCCTCCACATCATCTATATGCTTATAATATCGATTCGTGCAGTTACGACATGGACACTTAATCCTATTTCGTCCATCTGCATGATTGCGTGCCATGCTAATAAACTCCTTAACACCTTCAGCATATCGATTACCAAGCCTATTAGTTTCATGCATCCAACTCTTATCCATCTTAATATCCCTATCACAAAATCAACAAACACATTTTAACTTTAGATGAAATGAGTCGGTGAAGTTACAAACATCATTAGTTTCCTTCATCCAACTCTCATCACCAAAAAGAGATGTTTTGTTCTAGGAAAATGTTTTTTTTTTCCTAATGATGAATACTAATATTACTAAGGAAATGATAATAGTCGTCTTAGTAGTTAGTAAAAATAATATGCATAATATCTACCTAAGCCACCTTGTATACCATGCAAGCCACACGCTTGCTCAAACTCAACAACCACCACACAACCAAGTATCATCAATTTTAATATAGAATTATATAAGTATTTAAACATAAAATAATTACTATACTAAATTCAAGATCACGTCGCTTTTAAAGGAAGGTCACAGTTCTGACAAACAGATTTTGTGAAATCTGTAAAGCTCATTTAATAAAGACTTAAGAAATTAGAAAAGTATGAGAGGCATATCTTGACACAAAGGTATTTTTCAAAATGAGAGGTTTTCACAAAGAAGATACCAAAATGAGAGTTTTCACAAAGTAGTATACCAAAATCAGCAACAATGTTATAAAATGGATATAATATTAATGCGATATAATATATTAGATATTATATAAGTTCAAATACACAAGCAGCCACCCTTCTCTGTGGTAGATATATATAATATTTGTCAATCCAATTTTTTTTTTTTTAACATGAAACTAGTTTCTCTGAGGTAGATATAATATTTGTCAATCCAATTTTCTTTTGTACATGAAACTAGTTTAGATATATATACATGAAGTGATAGAAACTAATTTAAATACGATATACATTCATTAGAAATAAGGAGAGTTTAGATATAACATACCGTATAACGTAGTACTTATGCCTTTGACACTTAGCTGGATAGCTTTTTTTTTTTTTTTTTATTTTTTTTTTTTTTTTTTTTTTTGAAACAAAGCTTGATACACGTTCCAATAAAGAAAGAAAAAACAAAAAGAATGTTAGATACATGTGCCTAGTTTAGATATAATATAAATGAAGTGAAACAGTGATATAAATGTAGTGAATCTTTAAAAAAAATAAAAAAAAAAAAAACAAAAAAAAAAAAAAAAAACGTGAAGTGAATCAGTGATTGCTGTCAAGGCACTTATGGCCCACCTTGACAGCCATAAATTTGAGAGCAATAGATGAATAGTGATATAATTAATTCCTGGTGAAACTGCGTACCTATCCTCTAGCTGTGTACATACAGATGCACTTATGGCCCACCTTGACAGCAATAAATTTGAGAATAGTGCACCTACATACAATATTGTTTTAGAAAACAACTAATGAGAATAAAAAATTGAATACAACATATCTGGAAAATTCCAAAACACGAGGATTGAGAAATTTTTATGCAGATTTGAAGAATTTAATATATAAAAAGTTCACCAATTCCTGAAAAAAGAAACTCACCAATTCCAAGACAATGTACTGGAGACTTCTTTGATTGACAAAATCTAATCAAATATAGAAGACTTCAATACTAGGGCTACTGAGAAAGAAACCTAACATAATGTAGAAGACTTAGGTACCATGGCTAGTGAGAAAGAAAGATAGGGCGTGAAAACTGAGAAAAAAATTGGGGGAAAGAGATAAGTTAGTGAAATAATTGGGGGGAGTAATAAGCGGGAGCAGTACTAGAATTTAGGGAAAATTAACCGGGAAAATAAGAGGGCAAACAAAACCCAATATATATGGTAATTTGATGGGTTTGGGTGGGCTGTATATAGCTTAAAACAAATTAATTAAATAAAATTGGAACTAGGATTGTACGTACAATCTCAATTAATTAAATTACAAATAATTGGATATTTCTTTATTTAATTGAGTTAGGACTTTTCTACTCACTTAAAACTAGGATTCTACCATCTCAATTAATTAAATTAAAAATAATTGGATATTTCTTCTTCTAATTGATTTAGGATTGCTCTAATTACTTAGAACTAGTTACGTACAATCTCAATTAATTAAATTGAAAATAATTGAATATTTCTTCATTTAATTGAGTTAGGACTTCTCTAATCACTTGGAACTAGGATTCTACCATCTCAATTAATTAAATTAAAAATAATTGGATATTTCTTCTTCTAATTGATTTAGGATTGCTCTAATTACTTAGAATTAGGTACGTACAATCTCAATTAATTAAATTGAAAATAATTGAATATTTCTTCATTTAATTGAGTTAGGACTTCTCTAATCACTTGGAACTAGGATTCTACCATCTCAATTAATTAAATTAAAAATAATTATATATTTTTTCTTCTAATTGATTTAGGGATGCTCTAATTACTTGGAACTAGGATTCTACCATCTCAATTAATTAAATTGAAAATAATTTGATATTTCTACTTCTAATTGAGTTAGGACTTTGATAAGGAATTTAACTAGGATTCTACGTAACATCTCAATTAATTAAATTGAAAATAATTTGATATTTCTACTTCTAAATTGAGTTAGGACTTCTCTAATCACTTGGAACTAGAATTCTATCATCTCCATTAATTAAATTAAAAATAATTGAATATTTCTTCTTCATATTGATTGCTCTAATCACTTGAACTAGGATTCTACCATCTCAATTAATTAAATTGAAAATAATTTGATATTTCTACTTCTAATTGAGTTAGGACTTGACTAATCACTTGGAACTAGGATTCTACCATCTCAATTAATTAAATTGAAAATAATTTGATATTTCTACTTCTAATTGAGTTAGGACTTGACTAATCACTTGGAACTAGTATTCTAGTTACCATCTCAATTAATTAAATTAAAAATAATTGGATATTTCTACTTCTAATTTATTTAGGACATCTCTAATCACTTGGAATTAGGATTCTACCATCTCAATTAATTAAATCATAAATGATTGGATATTTATTAATTTAAAAATTATTCATTATATTCCAAAACCTATAAAGTGACCAAAATACCCTCAGAATCCTAAAATTATCAAATTAACCCAGAAACCTCTAAAATGATCAAAATATTTCTAAAACCCATAACAACAACCAATATACCCTCAAAATCCTAAAATGGAAAAAATACCATGAAACCTTTAAAAAGACCAAAATACCCCTAGAACCCCTAAAAATGACTAAATACCCTCGGAATCCTAAAATGACCAAAATAACTCTAGTCATTTTGGACATTTTGTGTGTATATGGTATTGTTTAGGTTTCAGGAGTATTTTGGTCATTTGGAACAATTTTGGAGTATATTGGTCATTTTTTAAGTTTTAAGGGTATTATGGTTATTTTTGGACACGTTGGGAGTATATTGGTCATTTTAGAGGTTTCGTTGATATTTTAATCATTTATGAGGTTTTAAGGGTATTTTGGTCATTATCCAATGACAATTTTCAAATTACAACTTATAGTTTTTTTTTTTTTTTTTATAAAATAAAAAAAAAAATTGTCACACTCCCATGAGAGTGGAATGTAAGATTCCTTTAGGGGGCGTTTGGTACGGGGAATCCACATTACCCTTTGGCATCCAGATTACTGGGAATGTGATGGTTAGAAATATGGATGTCTAGTAATGTAACTATTCCCATGTTTGGTTTAATTAGTAATCTACTAAGATTCCTAAAAATATGATATTTTCATGTTTGGTTAATTTCTAGGAATCTTATAGGAATAAAGTATTCTTCCCAAAATGTCCTTAGGTTTATAAACACAATATTAGTGTTTCTCACCACTTTTTGGTATCTTTTAAATAATAAAATAGTAAATAAACTACAAATCAAGTCAAATTTATTAAAACCATAATATGACATTTCCGAATGAAATTTATCAGTAATACAAAAATAATTATTTATAATTCTTATTCTTCATGGCATATCAAGACCTTGTATCTTGTTAATAAAAATAATTTATTTTTCTGCCCCTTCAATAATAATAATAATAATAATAATAATAATAATAATATAATAATAATAATAATAATAATAATAAATTATGTTATTTAGTTTTATCCCTATTTGGTTAAAGGTTGGGATAATGTGGATGATAAAGAGATAAATACTTTTTTTTCTTTTTCTTTTTTTGGTTTTATCTCCTTTGGTTAAATGATAGGGAGAACGAGATTAAAATTGTTAGTTTATATAAAATATAACTTTCCTCATATATGAGAAGGTAGATACCCACCTATTTTAAAAGGGAATCCATATTTCTACAAAACTGGGAATGTAGCTATCTTAGACATCTTGATTCCCTTGAGTGATTTGCAACCAAACATAGGAATGTTATGAATTTTGATAACATTCCTAGGGACCTTAAAAAATTATGCCATACCAAACGCTTAATGTAATAATGTAATCACATCACACCAATTTAGTGTGATTTGAATACACTTGTAATCTTACATTATAGACATATAAATGAACTAAACACTGTAATGTTTCACATCACACTAATGTCATTACGATCACGGGTTCATCACGGTAAACCAAACGCCCCCTTAGCATTGTTGTGAAACTGTTGTGCTTGTAGCACTGCTTGTAAGTAAACAAGTGAGTTAGGTACCCATGACTAAATGGGTTGGGCGGATAATGAATGATAATATTTTATTTAAACGAGTAATAAATGGGTAAATGGATAATTATATACTTGACTTATTTATGACTCAATTCAAAACTCACCTAACTCGTTATTTGTCACCCCTAATATAGTTATATTAGAAATTTAAGGGTATTTTAGTCATTTAAATGGTTCGAAACCAACCTGCCCATTTTCCACCCCTAATATTGTTATGTTAGAAATTTAAGGGTATTTCAGTCATTTAAATGGTTTGAAAGTATTTTTGAACATTTTTTAAGCTTTTTGATGTATTTAGAAATCATATAAATTATATTTATTTTTGTCACACATCAGCGACGACACACACTATCGTCGCTACTAATTGCTTATCAGCAACGACCCACAACATCGTTGCTCTAGGGTTCCTATTAACGATGACAATTATCGTCGCTAATATAAAATCATATATGTTATTATTATTTTAGCCACATATCAGCGACCACATACAATATTGTCGCTACAAAGTGATTATAAGCGACCGCCAACATTGTCGTCGCTCCACGGTTCCTATTTGCAACGATAAGTATCGTTGCTAATATAAAATCATATATATTATTATTTTTTTGGCCAAATATCAGCAACGACATTTGTATCGTCGCTAAAAAGGAACTATTAGCGACCCCTAATAGTCGTCGCAAATATAAAAACAGTTTTGCAACGCCAAGGTCGTCGCAAAAGAGTGAAGTCTCGTCGCAAATACGTTTCGGGAGCTTCCCGCCTTTTAAAAGTTTTCCCTCCATTATATTAGCGACGTCTTATCAGCAACAACACCAAAGTCGTCGCTGGTATTAGTTTGTTTTGGGAAATTAGCAACGACAATGAGTTGTCGTCGCTGATACTGACTTATTAGCAACGAATTTAGGGTCGTCGCTGAAATATTGGTTGCTAATAGCCAAATTTCTTGTAGTGTGAGTGGCTAAGCTTGTGTTTATGGTCTAATCAATTATATGTCTTGGTCTTGTTGTTTTCACATTGAATGGAAATTTATGTTATCTATGAGTTTGCGTGTTTGATATGTTAATTCTTTGAATACTTGTGGAGGAGAAGATATCTCACACATGAAAACAATAAATACAAGTATACTGACAAGAGAAACACACATTGAAACTTCCATGTCTTTGAATAACAAGGACCACTATGGTTGAGCAGAAAAGTCCAGAACTGAATAATAAGATTAGAGAGAGGGAACAGAAAACTCACTTGATAATTCCTAGTAAGATTTACAGACACAGCATGGCGCAAAGCATAAGCATAAGCAAGAAGTCATGTTTGTCGTTTTGCTCTACTTCTCCTCATCATCATGTCACTCAAAGTCCATCTCTCCACTGCATCTGATACCCTGTACCCAAGTCAGCCCCTGGCATGGAACCAAACTCTAATTTCCAGAAATGGAATTTTTGAACTGGGTTTCAAAACTATTACGTAGGCATATGGTATAAAAAGATAGCAGAGAAAACAGTGTTTTGGGTAGCAAACAGAGACTTCCCAGTCTCTGATCCATCCTCTTCAGCACTAGAAATTTCTGAGGATGGATATTTAATGCCAAAAGGAGTTCCTTATTACGTATCCGGGAACTATGAGAGAAGGATTCCTAATTCTACCATAGGGGTGCTTCTTGACAACGGAAATTTTATCTTAACTAGTAAATTCGATAATAATATTGTGTTCTGGCAGAGTTTTGAGCACCCAACCAATACGTGGCTGCCAGGGGCCAAGATTGTGTACGATAGACTTAACTATATAAGAACAACAATTCTGACGTCATGGACAAGTTTAGATAATCCAGAAAGTGGGAAGTTCTGTGCTTTACTAGACATAGGAGAAAACGGAACGAATCACTTAATACTAAACTATGGGTACCAGCAGTATGGTGAGAAGTTGACTCAGAAAGAATTGAACAACGAATACATAAACGTATCCTACGTTTCCAATAACAATGAAAGCTATTTTATATATTCTGCTGTTTCCCCTTCTACATTCCCTAGATTTTTTTTGAATGCCACCGGGGAGTTCAATCTCTATGTATGGGATGAGGATTTGCGCCAATGGAATTTGGTTTGGATGGCAATTCCTCAACGTTGTGAGATTTTGGGTTTCTGCGGGGTTTTCGGCATCTGTAATCAGCAGAAGGTACCTCTTTGTGATTGTCCGAATGGATTTAAACCAGTGGATCCAACAGATTGGGACTTACATGATTATTCAGAAGGGTGTGAGAGAAGAAATCCCTTACAATGCTCAGATGATGATACGCTCCTCCCGATTCCCAACCTGCGCTTACCAAAGGCATCAGCATATCCAACAGTAAAAAACGTTGAGGAATGCAAATTAAACTGCTTAAGCTATTGTGACTGCAATGCTTACGTTTATTATAATGGATGTGGAATTTACCAGAAACGATTGATGAATCTACAACAACTTTCATCTGATAATATGTCCGGTGGAGATTTCCATATTCGCATTTTCACAGGAAGTATAAACAAGATATCAAGAAAGGTTGCTTGGATTGTGGGAGTTCTCGTCACACTCATTCTTAGTATTTGTTTTGCCATTTCATGGAGGAGACATTCTGCTGTTGGTGCACTTGAGGAAGTAGAATTTTCATTGATTCTGTTCAAGTATCCGGATTTAAGAAGAGTAACAAAGAACTTCTCCCAAAAACTTGGGGAGGGCGGTTTTGGTTCTGTTTTCAAAGGGACATTGCCGAATTCAACAGCCATAGCAGTGAAGAAAATAAGAAGTCTACAACAAGGTGAGAAGCAATTTTGTGCAGAAATTAGCACACTTGGAGCAATCCAACATGTCAACCTTGTTCGCCTTCGTGGTTTTTATGTAGAAGCTTCTAAAAGATTTCTTGTCTATGAGTACATGCCAAAAGGTTCTCTTGAATCTCATTTGTTCCAAAATGTTTCCATGATTTTGGATTGGAAGACAAGATATCATATTGCAATTGGGACTGCTAGAGGGTTGGCCTACCTTCATGAGAGTTGCAGAGATTGTATCATTCATTTTGACATCAAACCAGAGAACATATTGTTGGATGCTGAAGATGTCCCAAAAGTGGCTGATTTTGGCCTTGCAAAGATAATAGGTCGAGATTTCAGTCGGGTGCTGACTACCATGAGAGGAACCAGGGGCTATCTAGCACCAGAATGGATTTCAGGTGAAGCTGTCACTCCAAAAGTTGATGTTTTCAGTTATGGGAAGTTGCTTTTCGAGATAGTATCTGGTAGGAGAAATATAAGCATGCTAGATGATGAGATATGTAACTACTTTCTAGCTCGTGTTGCAATTGCAATGAACAAAGGGGAAGACCTTCTAACGCTGCTAGATTACAAATTAGAGGGCAATGCCAACGTGGAAGAGCTAACTAGAGCTTGTAAAGTTGCTTGTTGGTGCATTCAAGATGATCCAAAGGATAGACCAACCATGGGGCAGGTAGTTAAAATTCTTGAAGGAATTATGCAAGTGGGCATGCCTCAAATACCTCTTTATTTCCAACGCCTTTCAGAAAATCCAACGGAAGCCATTGTTTATCATGAGACTGAGACTTCTACAAGTTCATATTAATGGACACAAGGTACCATCTCAACTCTGTCGTAATCATATGTGAACTCTTTCAATTTTATAGCGAAAATAATGTTTTTCCACATATTATCTAGTGATCGTATAGTTCCTTTTATGTAACTCAATTTAAGAAAAAAAGATTCCACTTCCACTTTTAGTAGCTAAGGAGTAAGGACACAGCAAATGGGGAACATAATTAACCCATTCTCATTACACTACAGACACTTGCAATTAAAACAAATCACTCAATTTTGATACTTGTATTTTTATCTATATCCTGTCCTAAGAGTGTTCTGTTGTCTTTTTTTGTATGGTACCGATGTCAACACAAAATACTGATTGTTACAATAGGTGAAGCCCAACATTGATATTGTAGTAGACCTTTAAGAATATGATCCCTCAAAGGTGGAAAAGGATTCATGTAGCCAAACCCAATTGAGGGGTTTTTTTTTATTTTTAATTGTCGAGTATTGGCTGGGACCCAAATAGTCATGCTATGTCTCAGTTATGTTTTCATCCTACATATATCTACATAAATGTTTGTCTGGTGCATAGTTTCTCTTTCTTTTTTTGTTACATTTCATTTATGTATTTCATTTTTAAAGTCCTTGTTTGTGAATTCTTCAGCTTGGTTTAAAATCTATGTATTTTTGTTGCAAATTGTTTGTTGTCACCTAGTTTGGACGAAGTTGAAGCTGACTCCAAATGGTGTGATGGAGCTGTTGGTAAATCAAGCTTGACTGCCTCTTCTTCTCATGGTCGTTTTGATAATGTAATGAAGACCTCTGTGGAACATACATGTACAAGGGAAATAGATGAGTGTCCTAGGTTTGATCTTGTACTTCGAAAAATTAGCTGATACATAGCAATGTAGCATATATGTGCCTTCGAGTAATAATCTGACCCCATTGTTGTATTTATTCAAAGAACTTTCAAGACCTAAAATATGACCCCATAGTTGTATTTGAAACCATCAGATACACTTTTTTTCATTCTGATCATTCAGCTTGAACGTTATGATAATAAAAACAATTAACATTGAAAATTGAATGTCCTGCTACATGCTTGCCTCAATTATTGGTTACATCTCTGAAGGGGAATCAAATTGTGTTGTGCCCAGGCTGTTCGAGAAGGTGATGATAGCATGATACCCTATGCAGAGGAATTCTTTCACCAAAATTAGATATTTTATTGGAAAACACATTAATCAATGTAATTGAAATTGCATCCTCACATACAAAGAATATATATAGGATATTAACATATCAAATAGTTACAGTTGTTACCTTTGTCATCTATCCTTATTAGCGGAGTTCAGAATTTAATTGGAGCCAAAACCCTAGAAGCATATCAAAATGCCATAAGTTGTACAATATAATCTGATTCCAAAGTCTTTATAAACTATGTAAAGTTTATACATGCAGTTCCTCAAGACATACAAATCAGATTTTATCAATTATCAGCTTTTTCCTAGTAACTTGTATGATAGGCACCAGTAATGCAAGTTCTCAATTTGTTGAGATGTTTTTAGGTCATAAGAAATGAGGCTTTTTCTTGAATTCCATTATCTTGTTGTGGTAATTAAAATGCCAACTAGGCATCAAATGTAAGTATGGCATGATTATTAACACATGTAGTAGCATCAGGGTAGATAAAATATAGTACCACTTCTAAACTGACTGATGTCCTGTTTAGCATTGTGTTTAGCTTTAGCAATGGGGTGACCAGGTAAATTCAAACACGCTCACATATACATGCTGGTAGATTTTCCAAATAGGACATTGCAGCAAGCTTTTGTAAATTAAGACAAAATTAAATAGCAGAGAAGAACATGTTTTCCTGGAAAGATGTACTGCTTATGATACATGGGAAATTTTATTTAGACATTTTCAACCTATATTCTTATGCTGAAAGAAAACAAAAGGAGTATCTATTTTCAATGCAAGACAACCTATGGTCCTAAGCTCAGTTCTAGATAGTTCACACACCTTTGCATCCAAAAATCCTTAGCTTTAATGGCATAATCTTTCAAGGACTCCACAAGTCTATGCAAATTTATTTATTTATTTGTAAAAAAGGTACAGAGTTTTCTTCCCAAATGTAATAATGAGCTGGTCGACTGGCCTCCTATGAAATTCCATGTTCAATAAAAACATAACTTTGAATATGAAGCAGATACATCTCTATCTACAACTTAGCATCCCTAATATTCTATTTAAGAACCTTTTTCCTACAACTTTGAACATATGGCAAGGCCATCTCATCTTACACTCTATATTAGCCTCCCAATTCTACTTCATGTCTCTATCTACTAGCTACCATCCAAGCAAAGCACTTAGGTGCAAAGTCATGACTCATGCTCATAAACTCATATCATGGTATAAGAAGAAAGATTGGTAAACATGAACAATATAGAAACACATTACAATTGTCATGCTACAATTGGGCCAAAAACACTTTATAACTATCTTGTATTCGTAATGGAGCTTTCTCTTTTACTCTATCAAATGCATAACAATTCAGCATATTGTTTGGTAAGCTGTCCCTCATTTTCTTCCCCTAGGCTCTCACCACATACACTTTACAATGCTTAGAGTCTCCAAAATGTGACAATCTAATCAAGTTCCTTGCTCTACAGGAGCATTTTGAAAAACATGATTGAATGAATCTGCTAATGAAGCTACCTCCCAGCTATAATGGCCTAAAAGATTGAATGAAAATTCAAATAATGACAGACACCAAAAATGTAAGAAAAAACTGGGAAAAAATACCAACACTCATCACATTCCAAACCACAATAAAAGCAAGGAAATACCAAAACTATGCAATTTACGGTCATTGATTCTAGCTAGAAACTCATTTTTTGGACCAATTTCGCACTTATGTGGTATATTGTCTATAAACAACTCTTTGAGTTATTTGGATCTATCTTCAAATAATTTATTGGGAGAGATTCCAGATTGTTGGCAATATGGCCAAAATTTGGTCATTCTAAACTTTGCTATTAACAATCTTTCTAGATAGTTCACACACCTTTGCATCCAAAAATCCATAGCTTTAATGGCATAATCTTTCAAGGACTCCACAAGTCTATGCAAACTTATTAATTTATTTTTACAAAAAGTACAGAGTTATCTTCCCAAATGTAATAATGAGCAGGTCGACTGGTCCCCTATCAAATTTCATGTTCAATAAAAACATAATTTAGAATATGAAGCAGATACATCTGTATCTACAATTTAAGGCAGAGGGGTAGGGTAGCAGCCTATTTTTATAACTTGTTTATTAAATAGCAATTATTAACCGAATGCCTCCTACAATTATATTCCCTCGTACTTTTCGATACCATCTATCCAACCGCTGAAGGTTAGAACTTGTGACCATTGCTCCATCCTATTAAACAGCCCTTCCCTTCCACCATTTTACAGTTAAGTGGCTAAGCTTGTGTTTTTGGTCTAATCAATTATACGACTTGGTCTTAATCTGTCTTGTCGAATGGGAATTTATGTTATCTGTGATTTTTTGTTTGTGCCAAGATGTGTTAATTCTTTGACACATTCTTTTGCTGTTTTAGGCCTCTTCTTGTATTGCTAATTGAGTGCCCCACCCCATTTAATTTCCTCCATCCTGACTTGTGTGAAGGGAGATAGTTTGTCCCTAATAAAGGAAAAAAAGAAATTTATGTTAAAGAAGTCAAAAATATGGAAGTTTAAGGAGCATAAATACGAATTTTTCCACACGGAGAATGCATTGAAACTTCATGTCTTTCAATAACATGTGGTCCTCAAAAAGCAACGACTTCTGACAATGTTTTTGGACTTTTAAGGCTTTAACTGTTTAACTGTGCATGGAGGTCTATTGCCCCCCTCTCATAGTAATAATGGATGAAATTAACATTGATTGGGATGCACCTGTAAATAACTATTTTTAAGTTTCTAACTTCCTAGCAGGAATATGAGTGAATATACATCATGGAGTAGCTTTAGACTAATAGTTTATGAAATCTTGAATGCTGCAACTTGTTTCCCACGTATATAAGCTAGAATCCTGAAATCGATGGTAGTTTGGAAATTTCTAAGAAAATTACACAATTATATCATCTTAGCTGTCCAAACGATATTGATACATAACAAACACAACATGAAAACGAACTTGGGTTTATGGGTAGGGTAGAACTACAAAACAGTTGAGTGGCTAAGCTTGTGTTTATGGGCTAATCAATTATATGTCTTGGTCTTGTTGTTTTCACGTTGAATGGAAATTTATGTGATCTATGAGTTTGCGTGTTTGATATGTTAATTCTTTGAATACTTGTGGAGGAGAAGATATCTCACACATGAAAACAATAAATACAAGTATACTGACATGAGAAACACACATTGAAACTTCCATGTCTTTGAATAACAAGGGCCACTATGGTTGAGTAGAAAAGTCCAGAACTGAATAATAAAATTAGAGAGGGAACAGAAAACTCTCACTTGATAATTCCTAGTAAGATTTACAATCACAGCATGGCGCAAAGCAAAAGCAAGAACTCATGGTGTCGTTTTGCTCTACTTCTCCTCATCATGTCACTCAAACCCCATCTCTCCACTGCATCTGATATGCTGTATCCAGGTCAGTCTCTGGCATTGAACCAGACCCTTACTTCCAGGAGTGGAAATACTGTACTGTGCATGGACAGTGAGAAACAAGCTCTTCTCAAGTTGAAAAAATGTTTTAAGAGTGCTTCAGACCCCTTTTCTTCATGGACGGCAGAAGAAGATTGTTGTAAATGGAGAGGAGTTGGATGTGACAACGCAACTGGCCATGTGACCATCCTTGATCTCCACAGTCAAGGCCCATTCAACATATTACAAGGTGAGAAAAGTCCTTTGCTTGACTTACCATATTTGAGATACCTAGACTTGAGCCACAATAATTTTCAAAACATTCAAATTCCACAATATATTGGTTCTCTTCAATATATAGAATATCTCAACCTATCTAATGCCAATTTTCGGGGAATCGTTCCCAATAATCTTGGAAACCTCGCACACTTAGAGTCTCTGGATTTGACTGGAAATGGCTTTTCTTTAATAGTCGAAAACCTTAATTGGCTTTATCATCTTTCTTCTTTGAAAGTTCTTAACCTGGGTGGTGTTGATCTTAGCAATGCAGAGGGTTGGCTTGATGCAGTAAATATGCTACCTTCTTTGGTAGAGTTGCGTTTATTCTTCTGTAAACTTCACAAGCTTCCTCAAAATTTGCATCATGTGAATTTTACTTCTCTTAAAATCCTTGATCTCTCCTATAATAATTTCAGTTCTACAATACCAGATTGGTTGTCTGAGATTGGCCATAGTGTTGTTTACCTAAATCTTTCAAGATGTCAGTTACAAAGTGTGATCCCAGATGCTTTTGGGAACCTGACTTCTCTCATCTCTCTTGATCTCTCGGAGAATAATCTTGAAGGTCCAATACCATTAACCTTATCCTTGTTTAACAAATCTTCATCACTGAGAGAGTTGTATCTTTCCAACAATCGATTGAACGGGTCCTTGGTGCAAAGTCTTGCACAACTTTCCCAACTTGTTGCCTTGGATGTGGCTGGGAATGACTTGGAGGGTAACATCACGGAAGCTCACTTAATAAAATTCAGTAGCTTGCAGGTGTTAGTTCTGTCTTCAAACCGGTTGGTGTTGAACGTGAGTTCAAGCTGGATTCCACCATTTCAACTTGAAACCTTAGATTTGAGGTCATGCCTAGTAGGCCCGAAATTTCCACATTGGCTTCGATCGCAAAAGAATCTGTCTTCCATTGATATCTCTAATGCCACAATTGCAGATGTCGTGCCAGATTGGTTTTGGAACTTCTCTTCCAAGGTCAAGTATATGAATCTCTCTTCCAACGAGCTAGAAGGATATGTGCCAGATTTTTCATCGCAACTCCAACTTTCACAACTAGATTTGGGTTTCAATAACTTTCACAGTCCCTTGCCTCGCTTCTCCGCCAACTTAAGGATATTGATTCTAGCTAGAAACTCATTTTTTGGACCAATTTCGCACTTATGTGGAATATTGTCTATAAATAACTCTTTGAGATATTTGGATCTATCTTCAAATAATTTATCGGGAGAGATTCCAGATTGTTGGCAATATGGGCAAAATTTGGTCATTCTAAACTTTGCTAATAACAATCTTTCTGGACGAATTCCCAACTCAATTGGGAAATTGATACATTTGAACACCCTGCGATTGGACAACAATAGTCTTTCTGGAGAAGTGCCTTCATCGTTGAAGAATTGCACTGACTTGAGAGTTCTGGGTCTTTCGAATAACAGGTTATTGGGTGACGTACTAGCATGGATTGGTGAAAATTTACAAAATTTGATGATTCTTGAATTGCGGTCTAATGCATTCACTGGACGTATTCCCAAGCTGCTGTGCCAACTGAAGAATTTGAAAATTTTGGATCTTGCTTCAAATGATTTATCCGGAACTATTCCACAATGTGCCTTTGCTGGCATGAATTCCTTTGAGGGCACTCTTTCCCTTATCTATTATCCTTATACCACCTATTCTGAAAGTGTAATACTCAGAGTCAAATCTCGTGACCGTATGTATTCTAGTAATCTTCGTTTTATCATTCTAATGGACCTTTCATCCAATAACTTGACGGGAAAGATTCCTGAAGAAGTTATGAGTCTTGTCGGATTGCAGTCTTTGAATTTGTCAAGAAACCATCTGGTCGAACCTATCCCACCAAACATCGGTGAAATGACATCGTTAGAGTCTCTTGATTTATCAAGGAATCACCTTTCATGCACCATCCCTGCTAGCATTACAAATTTACTGTTCATCTCGCATTTCAACGTGTCACATAACAACTTGTCAGGGGAAATTCCACTTTCTACCCAGCTCCAAACATTTGATAGCTCATCCTATATAGAGAATCCTCAACTTTGTGGGTCTCCGCTTTCAAAGATATGCTCAATCGATGAATCATTCGGAGACCCACATTGTAACAATGAAAACGGAGATGAAGAAAATCAAGGCATTCAAAAAGAAGAGCAGGATGGCTTCGAAATACCTTCATTTTATTTAAGCCGGGGACTTGGATTTATTACAGGGTTTTGGGTATTTTGGGGCTCTTTATTGCTGAACAGATCTTGGAGGCATACTTACATCCGTTTCTTGGACAACATGAATGACAAAATTTATGTGATGGTAGCAGTTGGAGCAACCAAATTGCGAAGGAAGTTTCAAGGCCAACAACCTCTTGAAGTAAAGGGTCGTCAATAATTTTCATCAATTTTCACCTTGGCGTGTAGCTTCTTTATTTCTAAGTATTAAAAATGTTGAATAAATTGTATTGTCTTGGAAGATGCTTCCAATGCTTGCATTGTCATGAATTCTACTGTCACTTGAAGGTTGTTTTTAAAATTTAAATTAGAGTAATTTGCAGCAAACTCTTATGTTGTATGACTAATAAATGATTTGTGTAAGAAGAATTTGTATTTTGAGTTGTGTGGCATGCTCGGATTGGTTGTGAAAACCATCATAGACTCTTCTACGCTTTCAAAAATTAAGCCCCTAGGAGTGTGATTGTAATATTATGCTCTATGATCTTATCATGTTCCTTACTTTACAGGAGCATTATGAAAAACATGATCGAATGTATCTCTCAAAAGACAAGGGGTGGTGACCGTACAGCCCATATAGTGTGAATAAAAGACTCATAATAAGTGCTGGGACGATGGGCCTGAGCGAACCAGATAAGCCCAAGGCCGAGGTTGTTTCTCTCTTTTACCCAAATTGTATGGGCCAAACCTGTATTGTTCAAAGAAGCTAGTTAGGTCCGAAACCGGGGTTTTTTAGCCCAATAACGCCTTTTTTTAAGTTATAGAACCAAATAGGGTAGTTTCAAAGTTATATCAAAAGATAGGGTACTTTTAAAAATCGTCTTTGGAAGAGACGATTTTCTTGAATTTTTTATTATTATTTTTTTATTTTTACGCCTTTTAAATATATGTTTAAAAATTTAAAAAAAAAAAAAAATTGTAAAAATCGTCTCTCCTAGAGACGATTTTGGTCCTTTTTTAATTTTTGTACTTTTTAACATATTTCATTTAAAAAAAAAAAAAAAAAATTGAAAATCGTCTCTTCCAAAGACGATTTTCTTGAATTTTTTTATTTTTATTTTAATTTTTACGCCATTTTAAATATCTATTTAAAAATTTAAAAAAAAAAAATTGTGAAAATCGTCTCTTGTAGAGACGATTTTTGTGCTTTTTTAATTTTTACACTTTACAACATATTTCATTTAAAATTTTTTAAAAAAAAATTGAAAATCGTTTCTTCCAGAGACGATTTTCACAAATTTTTTTTATTTTTATGCCACTTGAAATATCTGTTTAAAAATTAAAAAAAAAAATTTCAAAAATCGTCTCTTGTAGAGACGATTTTGGTGCTTTTATATTTTTACATCTTTTTCCCAAACTTACTTTCCCAAGTTTTCTCAAGTCGTCTTTCACAAGACACTTGGATTTGAAATTTTAGAATATCACCCGAACAAACTTTGTCTTTTGTCTCTCTCTCACTCTCTATCTCCTTAGCCTCGTCTCTCTCTTGCTCACTCCATCACAGACGGCGTCTCTCTCCGGCTCACTCTCCATCTCAGACCGTGTCTCTCTCTCGCTCACTCTCCATCTCAGGCCGCTCCATCACCACTTTCACCGGTAAATTCCAAAACCCGAACCCCATTATTACTGGTACCGATTTAAGGTTTATAATTTTTATTTTGGGTCTTTTTAATTCAGTTGTTACTAAAGTTAGGGTTTATCTTTAATTCAGTTGCTCAATATCTTGTTGCTCTCCATGTTTTCTGTAGCTATTACTTAGTAAAACTGCAAAAGGCAGCAGAAGAAAAAAAAGAGTAAAAAGAAGAACAGTAGTCTACTCTTTAGTCTTTACCAAAGTTTAAACCATAAAGCACTTTTTACTTTTTAGTCCTTGCCATGTGCTGATCTGATGCCATATTGACATAGGGACTTGTGCATTGTTTTTTTCTCCATAACTGTTGATTTTCGTGTGGTCTTGTAAACTTTTTTTTTTTTGGTTCTGTATACTTGCTGGCAGCTGTGAGATTTGATGCCATATTGACATAGGGACTTGTGCATTGTTTTTTTTCTCTATAACTGTTGATTTTCGTGTGGTCTTGTAAACTTTTTTTTTTTTTGGTTCTGTATACTTGCTGGCAGCTGTGATCCCAACTTTTGACCATATAATTTTTAGTCCACATTGCATAGTTTCCTCAGAGCCGTAGGGGCATATAATTAGTTTAGAAAATGAACTTTTGTTCCAAACAAGAAAAGAACATATAGATTTTCCTAAACTTAGGTGATGGCATGCTTTGTATAGAATATAACATGTCAGTAGACTTTGTTTTTTCTAACTTGGTTTTGGTTTTGTTTGTTATACAATTAATTAATTTATTAATTTGAAATATTTATAGTTAAAATGAGTACAGAAAAAAAAACTGAATTTTGCAACCTAAAATAAATATAAATTATGTCTAAAAATATTTAAAATATATCTAAAAATAAATAAATATATCTAAAAATTATGTCTAGAAATTTTTTAAATTTTTAATACCAACCCTTCACAAAGGCCTCCAACCAAATCACGAATCCTTCAAAGAAGCTAAATTATGAAAAATCTGTTGGAACTTGGAGTTCCAACCAAATTTAATATTTTTATTTTTTATTATATCTCTAAGTTGACACATATCGTTTTGGAGATACTCTTAAAACACAATTGTTCTCAAGGATTTAAGAGAAAATACCAATCTCAGTTAATCTTGTAGATAATTTCTGCAAACAGTAAATAGTAAATATTTTATTGGATATAAAAAGAAACAATTTCAATATATCATTAAACATACATGAATCTCCTCTAGGATTTTGTACTGTCATAAACATGCTTGACTTGTCATATCATTGAGTCACGTGACAATTCTCAAGATAATCTGTGTTCTACAATTATGTCATTCCACCGTAATACGACTTCTCATACTAATGTAGGTTGGTTACCATCCAATATCAATTATGAATTACACTCCCGGTGATATCTTCAGAGCAATGGGACGTCATTGGGCAGGTGAAGATGAGTTCCGATATCCCATGGATCCGAACTTGCGAGATAGTGGACAAGTGTTAAATACAATGACGCAAGAATGGTCATTTATGGTAACTCAATCAGAAGACTTGTACAATCAAATGATTAGACATGGATTAGCGGTGCCTCATCGAGTTGCAACTAACATGCAAAGAGATAGTATACATAGACTTCGCATGGCATTAAATCGTATTCGAGAGGAGAATAACCGAATGTTGATACGTTTAAACCGCTACGGCTTACAAGTTCGAATTCGTGAATTACGCATGTATGGTGATTATCAAGAAGCACGAAACATGGAATGGTGTCTTTCCCAAAAAGAGAATCTTTCTGACGTGGATATGTCAGATGAAGAATGACAAAATATAATGCATATTTAATGACATTATGATAGTTCATGTAATATCATTTGTGAGTACTTGTAATGCAATTTGTATCACATATTTATAATTGAATTTTAAATAGTAGTACTTTGGATTGCCATTTATGATAGTTCATGTAATATTATTTGTGAGTACTTGTAATACAATTTGTATCACATATTTATAATTGAATTTTAAATAGTAGTTATACTTTGGTTTGCCATGAAGTAATCATCAATAACGTAAATAATGTACGATTACATAATATCACAATACATAAAACATACATCAAGGATAGCAATGCAATTTTGCAACTACCATTTTTAAACCTCAAATAAAAGACATACACGAATATTATAATATGTTAATGCATAAAATTACAAAGCATAAACAAATATTACAATGCATTAACATAATCAAGGCAAACACTAGAGTCTTTAAACCCCATCTTAGATGTACTTAACCATCAGATAAATACTCCTCGTAACTTAAGACATTGTTGCGCTCATTTGGAGTGAGTTCTCTTTGTGTGGCTGTAGCCATCTCTTCTGCAAGCTGTAGCATGTAATAACGACAACGACGTAGTAACATAAGATTGTTCTCCTTGCGAATTTGTTTCACTACTTTCTCATAGTTGACCACATTACTCCTTGGCATGGTTAGTGAAACACGATCAGGAAGAGGTGCTCCAAGTACTACAAGATCGGTGTATAATGTGTTGGATTCATTGTAGCGATATTCCCACTCACGCCTTAAACCTGCGTAATATTCTCTTCTGTCGGTATATTTCTCCCTTACATAGTTATCAGCAAAACGAGGTAAAATCCAATTGTTGCTTGCCATTGTAATTCCTGAATTTCTAGAGAAGTGAATGTGCAAAGAATGTGGAGGGTTAACATGCATTATATAAACGTGAGGAACAAACGTTTGATTTTAGTCATTTTAGTACACACCATTTCATCAAAGAATATACTTTTTTATTTTTATTTTTTCATGTTTTTTAATTATCGAGGAATATAGTTGAGCAAATTAGGCCATTTCATGTCTATTACAACTTTATTACCATATTACTCAAAAAAAATAAAAAAATTAACTGTAGAAAAGTGATAGTAAATATAAACAGAAATGAAAAAAACAACTTAAGAAAAGTTAGTATTCACCCTCTAACAAGGTAGTAATAAGAAAAAAAAATTAGAATAAGTAAACACTAAATAATGTATTAACTACATCTAAAATAATAGAAGTAAGTTGGAAGATCTAAGTTATTTACTTACATATTGATGATATCTCTTCGAATCAATGTAGTGTAAGCAAGATTTGATTGAATTGGTGAAAAAGAAATTGAGGGGTTGCTGCGAATGGAGGAGAGAAATGCAGAAAAAGGGTTGCTGCAAGAAATGCTGGAAGTACATTTGTTTGAGTTAAAAGTGCTGAAGGCACGGGATTTAAGAGAAAGTACTGAAATCATAGAGATGATTTCAAGCCATTTATTTTTTTTTTTGTAGAAAACCAGGGGCAGAAAACCATGGGCGCGTTTTAGAAGAAAAAATAAAATAAAATTTGTACTATGAAATCGTCTCTTCAAAAGACAAATTTAAAATCATGTTTTTTTTTTTAACTCTTAAATATTATTAAAAAAAAAAAAAAAAATGACTTTGAAAATCGTCTTTGGCAGAGACGATTTTACAATTTTTATTTTATCTTGAAGTCGTCTCTACCAAAGACGATTTTCAAAGTCAATTTTTTTTTTTTTTTTTTTCGCTCATATAAATAATAAGAGTTAAAAAAAATTAAAACGCCCAAAATCGTCTTTGGCAGAGACGATTTTTCTTGAAATCGTCTCTATTGAAATACCAAAGAATTTTTTTTTTTTTTTTTTTTACGCTATATAAAAATAAGAGTTAAAAAAAATTAAAACACCCAAAATCGTCTTTGGCAGAGACGATTTTCAAATATTTATTTTTTCTTGAAATCGTCTCTACCAAAGACGATTTTCAAAGGTCAATTTTTTTTTTTTTTTTTTTTTTTACGCTAATATAAATAAGAGTTAAAAAAAATTAAAACACCCAAAATCGTCTTTGGCAGAGACGATTTTCAAATTTTTATTTTTTCTTGAAATCGTCTCTACCAAAGACGATTTTCAAAAATTTTTTTTTTTTTTTTTTTTTACGCTCATATAAATAAGAGTTAAAAAAAATTAAAACCCAAAATCGTCTTTGGCAGAGACGATTTT
>OU015763.1:902091-926997 GCA_907173295.1 Fagus sylvatica | reverse complement strand
GGCCGAAGCCTAGCTTGTTTCTCTCTTTTTCCCAAATTGTATGGGCCAAACCTGTATTGTTCAAAGAAGCTAACTGGGCCTGAATCCATGTCTTTATCTTTTACGGCCTCATTAACAAAGCCTGGCCTATGTATAAAAGGAATCAAAGCAGGTAGAGAGGGGCATAAGAGACTTTCCCTCATAATTCTCAAAGGAAAGACCATAGAAAAAATACAACAATAGGAAAATAAAACAAAAAGATTAAAAAAAAAAAAAAAAAGGGTGGTAGTATTGGAAATTGAGGACACTTTGAAATGAAGATTAGGAGTTCAAATCTTGAATGCTGCAACTTGTTTTCCACGTAGCTTGAATCCTGAAATCTTAGGGCCTGTTTGGTACGTGTTTTCGTTTTTTGTTTTGGTTTCGTGACTTTTTACTTTATTGAAGTTGACTTGAATCTGATTTATCAAGATTGTAAAAAAAATTCTGTTTGGTACATAATTTTGGTTTCACAACTGAAATCACAATTTTAAAAAAAAATTGTGTTTGTACATAGTTTTGGTTTTTAAACTTAATTGCACCAGTACAATTGTTTGTAGAGGATTTGCACCCACAACTAAAACAGAAAACCTTTAACAGAAAACCAAAAAATCTCCTGCCTCTGCCTCTCCCTCTTCACCGAGAAAACCCTCCCTCACGACATCGACGCCGGCACGGAAGCCTCTTCGCGTTCCCCACGTTCTCTATCGCGTCGGTCACGGTCTCTATCGCGTCGGTCCCGGTCACGCTCACGAAATAGAGGAGAGGAGGTCTTACGGCGTTGGTTTAATTGATCGCGGGTTTGGGTTGATTTGGGGCTTTGATTTGGGGCCATCAATTGGTTCATTGATTCGTGGTTGCTAAGATCTCGAGGTGGGTTTCAAAGATCTCGAAGTGGCTGGGTTTGGACTTCGAGTTTTCTGGTTTCAAAACTTGAAGTGGGTACTCGAGGGTGGAGGATCTTAGTGGGTCTAGGGCTGGTTTGGGATACTGAAAGTCTTTACTGGAAGACTTGGACTTCTTTCTTCATGGGACGATGTTTGAGGAGTTTGTTGGGTTGATGGCATTGAAGAAGATTCGGGGAGAGGAGGAGTAATCGAGAGGAGAGAGAAACAGAGAAGCAGTGGAGGAGAGAGAGAGAAAACGGGAGAAATGAATTTGGTGGGCCCAGCAAAGGTAAAAAATGACCCACAAAAAAATTGACTGGATTTGAATCCGACTTGGATTCAAAAACAGCTGAAGGGGTGAACTCAAATTTGCTATGGGACCCACATAAAATTTAAGTTGGGATTTGAATCCTCATTTAAATCCTTTGTACCAAACATAATTTTTTGCCGTGGGACCCGCAATTTTCTGGATTTGAATCCAGAATCACGGATTCAGTTACGTGTACCAAACACCATCTTAATGGTAGTATGGAAATTTCTAAAAAAAAATAAAAAATTATACAAGTACAATAACATCTTAGCTGAGAAAATGATAAGAGGCATGCAACAAAGAAACTTGAAAATGAACTTGACACATAAATGGTTTTATTCTTTTCATATACAATGGAAATTTATGTCATCTTTGCATTTATGCCAAGATGTGTTAATTCTTTGACACATAATATGATTGTGCTTGCTGTCTTCTTGTTTTACTTGTGCGGAAGGAGATGGCCTGGTCACTCGAAGTTTTTATTTTTTAATAAAAGCCGGCAGAGATCACTTTTTAGTTTGTAATTCTTCCATTTGTTTTCTTCTATAATATTTGAATTTTAAGAAGGATAAGTACGACTTCATCCATAAGCTGTTAATTGCAAGAGAGAACAGAAACTCTCATTACATGATAATTGCAAGCAACATCTATAATAGTTACAGTTGTTACCTTTGTCATCTATCCTTATTAGCGGACTTTAGAATTTAATTGGAACCAAAAACCCTAGAAGCATATCAAAATGCCCTCCTCTCAATGAGTTAAAACCCGACCCGATTAAAACCCGATAAAAAACCCGTTTGGATAAAAAACCCGACCCGATACCCTATTATATAAACGGGGCGGGGCGGGGCGGGGCGGGGCGGGTTTTTTGGGACGGGGCGGGGCGGGTACCCGCGGGTCGCGGGTTTGTTGCCATCCTTACCTCTCATAGTAATAATGGATGAAATTAACATTGATTGGGATGCACCTGTAAATCACTATTTTTAAGTTTCTAACTTCCTAGCAGGAATATGAGTGAATATACATCATGGAGTAGCTTTAGACTAATAGCTTATGAAATCTTGAATGCTGCAACTTGTTTCCCACGTATATAAGCTAGAATCCTAAAATCTTACGGAAGTTTGGAAATTTCTAAGAAAATTACACAATTATATCATCTTAGCTGTCCAAATGATATTGATACATAACAAGCAAAACATGAAAACGAGCTTGGGTTTATGGTCTAATCAATTATTAGTCTTGGTCTTGCTGTTTTTTTGTTGAATGGAAATTTATGTTATCTTTGAATACTTGAGGAGGAGAAGATATCTCACACATGAAAATAAAAAATACGAGTATGTTGACAAGAGAAACACACAATGAATCTTCCATGTCTTTGAACAACAGAGAGTCAAAAAGCGAGTGTTTTAGACTAGCTTTGGAATTTGGATCTTTAAGCTAAGAAAATATAAATCAGAACACTGTTAATAGCAATTGACCATAAAATTATAAAGTTCTTCTTGCTCATTGTGAGACTCAAACTTCATATTTCTCTGTCAAAGAAGTTTCTACACACCATATATACTTGATAGAACCATTTTCCATAATTGTTGTGGAAAAATATAGAGAAAAAGAAAGCAATTGTTATATGAAGAATTCATTCACACAAAAGCCAAAACACAAACTGTATAAAGAGTCTGTCATATTCTATTCACAGCTTGGGACTTCAATTTTTAAAATTTCTTTCATTTTGTGAGGATAGCCAGCAATTTCAAATGCAATCATGATCATGATGATGAAAGGAAGTAAAGTTATTCACATACTATTTTATTTCATTGGGCTTTACTGCATGAAAATCACTTTGATTTGTGCGGTACCGTGCATGGACAGTGAGCAACAAGCTCTTCTCAAGTTGAAAGAAGGCTTTAAGAGTGCTTCAGACTCCCTCTCTTCATGGACAGCCAAAGAAGATTGTTGTAAATGGAGAGGAGTTGGATGTGATAACGCAACCGGCCATGTGACCATCCTTGATCTCCACAGTCAAGACCCATTCAACATATTGCAAGGTGAGATAAGTCATTCTTTGCTTGACTTACGATATTTGAGATACCTAGACTTGAGCCACAATAATTTTCACCAAATTCAAATTCCAGAATATATTGGTTCTCTTCAATATATAGAATATCTCAACCTATCTAATGCCAATTTTCGGGGAACCGTTCCCAATAATCTTGGAAACCTCTCACACTTAGAGTCTCTGGATTTGACTGGAAATGGCTTTTCTTTAAGAGTCGAAAACCTTAATTGGCTTTATCATCTTTCTTCTTTGAAAGTTCTTAAACTGGGTGGTGTTGATCTTAGCAATGCAGAGGGTTGGCTTGATGCAGTAAATATGCTACCTTCTTTGGTAGAGTTGCGTTTATTCTTCTGTAAACTTCACAAGCTTTATCAAAATTTGCATTATGTGAATTTTACTTCTCTTAAATTCCTTGATCTCTCCTATAATAATTTCAGTTCTACAATACCAGATTGGTTGTCTGAGATTGGCCATAGTGTTGTTTACCTTAATCTTTCAAAATGTCAGTTACAAAGTATGATCCCAGATGCTTTTGGGAACCTGACTTCTCTCATCTCTCTTGATCTCTCAGAGAATAATCTTGAAGGTCCAATACCATTAACTTTATCCTTGTTTAACAAATCTTCATCACTGAGAGAGTTGTATCTTTCCAACAATCGATTGAACGGGTCCTTGGTGCAAAGTCTTGCACAACTTTCCCAACTTGTTGCCTTGGATGTGGCTGGGAATGACTTGGAGGGTAACATCACGGAAGCTCACTTAATAAAATTCAGTAGCTTGCAGGTGTTAGTTCTGTCTTCAAACCGGTTGGTGTTGAACGTGAGTTCAAGCTGGATTCCACCATTTCAACTTGAAACCTTAGATTTGAGGTCATGCCTAGTAGGCCCGAAATTTCCACATTGGCTTCGATCGCAAAAGAATCTGTCTTCCATTGATATCTCTAATGCCACAATTGCAGATGTCGTGCCAGATTGGTTTTGGAACTTCTCTTCCAAGGTCAAGTATATGAATCTCTCTTCCAACGAGCTAGAAGGATATGTGCCAGATTTTTCATCGCAACTACAACTTTCACAACTAGATTTGGGTAACAATTCCTTTCGCGGTCCCTTGCCTCGCTTCTCCGCCAACTTAAGGATATTGATTCTAGCTGATAACATTTTTTCTGGACCAATTTCGCACTTATGTGGAATATTGTCTATAAATAACTCTTTGAGTTATTTGGATCTATCTTCAAATTTCATATCAGGAGAGATTCCAGATTGTTGGCAATATGGGCACAATTTGGTCATTCTAAACTTTGCTTACAACAATCTTTCTGGACAAATTCCCAACTCAATTGGGCAATTGATAAATTTGATCACCCTGCGATTGGACTACAATATTCTTTCTGGAGAAGTGCCTTCATCGTTGAAGAATTGCATTGACTTGAGAGTTCTGGGTCTTTCGAATAACAGGTTATTGGGTGACGTACTAGCATGGATTGGTGAAAATTTACAAAATTTGATGATTCTTGAATTGCGGTCTAATGCATTCACTGGACGTATTCCCAAGCTGCTGTGCCAACTGAAGAATTTGAGAATATTGGATCTTGCTTCAAATAATTTATCCGGAACCATTCCACATTGCGCCTATGCTGGCATGAATTCCCTCGGCGGCACTGGCACTCTTTCCATCATCTATTATCCTTATACCACCTATTCTGTAGGTGTAATACTCAGAGTCAAATCTAGTGAGCATTTTTGCCGTGGTCTGATTTGTGCTTATAATAGTCAAATTGACCTTTCATCCAATAACTTGACGGGAATGATTCCTGAAGAAGTTACGAGTCTTGTCGGATTGCTGTCTTTGAATTTGTCAAGAAACCATCTGGTCGGACCTATCCCACCAAACATCGGTGAAATGACAGAGTTAGAGTCTCTTGATTTATCAAGGAATCACCTTTCATGCACCATCCCGGCTAGCATGATAAATATGACCTTCCTCGAGGTTTTCAACGTGTCATATAACAACTTGTCAGGGGAAATTCCAAATTTTGGTCAGTTCAGTACATTTATGAACTCATCCTATATAGAGAATCCTCAACTTTGTGGGTCTCCGCTTTTAAAGATATGCTCGATCGATGAATCATTCGGAGACCCACATTGTAACAATGAAAACGGAGATGAAGAAAATCAAGGCATTCAAAAAGAAGAGCAGGATGGCTTCGAAATACCTTCATTTTATTTAAGCATGGGACTTGGATTTATTACAGGGTTTTGGGTATTTTGGGGCTCTTTATTGCTGAACAGATCTTGGAGGCATACTTACATCCGTTTCTTGGACAACATGAATGACAAAATTTATGTGATGGTAGCAGTTGGAGCAACCAAATTGCGAAGAAAGTTTCAAAGCCAACAACCTCTTGAAGTAAAGGGTCGTCAATAATTTTCATCAATTTTCACCTTTGCGTGTAGCTTCTTTATTTCTAAGTATTAATAAATTGTATTGTCTTGGAAGATGCTTCCAATGCTTGCATTGTCATGAATTCTACTGTCACTTGAAGGTTGTTTTTAAAATTTAAATTAGAGTAATTTGCAGCAAACTCTTATGTTGTATGACTAATAAATGATTTGTGTAAGAAGAATTTGTATTTTGAGTGGTGTGGCATGCTCGGATTGGTTGTGATCTTATCATGTTCCTTACTTTACAGAAGCATTATGAAAAACATGATCGAATGTATCTCTCAACAGACAAGGGGTGGTGACCGTACAGCCCATATAGTGTGAATAAAAGACTCATAATAAGTGCTGGGACCATGGGCCTGAGTTAACCAAATAAAGCCCAAGGCCAAGGTTGTTTCTCTCTTTTACCCAAATTGTATGGGCCAAACCTGTATTGTTCAAAGAAGCTAGTTAGGTCCGAAACCATGTCTTTATCTTTTATGGCCTCATTAGCAAAGTCAGGCCCATGTATAAAAGGAATTCAGCAAGTAGAGAGGGGCATACGAGACTTTCCCTCAGCAATTAGCTATGGGCTCAATGAAAGATTAGTGGTAGCATTACTTGGAATTGAGGACACATTGAATGCTAAAACTTGAAAGATTAGGACTTTGTGTTCATTTCTGATTTTTTTTTTTTTTTTTTTTTTTTTTTTTTTTTTTTTTTGAATTTTGACATTGTAGCAAATTTGTTAACCAATTATTTTTACATTGTATATCGGATGAAATTAAGTTTTGTTTGTTTGTTTTATAATTCGAAAGTTATGCCACTATGACTCTTGGCAGATGAAATTAGGCATTTATTACTTGGTAGTTATCTAAGTGAATTAAAGGGTATACATTGAATGCTTAACTTGTATCCCAGTACGTATATATGCAGGAATCCTGAAATCTTATGGTAGTTTGGAAATTTTTAAGAAAATTATATAATTATAATATCATCTTAGATGTCCAAATGATATTGATACATAACAAAGAAAACATGAAAATGATATTGATACATAACAAAGAAAACATGAAAACTAAGGAAGCTACTAAACATTTGAGTAACTAATCAAAAATCAATTACGCCTTGGTCTTATTCTTTTAGTGTTCAATGGAAATTTGTGTAATCTGTGCTGCTGTGCATGTTTGATGTGTTAATTCTTTGACCCATGGATTGTTTGAGCGTCTTCTTTCTTTTGATTGGGGAGTTGGAGTCCACCCCCATCTCTCGGAGTTTGGATGCTTGTGGAGGAGAATACATGACACGGAAACAATTAAGTAATTAACACGAGCATGCCGATAAGAAACACACATTGACACTTTATGTCTTTGAATAACAGAAGTCAAAAAGGGAGTGCTTTTACACAGGTTTTACAGCTTTAATTGCAAGGAGCAGTATGGTTGTGTGGAAAAGTCCAAGACTGAAAAAAAGCTACATGGGAAAATTAGAGAGACAGATAGAGAAGAGAGAATTATGGAATATTAGTGGCAAACCTGTGCAATGCACGAATTTTTTATTTATTTATTTATTCAAAAGGTATAATACAAAGAGTGAAAAGGGAATTTTTGCTTCAGAATCTTGATTACTACTTAAAAAAAAAAAAAAAGCGAAGAGTGAATATTCCGGGCCGGAATATGTTTTCACTTGGAATGGTTTGGTATTTAAAGCAAGACAAAATAGAGGTGTACTTGTACCGAATTGAGTACCGGTTGTGCATGAAAAACACAATTTCAATTTGAGCGTTAAGAAAAAAAAAGGCATAAAACCAACGGAACAAATAACATCAAATGCACCAAAAAAAAAAATTTTTGAGCAGTACAAAAAACCAAATGAAGAAAGTAAAAGTATGAAACCTGGTAAAGCCAATCAGAAACCAAAAGGGAAAGAACACACCTTTGAGACTAAAAGCAACAATAAAACCATAGGAACCACGAGGAGACTAAAAAAAATCTCAACATAGGATTTAAAAAGGAATTGGGGGTGCAATTAATTGGAGAGATGAAGAGGTCAGGGAGTTCAAGAGGTGAGAAGGAGAGAGAGGTAGATGAAAAGGTGAAGCAATTAATTGAAGAGATAAAAAGGTTAGGGAGTTTAAGATGTGAGAGGGAGAGAGAGGTAAATGAAAAGGTGAGGTAAAGGCACAACCAAGAGAGAGATTTTTTTTTTCAATAAAAGTGTGAGAGAGAATTAAATAAAGGGAAGGGAAATGTAGAAGTGTGTAAGAGCAGCAAATCTGACGTGACGTTATTTGGAAAAGTCTAAAAATTTTCTCTCAGCTTCAGCTTATAGATTATATTATAGATTATAGATTAGGGCGACAATAAATACAAGTATTTCAACAAGAAACACACATGGAAACTTCATGTCTTTGAATAATACAGAGTCAAAAGAAAGAGAGAGAAGAAAACCCTCACTTGATAATAGCTATGAAGATTTACAATCACAGTATGGCGCAAAGCATAAGCCAAAAGCAGGAAATCTATACTACAAGCAAGGTGTCATGGTCTCATTTGGCTCTACTTCTCCTAATCATCATGTCACTCAAAGCCCATCTCTCCATTGCATCTGATACGTTGTACCCAGGTCAGAATCTATCAGGGAACCAGACCTTAACTTCCAGAAATGGAATTTTTGAACTGGGTTTCTTCACACTTGATAAGTCTCTTAACTACTACATAGGCATTTGGTATAAAAAGATAGCAGAGAAAACAGTGGTTTGGGTAGCAAACAGACAAAACCCAGTCTCTGATCCATACTCTTCAGCAATACAACTTTATAAGGATGGTTACTACTGTTGGAAAATTTAAATGTGCAGATTGCTCAGATTAATTAACAAAGTAGTAAACAGTAGTTCAACCAAATATATCAAAGAAACTAGAGAAATAGAAACTTATCAGTATGTTGAGCCGAGGCACGGAACTAAATCCGTTGTCCTTAAGAAGCGATTTCGCCCCCACTAGGAATGATTCCTTCGGTACAAATGGCTCGGGCGGTCGCTCTCCAGGATACAACGGCAGCCTGTTGGTGTGTACTCACTAACAAGGCTTCGAACTCGTCGTTGAATGCCCAAGAACAATTTGACAGTGAAGAAAAATAAGAAGAGAAGTGAGGGATAATTTCTTTGATCGTTGGGGCTGCTCTTATATAGAAATTCTGAACACATAATGAGAAAGAGCTAAACTTACGAAATATGCTGGCTTGATTCAAGATGTGCTTTCCATAGAAAAATCCCCAATTGTAACGGTAAAGTTTCAAATAGGTTTTGACTTTTCAATCTTCTCTAGAAGGAAAATCTAAATTGGAATGGAATTGGAAAGTGAGTGAGTAGAAAGGAAAAGGGAGAAGATTTGTGGGATTTTTCCCTTTGACACCGTAGATTGCCAAAGAGCAATCTGCTAAGGAGATTGCTACAATATGGCAAAGAAGATAACAAGGGATTTGTCTCCCACTAGACTTCTCACGTGAGAAAAGAGTCAAACATGGGCTTGGGCTTTTTCTAAATCAAAATTTATGGGCTTGGGTTTACTAAAATTTAAAACATACCCAACAATCCCCCACATGTTTTAAAGTTTATATAAGAAAGAAATGGGCAGTCACAAAGTATATTAGTGTTGATGTCTTGTGGACTTGAATCAACACTTAGCATTCATGGTCTCAGGTGTCACAAAGTCTTGGTGATATAAGATCTTGAACCATATTCATGAACCACCAGAGTATGAACACTTACTTGTGAACCATTGACGAGTTCTCGATTTGGCACATTTTCGGCCATGCGCCCTACCTGGATTTTCATGAGTGCTCTAGAGAGTTTGCCCTCACTCTCATAGGAAGCGGCCCCACTTCCACACTCATATAGGTGAACCCATCAAATGTGTACTGCCACACACCACCTTTAAAGGCTATGAGTTCATTGAGAGTTAAAAACCCATCCTCACTTTCATTTGGCAGTTAGCACTATCCACACCATAGGGAGGGACTTTATTGATAGTGCACTCTTTAGTCTCTCCATGATTTGTTGTACCCATTGAACCTATTATTAACACAGGTTGGGTTGCCATCATGGGTGACTCACATAATGGGCTTGAGTCCCATCCCCTTTGATGTATCATGGACTAGTTTCCTAGTTAGACCCTTGGTCAGAGGATCTGCAAGATTCTTTTCTGACCTTACAAATTCCATGGCAATCACACCATTACCAATGAGTTGACGCACTATATTGTGCCTCAGGCGTATATGCCTTTTCTTCCCATTATAAATCTTATTCTTTGCACATGCAATTGCTGCTTGAGAGTCACAATGCATTGCTATTGATGGTAGTGGCTTATCCCATAGTGGTATATCAGCAAGTAGATTTCTAAGCCACTCAGCTTCAGTACCTGCCTTTTCTAAGGCAACAAACTCAGACTCCATAGTTGATCTGGCATTGCATGTTTGTTTGGAAGACTTCCAGGATATAGCTCCTCCACCTAAAGTAAAAACGTACCCACTGGTGGAGTTGGTCTCATCATTGTCTGATATCCAATTTGCATCACAATAGCCTTCTAATACCGCTGGATGACCTGTATATGTAAGGCCCAAGTTCATGGTGCCTTTCAAATATTTCAAAAGACGAGTTATTGCATTCCAATGCTCATGAGCAGGATTATGTGTATATCTACTGAGTCTACTGACAGCATAAGCAATATCAGGGCGTGTACAATTCATTAAAAACATCACACTACCAATTATTTTGGCATACTCAGATTGTGAAACAGGAGACCCACTATTTTTCTTTAAGTGTATACTCGGGTCATATGGAGTTCTCACAGGTTCATAATCATAATGATTAAATTTCTTAAGTACTTTCTCAATGTAGTGTGACTGAGAGAGTGTGAGCCCTTCATTGTTTCGAATTATTCTTATTCCCAAAATTAAATCTGCCTCTCCTAAGTCTTTCATATCAAAATTTGAAGATAAAAAATCTTTAGTATTTTTCACGGCATTCATATCAGTTCCAAAAATTAGCATATCATCCACATATAGGCATATGATAACACCACTAGCACCAGAAAATTTACTATATACACACCTATCTGATTCATTCACAGAAAATCCATTAGAGACCAAAGTTTTATCAAATTTTTCATGCCATTGTTTAGGGGCTTGTTTTAAACCATATAGTGATTTTCTAAGTTTACACACTTTGTTCTCTTGCCCTTGGACTACGAAACCTTCTGGTTGGTCCATATAGATTTCTTCATCTAGATCACCATTCAAAAAAGCAGTTTTGACATCCATTTGGTGGATAATTAATTTATATATTGATGCTATAGCAACCAAAATTCTAATAGTAGTTAGTCTAGTCACAGGTGAATATGTATCGAAGTAGTCTATCCCTTCTTTTTGAGTATACCCTTTTGCCACTAATCTAGCTTTGAATTTTTCTATAGACCCATCTGCTTTTAATTTCTTTTTAAACACCCATTTACTCCCTATGGTCTTACACCCTCTAGGAAGTTCAACTAGTTCCCATGTGTGGTTTCCCATGATTGATTCTAATTCACTATGGATTGCATCCTTCCAGAAGGTTGCATCTACTGATTTCATGGCTTCTTGGTAAGTCTTTGGGTCATCTTCTGTGAGAAAGGCAGTAACAAAATCAGGTCCAAAATTTGTCCCAATTTTAGGTCTCTTACTACGTCTCAATTCTTGTGTTGAGTGACTTTCGTCTAAGGTTGAAATTGACCTTACTTGAGGTGTGACTGGTAAAGATTCATTTGAAAATCTGGTTTTCTTCATGGGAAAAATTTGTTCAAAGAAATCAGCATCCCTAGTCTCTACTATTGTGTTAGTTTGTAAGACTAAGCACCTATAGGCAGTACTATTTTCTGCATATCCTATGAACACGCTATCCTTGGTTTTAGGACCTATCTTTTCTCTTTGGGGTTCAGGAATTCCAACTTTTGCCAAACAACCCCACACCTTAAAGTACCCTAAATTTGGTGTGCGACCTTCCCATAATTCATATGGTGTTTTTCTTATCCTTTTATGTGGGACTCTATTTAGTACATGACATGCAGAGAGGATTGCCTCCCCCCACATATTAGAAGGAAGACCTGAGCTAATGAGCATGGCATTCATCATATCTTTTAGGGTTCTATTTTTTCTCTCAGCTATTCCATTTTGTTCGGGAGTACGAGGTGCAGTAACCTCATGAACAATACCATTTTTCTCACAAAAGCTTTTAAGTAGAGATGAACCATATTCTCCTCCTCGATCAGACCTAAGCCTTTTAATTTTCTTATCCTTTTGATTTTCAACTTCTATCTTAAATTTTATGAACATGTTTTCAGCTTCATCTTTACTACTTAGAAGATATACTCTTGTGTATCTAGAGTAGTCATCTATGAACGTAATGTAGTATCTCTTACCACCTCTACTCATAGTATTTTTGAAATCTCCTAAGTCACTATGGATGAGTTCTAAGAGTTCAGAGCTTCTTTCAACAGTTTTGAAAGGTTTTTTAAAGTGTTTCGCTTCTACACATATTTCACATTTTGGGTGTTCAGAATTGGTTAGGTTTGGAATTAGGCTCAATTGTTTCATTCTTTTGATGGATGCAACATTCACATGCCCTAATCTACCATGCCAAAGATCTAAAGATTCAACAATATAAGCAAAAGAAGTACTAGCTTTATTCATGTTCTCACATTCAGCATCAAGTACAAATAATCCCCCATGACAAAATCCCTTGCCCACAAAGTCCCCATTACGGCTAAGAATAAGCTTATTAGAATCAAATACAAGTTTTAGGCCTGCCTTATTGAGCAATGACCCAGACACCAAGTTTCTACGCATATTAGGAACATGGAGGATAGTATTAAGAGCAAGAGTTTTTCCTGATGTCAATTTGAGGATGACCTTTCCCTTACTAGCTACCTTAGCAGTACGTGCATCACTTAGGAAAACATTTTCACCATCATTCACTTCCTCATATTCGAGAAATAGGTTTCTATTGGTACATATGTGCCTAGTGGCCCCAGTATCCAGCACCCATTCAGAAATATTATTGACAAGATTGACCTCTGAAACAACAGCAGCTATAACCTCAGACTCAATTAAATTTGCATGAGGTTTGGGGTGATAAGGATGCCCTTTACGAAGTCTACATTGGGCTGCATTATGCCCAATTTTCCCACACACAAAGCATGGCCCTTTTTTCTTTTTCTGGACCTTATCATGTTTCTTGAACTTATTCTCCCTTTTCTCAAATTTCTTGTTAGGCCCTTTCCCTCGAGTGAATTTCTGAAAATTTTCAGATTTTCCGAGTTGGTTTTGTTCAACCAAATTGGCCTTAGAGGAGAATTCATTGACTAAGTCATTTTTGTCCTTTTGCCGGTTTGATTCTTCAATCCGGATATGGACAACCAAATCTTCTAAAGACATATCACGCTTCTTGTGTTTCAGATAGTTCCTATATTCTTTCCACGAAGGTGGCAGCTTTTCAATGAGAGCAGCTGCTTGGAATGCATCATCAATGACCATTCCTTCAGCAAGAATTTCCAGCACTACATTCTGGTATTCATGGACTTGTTCCATGATGGGTTTGTCATCTATCATCTTATAGTCTAAAAACCTACCCACCACATATTTCTTTAGACCAGCATCTTCTGTTGAGTATTTCTTTTTTAGAGCTTCCCAAATATCTTTTGCAGATTTATAAGAGCAGTAGATATCAAACAAAGAATTTGAGAGATAATGCAAAATATGACCACGACATATACGATTGTCCCTTTCATAAACCAAAGTAGATGCAGAACGTGCAGGTTCAAGCATATCAGCAGAAACACAATCATTAAACAGAACATAATCCACACGTATTGTTTCCAAGTAAAACAGTAAACGATCAGACCACCTCTTATAGTGATTTCCATCAAAAGGCTCTAGTTTTGACATATCAGGAACAGCAGACATTTGTTAATTAATAAGAGCAACAAATCGCTTCTTAAGATTGTTGGAAAATTTAAATGTGCAGATTGCTCAGATTAATTAACAAAGTAGTAAACAGTAGTTCAACCAAATATATCAAAGCAAACTAGAGAAATAGAAACTTATCAGTATGTTGAGCCGAGGCACGGAACTAAATCCGTTGTCCTTAAGAAGCGATTTCGCCCCCACTAGGAATGATTCCTTCGGTACAAATGGCTCGGGCGGTACTCACTCGCTCTCCAGGATACAGTGAAGAAAAATAAGAAGAGAAGTGAGGGATAAACGGCTTATATAGAAAGCCTGTTGGTGTGTACTCACTAACAAGGACTTTTCAATCTTCTCTTCGAACTCGTCGTTGAATGCCCAAGAACAATTTGACAGTGCTTTTTCTAAATCAAAAAGTTTACTAAAATTTAAAACATACCCAACAAAAAATAAGAAGTTTCTCACCATCTTACCTCATCTCTAAATTCACAGCCTAATTCTACCAAGTGAGAAAATTTTTTCTTGGATAATTTCTTTGACCCAACCAATCGTTGGGGCTGCTCTTATATAGAAATTCATGGAAAAGTTTGAAAATCCAAAAAACACATGAGAAAGAGCTAGAAAGAAACGGAATACGAAATATGCTGGCTTGATTCAAGATGTGCTTTCCAGTATAGAAAAATCCCCAGAAAGAATTGAACAACCAATACGGTAAAGTTTCAAATAGGTTTTGACTTTTCAATCTTCTCTATTTTATATATTTTAGAAGGTTTCCCCTTCTACATTCCCTAAATTGGAATGGAATTGGAAAGTGAGTGAGTAGAAAGGAAAAGGGAGAAGATTTTCACCGGGGAGATTTTTCCCTTTCACCGTAGATTGCCAAAGAGCAATCTGCAATGGAATTTGGTTGGGATAAGGAGATTCAATGTTGTGAGATTTTTGGTTTCAATATGGCAAAGAAGATAACAAGGGATTTGTCTCCCACTAACTTCTCTTTGTGATTGTCGTGAGAAAAGAGTCAAAATGGGCTTAAACCAAGGCTTTTTCTAAATCAAAAATGGGCAAATTGGGTTTACTAAAATTTAAAACATACCCAACAACTACTTAGTCCTAATAGAAAAAGGAAAGGGTGTTTCTCACCATCTTACCTCATCTCTGAGAGGATTCACAGCCTAATTCTAATAGGTTTTGATTCCCAACGAAAATTTTTTTTGACAAGTAAATCATAATATTGTGTTTGGCAGAGTTTTGACGACCCAACCAATACGTGGCTGAAGCAAATTACTCTGCCAAGGTTGTTTTTGCATTGGATACACTTATTATAATAGATGTGGAATTTATTGGGTACTTATCATGAAGGAATCTACAACAACTTTCATCTGAAATCATGGAAAAGTTTAGAAAATCCAAAAAGTGGGAGGTTCTCTACTCCATTAAGGTTGCTTGGAGTAGAAAGAGAATGTCACACTCATTCTTACTTGGTACTATACTATTAGGTCCGACTTTGAAGTATCAGATGGCGGGATTCTGCTGTTGGTTCAAGTGTCTCAGAATTTTCAGATTCTATTCAAATTGAACAACCAATTAAGAAGAGTGAACTTCTCCCAAAAACTTGTTTCCAATAACAATGGCTATTTTATATATTTTGTTGTTTCCCCTTTTTCCCTAGATTTGTTTTGAATTTCACCGGGGACATCATAGCTATGTATGGGAAAATGAGATTACAACAAGGTGGGCCAGAAGTTATGGAATTTGGTTGGGAGCAACTCCTCAATGTTGTGAATTTTTGGTTTCTGGGGATTCTGGCATGTCAACCTTTGTGATTTCGAATGGATTTAAACCGTATCCAACAAATTGGGACTTATATTCATTTAGGAGGGTGTGAGAGGTTTTAGGGAGGAATCGACACGTTCCTGTCCCAACAGCTTTCCAAGCAAATTTCCCACTAAAAAACAAAAGATTTCTTAAGAGGTTGTTTTTCATCTTATTATAATATGAATTTAGTACATGAATCTACAACAACTTTCCAAATGTCCGGTGGAGGTTCGTATTTCAGGAAGTAAAAACAAGAATCAAGAAAGGTTCATTTGTTCCAATTCTTAATGTTTCCATGGAGGAGATTTTGGATCGAGGAAGTGAATTTTCATTGATTCTATTCAAGACGGATTTAAGAAGATAACAAAGAATCATGGGGAGGGCAGTTTTGGTTTGCAAAGGGAATTGAATTCATGCAACAGAGCAGTGAAGAAAATAAGAAGCCTACAACTGGAGCAATCTAGCATGTCAACCTTCTTCGCCTTCGTGGTTTTTGTGTAGAGCTTCTAAAAGATTTCTCATCTTGAGCATGCCAAAAGGTTCTCTAGAATCTCATTTGTTCCAAAATGTTTCCATGATTCTTGGATTGGAAGATGAGATATCAGTGCAATTGACTGCTAGAGAGCCTATTCATGAGAGTTGCAGAGATTCATTCATTTTGACATCATACCTGAGAACATATTGTTGGATGCTGAAGATGTCCCAAAAGTGGCTGATTTTGGTCTTGCAAAGGTAATAGGTCGAGATTTCAGTCGGGTGTTGACTACCATGAGAGGAACCAAGGGCTATCTAGCACCAGAATGGATTTCTGGTGAAGCTGTCACTCCAAAAATTGAGGTTTTCAATTATGGGAAGTTGCTTTTCGAGATAGTATCTGGTAGGAGAAATATAAACATGCTAGATGATGAGATATGTAACTACTTTCCAGCTCGTGTTGCAATTGCAATGAACAAAGGGGAAGACCTTCTAACGCTGCTAGATTACAAATTAAAGGGCAATGCCAACGTGGAAGAGCTAACTAGAGCTTGTAAAGTTGCTTGTTGGTGCATTCAAGATGATCCAAAGGATAGACCAACCATGGGGCAGGTAGTTAAAATTCTTGAAGGAATTATGCAAGTGGGCATGCCTCAAATACCTCTTTATTTCCAGCACCTTTCAGAAAATCCAATGGAAGCCATTGATAACCATGAGACTGAGACTTCTTCAAGTACATATTAATGGGCACAAGCAACAATCTCAATTCTGTCTTTATCATTAGTGAACTCTTTTGAAGTGAAAATAATGCTTGCCCTACTGTTATCTAGTGATCTTATTGTTCCTTTTTATGTAACGCATAAACACAAATGTAATTTGGACTATTATAGTGCCCAAAGCAATAAAGTGTGCTTCTTTGTTTCTCTTTTGGAGGCTATTTGCTTTGAGTCTCCGAAATGTGGCAATCTTATCAAGTTCCTTGCTCTACAGGAGCATTTTGAAAATCAATGAATCTGCTTATATAGCTACCCCTGCTACTTATGCACTAAAAGATTGAATGAAAATTCAAATAATAACCACACACACACAAAAAAAAACTGTAATTAAAAATTGAGAAAAAAAGAAGAAGCAAAAACTCATCACATTCCAAACAGTAAAGTGCCTAAGCTTATGTTTCTAGTCTTATTAATTACTAGTCGTAAACCTGTGCGATGCACATGAACAGTATTGAAAATGAAATCTAAAAAACTCAAGTCTGATTAGATAGGGAGAAGAAAGTGGGTAATTGTTAGGACAATTTCACAACATGTCATCCAAATACGTTATATATTACAAACTGTTAGGCTTTACAATCATAATCAATTGCAAGTTGGACTACAAATTTGGGTAACAGAATCAATTGCAAGTTACAAATTGTCGAGCTTTTTATAGGTAAGATAATCAATTGGAAGAATTTAATTGGAGCCAAACACTGTAGAAGCATATCAAATTACCATAAGTTGTACAATATAATCTGATTCCAAAATCTTTATAAACTATGTAAAGCTTAAGCATGCAGTTCCTCAAAACATACAAATCAGATTTTATCAATGTGAGCATGAGCCTTTGCATTAGATTTTTTTTTTAATTAGTCTTTATATGTAGAGTTCCAGGTGTTGAGGAAGATTGTGGAGACTATATAGCAGAGTGCCCTTTTCTGCATTAGATTTTTTAAAACATTAGGTACTAATATTGCTCACAAAACATATACATGTTAGGGACCAACAACGTATTTTCCTATTTTGGCCTACCTTTTTTCTTCTCCATGAAGTGAGTATTTGTACGATGTTTTTGTTTATTTATTTTTTCTTGTTTCATTTTTACATTGTAGCAAACTTGTTAACCAATTATGTAAAACCCCCCCTCCCAAAAAAAAAAAAAATTAACGAGTCTCACAGTAATATTAGATGAAATTAAGCATTGATTGGATGCACCGTCAAAGTACTATTTTTAAGTTTTAAACTGCCCAGTAGGAATCTGAGTGAATTAAAAGGTATACATCATTTAGTTGCTTTAGACTTATAGCTTATCAAATCTTGAATGCAACTTGTTTCCCACCTATATAAGCCGGAATCCTGAAATCTTATGGTAGTTGGGAAATTTCTAAGAAAATTTTACAATTATAATTTATAATATCATCTTAGCTGTCCAAATGATATTGATACATAACAAACAAACCCGGAAAATGAACTTGGGTTTATGGGTAAAGCTACCAAACAGTTGAGTGGCTAAGCTTGTGTATATGGTCTAATCAACTAGGGGGGATGGTCTTATTCTTTTTTTTTTTGTTGTTGATTATGAGTTTGCGTGTTTGATATGTTTATTCTTTGACCCATAATTTGGGTGCTTGTGGAGAATAAAGTATCTCTTTGGGATATATGCATCTTCACAATAATTTCACAACAAGTTTGTTTTGAGTTGTGATAAGTCCCACTAATCTTTATCTATTTTGTTTTATTTTGAATTGTGATGGGTATACAATGAAAATGTTGTGAGTATTGTTGTGTCCGTAGAACAACTCTATATCAAATGAATGAGATAATTATTTCTTGAACAAGGTAATGTGTATATTTTATAATATTCCTTATTTCTCAAAATATATATATATATATATTTTTAAATGTTCAAGAAGTGAAAATTCTGGAATTTTACAGTATTTCAACAAGAAACACACATGGAAACTTCATGTCTTTGAATAATAGACTAATACAGGGTCAAAGAGTGAGTGCATTTAGACTTTTGGATCTTTAATTCAAGGAGCACTATGATTGAGTAGAAAAGTCTACAACTGAAGTACTGCAACTTGAATAAAATTAGAGAGAGAAAGAGAGAACAGAAACCTCTCACTTGATAATAGCTAGTAAGATTTACAATCACAGCATGGTGCAAAGCATAAGCAAGAAGTCATGGTGTCGTTTTGCTCTACTTCTCCTCATCATCATGTCACTCAAAGCCCATCTCTCCACTGCATCTGATACCATATACCCAGGCAAGTCTCTCGCATGGAACCAAACTCTAATTTCCAGAAATGGAATTTTTGAACTGGGTTTCTTCACACCTGGTAAGTCTCAAAACTATTACGTAGGCATATGGTATAAAAAGATAGCAGAGAAAACCAGTGGTTTGGGTAGCAAACAGAGACTTCCCAGTCTCTGATCCATCCTCTTCAGAACTACAACTTTCTGAGGATGGTAATTTAGTCCTAACTCAAAAAGGAGGTCCTTACTACAAATTTACAACCTTTGGTATGCCTAACTCTACTGTAGGATTGCTTCTTGACAACGGAAATTTTATCTTAAGAAGTAAATTAGATAATGTATTGTGGCAGAGTGCCAACCAATTTGACGTGCCAACCAATACGTGGCTGCCAGGGGCCAAGATTGGGTACAACATACTTACCAATGAAAACCAAACTCTGAAGATAATCAAAACAAATATCGAAGGAAATGGAAAAATAAACAATCACACCAACACAAATTCCACAGGCAGAAAATCCAAAGATGAAGATTAAAACTGGCACTCTCAAATCCCAAAACCCCAATACACCCAAATAGCTCTCTCTCACAAATAACAAATAATAGGTTCTTTACTGTTCTAAACAAATACCAAATACCCAAACCAAATACTAGAGAAATTGGTGAATTTCCTCTAGTCAAATTGCCAAGACGGCACCAAAGAAGAAAAAAATGCACCACAAATCCAAAGAACGCTTCTACAAAGCTCTCTGTGAAACCAAAACAAAAGGAACCGCCAAACAAATATTTGATGTACTTCCTACTCAAACCAAATCACACGGGGGAACCAACTTGACAAGAGAGAAACTAAGGTGCGACAAACAAAGAGAGAGAGCACTATACTATAAGGTGGGCACTCATATCAAACAACCAAGCCTCCTATATATACAAGTTTTCGTCCTTTACTTTTGAATTCCAATAGTATCTCTAATATTACCAAATGTCTCTGTGAAAGAATTGAACAACTTTCTCATAAACGTATCCTATGTTTACAATAAGAATGAAAGCTATTTTATATATTTTGCTGTTTCCCCTTCTACATTAACTAGATTTGTTTTGGAATACACTGGGGAGCTCAATTTTTATGTATGGGATGAGTATTTGCGCAAATGGAATTTGGTTTGGATGACACCTCTACAACATTGTAAAATTTTGGGTTTCTGCGGGGATTTAGGCATCTGCAATCAGCAGAAGCTGCCCCTTTGTGATTGTCCGAAAGGATTTAAACCAAGGTATCCAATAGATTGGGACTTATATGATTACTCAGGGGGGTGTGAGAATAATTCCATTACTTGGAGGGCACATTCCATTGGTGCACTCGAAAAGGCTGCTTTGAGGGTTGGAGTTCCCTCCGTGCTCACGTTCCTTATTGGAATTGTATTGGCCATTACATGGAGGAGACATTCCGGTGTTGGTGCACTCAAGGAAGTAGAATTTTCTTTGATTCTGTTCAAGTATAGGGATTTACGAATAGTAACAAAGAACTTCTCCCAAAAACTTGGGGAGGGCGGTTTTGGTTCTGTTTTCAAAGGGATATTGCCGAATTCAACCGCCATAGCAGTGAAGAAAATAAGAAGTCTAGAGCAAGGTGAGAAACAATTTCGTGCAGAAGTTAGCACACTTGGAGCAATCCAACATGTCAACATTCTTCGCCTTCGTGGTTTTTGTGTGGAAGCTTCTAAAAGATTTCTCATCTATGAGTACATGCCAAAAGGTTCTCTAGAATCTCATTTGTTCCAAACTGTTTCCATAATTTTGGCATGGAAGACAAGATATCGTATTGCAATTGGGACTGCTAGAGGGTTGGCCTACCTTCATGAGAACTGTAGAGATTGTATCATACATTGTGACATCAAGCCTGAGAACATATTGTTGGATGCTGACTATGATCCGAAAGTCGCTGATTTTGGTCTTGCAAAGGTAATAGGTCGGGACTTTAGTCGGGTTCTGACCACCATGAGGGGAACTAGGGGCTATCTAGCACCAGAATGGATTTCAGGTGAAGCTGTCACTCCAAAAGTTGATGTTTTCAGCTACGGAAAGTTGCTTTTTGAGATAATATCTGGTAGGAGAAATGTAAACATACTAGATGATGAGATATGTAACTACTTTCCAGCTCGTGTTGCAATTGCAATGAACAAAGGGGAAGACCTTCGAACATTTCTAGATTTCCAATTAGAGGGCAGGGCCAACATGGAAGAGCTAACTAGAGCTTGTAAAGTTGCTTGTTGGTGCATTCAAGATGATCCAAAGGATAGACCAACCATGGGGCAGGTAGTTAAAATTCTTGAAGGAGTTATGCAAGTGGGCATCCCTCAAATACCTCTTTATTTCCAACGACTTTCAGAAAATTCTATGGAAATGATTGTTTACCATGAGACTGGGACTTCTTCGAGTTCATATTAATGTGCACAAGGTACTATCTCTACTCTGTCTTAATCATTTGTGAACTCTTTTATAGTGAAAATAATGCTTGCCCACCTATTATCTAGTGATCTTATAGTTCCTTTTATATATGTAACACAATTTATGAAAAAAATATTCCACTTCCACTGTTAGTAGCTAAGGACACAGCAAATGGACACATGATTAAACCATTCTCATTATACTTCAGCACTTATTCGAGTGGCTTTGTAGCTGCCATTGCAATTAAAATAAATCACTCTATTTAGATATTTGTATTCGTAATTTCTTATATATATCCTGTCCTAAGAGGGTTCTGTTGTCTTTTCTTTTGTATGATAACGATGTCAACACAAAATACGGATTTTTACAATAGGTGAAACTCAGTATTGATGTTGCAGTAGACCTTTAAGAATATGAACCCTCAAAGGTGGAAAGGATTCATGTAACTAAACCCAATTGGGTTTATTTATTTTTCAATTGTCGAGTATTGATTAGGACCCAAATAGTCATGCTATCTATGTCTCAGTTACACTTTCATCATACATATATCTACATAAATGTTTATCTGGTGTACAGTTTCTCTTTCTTTTTTGTTATTTGTCATTTGCGGGTTTCATTTTTACAGTAATTGTTTGTGAAATCTTCAACCTGGTTTAAAATTGATGTATTTTTGTTTCAACTTGTTTGTTGTCGCCTTGTTCGGATGAAGTTGAAGCTGGCACCAAATGGTATGATGGAGCTGTTGGTAAATCAAGCTTGACTGCCTCTTCTTCTCATGGTCGTATTGATAATGTATGGAAGACTTCTATGGAACATACATGTACATGGGAAATTGATGAGTGTCCTAGTTTTGATCTTGGACTTTGAAAAATTAGCTAATACATAGCAATGTAACATATATGTGCCTTTGAGTACAAATATGACCCCATTGTTGTGATTATTCGAAGAACATTCAAGACCAAAAATATGACCCCATTGTTGTATTTGCAACCATCAGATACAATATTTTTTTCTTATTCTGATTATTCAGCTTGAATGTCATGATAATTAAAACAATTAACATTAAAAATTGAATGTCTTGCTACATGCTTGCCTCAATTATTTAGGTTGGTTACATCTCTGAAGGGGAATCATATTGTGTTGTGGCCAGGCAGTTCGAGAAGGTGATGACAGCATAATACCCTATGCAGAGGAGTTTCTTTCACCAAAATAGATATTATATTGGAAAACACATTAAACAATGTAATTGAATACTAAGCATCTATAGGATATTAACATATCAAACAATTACAGTTGTTACCCTTGTTATCTATCCTTATTAGCGGACTTCAGAATTTAATTGGAGCCATACACCCTAGAAGCATATCAAAATGCCATAAGTTGTACAATATAATCCGATTCCAAGGTCTTTATAAACTATGTAAAGTTTATACATGTAGTTCCTCAAAACATACAAATCAGATTTTATCAATGTGAGACTTGAACAGAGTGGAAAATGCTTTGTACAATACAGAAAAAACGAAGCACGGGTGGCTAGTTTTAATGTGTGGTATGACATGCATGATTTGGAACCGTCAATTATACATGCGCGCAAATCTCCATTGTAAGCTTTGAAACTTTAAAGCAACGGATAAATACAAATTCTAGTTACAAACTAATGCAGATAGTGCCCTTTTCTGCATTGGATTTAAATAATCTATTATCTATACTATAATGTAAAACCGAAGCTTTTTGACTTTTGGTTGACCTCATAATATTGTGCCACATAAGCTTTTGAGTTCTTACAATTTTACACCTCATTATTTTATATATATATATATATATTTTAATTGAATTTAAATTTTATTCTATAATTAAACATCTCATTAGAATCTTGACATATTATATTTTCTTTAATAGAAATAATATATTATTCCATATATATAAACACAATCATAATAAATGCCTAATACTATAATATATTTTATATATAAACACAATAATAATAAATGTCTTTTAATAATTATCAATTTTCATATTTAGATAAAATATAAAAGACAATAAAAATCATAGTTAGACCAATAATTTTTTAGATTTAATTTTAATTCATTTTCTGTGCATCGCACGGGTTTGCGACTAGTATAAACTAATAGCTGAGGACTCAGCTATCTCCCTAGACATGCCACGTAGGATTTTCTATTCTCATAGCAATCTAAATCACATTTATTCTTCCCATATTTTTTCCTTATTTTAATATTGTCATTTATTTTTATCCTTATCTATAGGGATTTCTTAACTATTCTTTCCTTATTTTAATATTGTAATTTACTTTTATCCTTATCTGTAAGGATTTCCTATTTAACTACAATTAATTCAACAAGCAAATTAATTTTTTCCCTCTTTCTCAAACGCATGACTCCTCCTCTATTTTCACTCACCTCATTTAATTTATTCAAGAATTCAATTTTATTCCTTTCTTCCTAAACGTTCCTTTTTTTTTCTTTTTTCTTTTTTTTGTATTTCGCCTCTTCCTCTTCCTCTTCCTCTTCCTTTTTTTATTAAGGTATAATAATTCATACATATATAAGATGGAATTATGCACAAAACTCCATTGTGCATAATAATTAATACACACACACACACACACATATATATATATAATGGTATTATTTATATGTTTTAATTATTATATAAACTCAATCAATCATAGCAAAATGAAGTTCTTTCAAAATAAGCATATTTAGGCACACCACCTCCCTCAAACAACTATAACTCAACCATGTTTTATGTAGACGAACCAACCTCTTGGTGGGTTTGAGCTTGGTTATATTTTTAGGCACCCTGTCTCTCTCAAACATCAATAACTAAAAAACTTCTGATCTCCCTTCTCCCAACTATTAAATTATCAAAAACAAACAACTTCAAGGTGCAACCCTCTATTTTACTGTTGTCTTCAACCCCAAAACCGACACATTTCAATGCAGGATTTACCAACTGCCTCTCTCAAACAACTATAACTCAAGAGATTATTCTATCTTGTAATATAGTAATCAAACAACCACAATGTTTGGTGGCAAAAAAAAAATTCCAAATTTTTTATTTTCAACCAATTATTTTATTGACCTCTATCTCTTTCAAATTTTGCAAATATGGTTCCCAAATATAAATCACTCCCATGAAATGAGCTATCATATAATTGAAATATCCCCCAACTAAAATAGAGTCAAGTCATATAGGAAGACTCCTAACTATGTAAAATAGTAGTTCCAAACCCCTTATATATTTATGTCAATACACTCTATCACCCATTAACTCTACAAACTAAAAACAAAATCACATGAACATATTCACTTGAATGCAAATTTTAGTAGTACAAAAGATTCTATATATTCAAGCACACCATCACTTTCTTGGTATTCAACCAAAGAAGCAAGCACTTAAAAGTATATCATTTAGATATATCGGAGAAAATTACAAAATATAAATCAAATAA
>OU015763.1:886017-901991 GCA_907173295.1 Fagus sylvatica | reverse complement strand
CATTAATCAATGTAATTGAAATAGCATCCTCACGTTCTAAGAATATATAGGATATTAACATATCAAATAGTTACAGTTGTTACCTTTGTCATCTATCCTTATTAGCGGACTTCAGAATTTAATTGGAGCCAAAACCCTAGAAGCATATCAAAATGCCATAAGTTGTACAATATAATCTGATTTCAAAGTCGTTATAAACTATGTAAAGTTTATACATGCAGTTCCTCAAGAAATACAAATCAGATTTTATCAATTATCAGCTTTTTCCTAGTAACTTGTATGATAGGCACCAGTAATGCAACTTCTCAATTTGTTGAGATGTTTTTAGGTCATAAGAAATCAGGCTTTAATCTTGAATTCCATTATCTTGTTGTAGCAATAAAAATGACAACTAGGCATCAAGTGTAAGTACGGCATGATTATTAACACATGTAGTAGCATCAGGGTAGATGAAATATAGTACCACTTCTAAACTTACTGATGTCCTGTTTAGCATTGTGATTAGCTTTAGCAATGGGGTGACCAGGTAAATTCAAACAAGCTCACATATACATGCGTGTAGATTTTCCAAATAGGACATTGCAACAAGCTTTTGCAAATTAAGACAAAATTAAATTTTATCAAGACATTTTCAACCTATATTCATAAGCTGAATGATAAACAAAAGGAGTACTTGTTCAATGCAAGACAACCTAAGGTCCTAAGCTCAGTTCTAGATAGTTCACACACCTTTGCATCGAAAAATCCATAGCTTTAATGGCATAATCTTTGAAGGACTCCACAAGTCTATGCAAATTTTTTTTTAAAAAAAAACGTACAGAGTTATAATAAGCAGGTCGACTGGTCCCCTATCAAATGCCATGTTCAATAAAAACATGACTTTAAATATGAAGCAGATACATCTCTATTTACAATTTAGTTTCCCTGATATTCTATTTAAGAACCTTTTTCCTAAAACTTTGTACATATGGCAAGGCCATCTCATCTTACACCCTATATTAGCCTCCCAATTCTACTTCATGTCTCTATCTACTAGCTACCATCCAGGCAAAGCACTTAGGTGCAAAGTCATGACTCATGCTCATAAACTCATATCATGGCAAGATTGGTAAACATGAACAATATAGAAACACATTACAATTGTCATGCTACAATTGGGCCAAAAACACTTTATAACTATCTTGTATTCGTAATGGAGCTTTCTCTTTTACTCAATCAAATGCATAACAATTCAGCATATTGTTTGGTAAGCTATCCCTCATTTGCTTCCCCTAGGCTCTCACCACATACACTTTACAATGCTTATAGTCTCCAAAATGTGACAATCTAATCAAATTCCTTGCTCTACAGGAGCATTTTGAAAAACATGATCAGTTGAATCTGCTAATGAAGATACCTCCCAGCAATTATGGCCTAAAAGATTGAATGAAAATTCAAATAAGGACAGACACCAAAAAACAAAAACCTGTAAGCAAAAATTGTGAAAAAAATGCAGACACTCATCACATTCCAAACAACAATAAAAGCAATTAAATACAAAAACTATGCAATTTAAGGACAGAGGGGTAGGGTGGCTGCCTATTTTTATAACTTGTTTATTAAATAGCAATTTTTAACCAAATTCCTCCTACATTTATATTTCCTCCTGATTTTCAATACCATCGATCAAAGTGCTGAATGTTAGAACTCATGCCTATTGCTCCATCCTATAAAACAGCCCTTCCCTTCCACCATTTTACAGTTAAGTGGCTAAGCATGTGTTTCTGTTCTAATCAATTATATGACTTGGTCTTATTCTTTTCTAGTCGAATGGGAATTAATGTTACCTGTGATTTTGTGTTTGTGCCAAGATGTGTTAATTCTTTGACACATTAGCAATATATGTTGAAGAAGTCAAAATATGAAATTTTAAGGAGCATAAATACGAATTTTTCCACACGGAAAATGCATTGAAACTTGATGTTTTTCAACAACATGGGGTCCTCAAAAAGAAATGGAGGACTTCGGTTGACTAGAAAACCAGAACTAAAAAACACAGCCACATATATAAAATTAAAGAGAAGGAGAGAACAGAAAACTCTTCACCTATATTCTATAATCACAGTATGGCACAAAGTAGAAGCCTAAAGCAGGAAAGCAAGAAGTCATGGTCACATTTGGCTCTACTTCTCCTCATCATCATGTCACTCAAAACCCATCTCTCCACTGCATCTGATACCATGCACCCAGGTCAGCCTTTGGCATGGAACCAGACCCTTATTTCCAAAAATGGAATTTTTGAACTGGGTTTCTTCACACCTGGTTAAGTCTCATAACTATTATGTAGGCATATGGTATAAAAGGATAGCAGAAAAAACAGTGGTTTGGGTAGCAAACAGAGACTTCCCAATCTCTGATCCATCCTCTTCAGCACTAAAAATTTCTAAGGATGGTAATTTAATGCTAAAATATGATGGAGTTTCTTATATCAAATTTAAGACCTCTAGGGCTAGGATGCCTAATTCTACTATAGGTGTGCTTCTTGACAATGGAAATTTTATCTTAAGAAGTAAATTACATAATAATATTGTGTTGTGGCAGAGTTTTGATGACCCAACCAATACGTGGCTGCCAGGGGCCAAGATTGTGTACAATAGACTTACCAATGAAAGCAAAATTCTGACATCATGGACAGGTCTAGAAAATCCAGTAACTAAGTGGTTCACTGCTGAATTAGTAGTAGAAAAAATGGGAAAGAGTCACTTGGTTATATATGATAGGATGTACAACTTTCATAAGTGTGATTATGGGGGGAAAGTGTTTCAGAAAGAATTGAACAACCAATACATAAACGTATCCTATGTTTCCAATAGAAATGAAAGCTATTTTATATATTCTGCTGTTTCCCCTTCTACATTCCCTAGATTTGTTTTGAATGTCACCGGGGAGCTCAATCTCTATGTATGGAAGGAGGATTTGCGCCAATGGAATTTGGTTTGGAAGGCACCTCCTCTCCAATATTGTGGGCTTAATGGCTTCTGTGGGGATTTTGGCATCTGCAATTAGCAGAGGGTACCTCTTTGTGATTGCCCAAAAAGATTTAAACCACGGTATCCAGCAGATTGGGACTCATATACCTACACAGAAGGGTGTGAGAGAAGAAATCCTTTACAATGCTCAGATAGAGGAATAGATAAGTTCCTCATGATGCCCAACATGGGCTTTCCGCAGGCATCAAAATATCCAATAGTAAAAAATGTTGAAGAATGCAAATTAAACTGCTTAAGCGACTGTGACTGCATTGCTTATTAAACCACGGTATCCAGCAGATTGGGACTCATATACCTACACAGAAGGGTGTGAGAGAAGAAATCCTTTACAATGCTCAGATAGAGGAATAGATAAGTTCCTCATGATGCCCAACATGGGCTTTCCGCAGGCATCAAAATATCCAACAGTAAAAAATGTTGAAGAATGCAAATTAAACTGCTTAAGCGACTGTGACTGCATTGCTTACGTTTATTATAATAGGTGTTTAATTTACCAAAGATATCCTATGAATCTACAACAACTTTCAGCTGATAATGAGTTTGGTGGAGATTTGTATATTCACATTTCCGCATCTGAGTTGATGGGAAGTAAAAACAAGATATTGAGAAAGGTTGCTTGGATTGTTGGAGTTCTCGTCACACTCATTCTTAGTATTGGTTTTGCCATTACATGGAGGAGACATTCCGCTGTTGGTGCACTTGAGGAAGTAGAACTTTCTTTGATTATGTTCAAGTATCGGGATTTATGAAGAGCAACCAAGAATTTCTCCCAAAAACTTGGGGAGGGCAGTTTTGGTTCTGTTTTCAAAGGGATATTGCCAAATTCAACAACTATAGCAGTGAAGAAAATGAGAAGTCTACAGCAAGGTGAGAAACAATTCCGATGCAGAAGTTAGCACACTTGGAGCAATCCAGCATGTCAACCTTCTTCTCATTCGTGGTTTTTGTGTGGAAGCTTCTAAAAGATTTCTCGTCTATGAGTACATGCCAAAAGGTTCTCTTGAATCTCATTTGTTCCAAAATGTTTCCAAGATTTTGGATTGGAAAAAAAGATATCATATTGCAATTGGGACTGCTAGAGGGTTGGCCTACCTTCATGACCATTGTAGAGATTGTATCATACATTGTGACATCAAGCCTAAGAACAAATTGTTGGATGCTGAATATGACCCGAAAGTGGCTGATTTTGGGCTTGCAAAAGTAATAGGCCGGGACTTCAGTCGGGTTCTGACCACCATGAGGGGAATTAGGGGCTATCTAGCACCATAATGGATTTCAGGTGAAGCTATCACTCCAAAAGTTGATGTTTTCAGCTATGGGAAGCTGCTTTTCGAGATTGTATCTGGTAGGAGAAATATAAGCATGCTAGATGATGAGATATGTAACTACTTTCCAGCTCGTGTTGCAATTGCAATGAGCAAAGGGGAAGACCATCTAACGCTACTAGATCACAAATTAGATGGCAGTGCTAACATGGAAGAGCTAACTAGAGCTTGTACAGTTGCTTGTTGGTGCATTCAAGATGATCCAAGAGATAGACCAACCATGGGGCAGGTAGTTAAAATTCTTGAAGGAGTTATGCATGTGTGCATCCCTCAAATACCTCTTTATTTCCAACGACTTTCAGAAAATCCAACGGAAGCCATTGTTTTCCATGAAACTGCAACTTCTTTGAGTTCATACTAATTGGCACAAGGTACTATATCTACGATTCTACTCTCTGTCTTAATCATTTGTGAACTCTTTTGTAGTAAAACAATGCTTGCCCACCTATTATCTAGTGATCTTATTGTTCATAATTAAGATAAAAGACTTCACTGTTGTTAGAGCATCTGCATCAAGCTCTTTAGAACTATAGTTAAATCTAAGCTAAAAGTCTCACTTTTTCTATTTTAGCTATCTTACTATTCACATGCACCTACATCAACCTCTCTACCCTATCTCTATTCCATTTAAATATTATTTCTTCATATTATTTTTATTTTTGTAACCGTCATATTTTTTTAACAACATAAGTTTTTCATCTGCTAGAGAATATCTTATGCAAAGATAGGCTTATGCAAAGAAGGCATGCCACTCTTAGTGTACCTACTCGTAGGCATCTTATTTGGCTATAAATTACACATACTCAAGAATGGGTCTTGTAGTGAACTTCTCTTCAAAAGTACTTTTACATAGTCAAAAGCCTTGTAACTCAACTGACACCTCCTGATATTTCTAACTAGAAACATCTAAGGTTTAAATCTCTCTTTCCCAACTACTGAATTAAGAAAAACTTTTATACCCCAATTATGAGTGAATGCACTGCAATGATAACAAGTCATCATATATAATTCCCATTTTTCCCTGCCACTAAATGCAAATTCAGATACACTTTAAGAAAGGAAAATGTACTAAACGCATAGCAATATTGAATGCAAATAATATGTGCCACTGAAGTGGCCAGATTAAGAAACAAAAGTGAACATTTTTTTAAACTTGTCACTAAATTGGTAAGGAAATCATGTCAAAGAAAATAATCAGCATCAGTTGTTGGGGTATTGGAATTGGTTACACCGTTACAGACTATAATCATGGGCAATTTAGCTCTCTCTTTTACACAATCCGCTCCAACTCTCTTGCATAACTCAGCGTCTGGTTGATCAATTGCAGAGAAGGTATTTCCTTGCAAGGTGCAGATTCTTTTGCCTTCTGGAAAAATACAGAACCATTCTTGATCTCCCACTCAGAATGCTCCTGCATTCAAGCAACAGATTATGAGGAACATAAAATGGAAAAAGCAATGGTATATTTAGTTGCTGGGTAGGGTGCCATTCTATTATGGTGAAATCATAAATAATTGAACATAAAATAGTTCTTCTATAGTTAACCTAACCTAAATCCAGAAAATTAGAGTTATCAAGTATTTCAGTCATATCTTCCACTTCAAATATCCCGGATCCAAGGGAAGCCCTTGGGCTAGGGACTCATTCATCCTAAACCATTGGCAGCTCCTTAAAAGAACACTTTGTGTTGCAGCATTCCCCATCTTATAAACAAAGGACTACTGGCAAGAGTTTGGATATGGTTTTCCCACAGAACTCAAGCCTCAAGAGTTTTCAACAATAACCAGATAATATAAAGAATAAAAGATCAATTATATTACTCCCAAGTTGGTCAGTAATTTGGAAACGTTAAAAAGAAAAAGGAAATAAACATTTGACAATAATGAGTACCTCCTTGATATATTCCAACAGTTCTTGTTCAGAAGTGTACAGCAACATTTGCCGCGCATCATTAATTGAAAGATAATCATATGCCTTCTCACCACATCCAGCTATTTCATCTCTGAAAGTGACATAAGAGAAATCAATTAATAAGAACACAAATTAAACATGTTTTTAGAGAGTAAATATGAACATATAAATTAAAAACTGATAAAATAAGATGAAAAGCCTACTACTTCCGCAAATCGCATCAACCCAGGAGTCAAGGTTCAAATTTATGTAATACTTTACCGCTAAATACTCCATAATGAGTTATTTACTTGCTTGTTTACAGTTTGTTGTCACATTTCAATTCAAATTCATTTTAATCGATTAAAATACTACCAAAGATAGCAATTGACAAACTACCTGACTGTCTTTGCCAGAAGATCCATAAAGCAAAAGTATGTCTCATGTGGCACCGTCTGTCGAGCACTCAACACACGGTTGTAAGCCCCTTCCATGAAGGACTGCTCCAACTCCACTGCATGCTTAATGCAAGGATTCTCCAAAGCAGTGGGGGAAAGAAGTTCCAGTTCGGTGTGGAATTCAGCAATTCTATTCTGAACAAGGAGCCTCAACAGGTTGAGTCCTAAGATTGGATGCTCCTGAGGGGATGGTGGTAGACGGTTGCTGCTCCAAAAGAAATGTAAATTTATTAGCATACCTTGAAAAATGAAATAATATATGAAACTCCCAAAAAAGTCTGAGAGACTAAGTGGCAGAAAAGAGTCCGCAGCAAGTATGTTGTTATGATCCAGATGCTTTTTATGGCCTCATGTTTAATTCTATGGTCTTGTAAACTCACGTTTAAATGCATATAATGTATAGGAGAATTTGAGTGGATGGAGACAGACATTGATATTTTATTTAAAAGAACATGGCACTTAAATAAATAACTTAATTTCTTATTATCATGAATATGGCTTCGCTCTAGATGCATAGACTGAGTGCCAGTCTCATTTTTCCCACATACAAAACGAAAATTAATAGCTGAATTGAAGGCAACATGATGTTACCCAGCATCCGTGTAATAAGGCTTCAACTGAAAGAAATCCCTCTCAAATGCATCTTGATCCTCTGTCTTCACGCTGAGAACAACAGCATGCTCATATGTATCCCCTGAAAGTTCTCAGACATAACAAATCTATAGGTAAGTGAAACAATAACAACGCCAATAACAAAAGAATCATAAAATATTAACTAATATGAGCCAAGGACATTACTTGCTAAACTTAATTCTTGGATCGCATTAGGTGTGTCTTCAAACAACGGTGGCAGGCTTCTGAATTGTGTCAGCAAGACCTGAAAAACCAGAGAACAACAATATGACTCAAAATCTATGGCCTTCAGCTCAATGCATTCGCTTATCATAAATCACATCCAACGGCTTTCCACAAGCTCAAAACTAAGGCCTAATAGCACTCAGCACCCTACCAATAACACAAATTATATGCCTCAACCTTCACTCTAGCAATCATAAAACTCTGAAGAACAAGTTCATATAAAATCCCAAATCCTCACACACACACTCAGAGTCTCAGACTACATCAATTCATACAATATCAAAGCAATGTACCAAAAGATCTTTCCTTTTTCAAACCCTCAAGCAAAAACCCATATTAAATCTCAAAACCATAAATGTCCACTTTAACAATTTCAATAACAGATTTTTGGCAACAACAAAAAAAACCCACTTTCCAATCACTACTCTTATACCCCAAAACACAAACAAAACCGTGACTTATAGTAAAAAACAACACAAACCCAGAAAAGAATTAGAGGGAATTTAACAATTCAAGACTATTTAATCAGGGTAAGAGACAAGAATTGGGTTTTGTTTTTTTTTTTTTTGGTTAATTAAAAAAAAAAAAAACCTTGAGTTGTGAAAGGAGTGTGGTGCAGGTATCGAAGTCGTTCCTTACGAACGCGGCTTTGAAGCGCTGGAAGAGCTGGGAGACCTCTGTGAGCTTCGGATCCATTCCACTGTTACTGTCACTGTCACTGTCACTGTGTTCGTTTTCTTTGAAAAAATAGGAAAAGCAATAAAAAATTCAATCATTTCATGGGCCTTTTATTGGGCTGAATATATAGGCCCATATTTGACCAAGGCTTTTGTAATTTGGTCATGGGTGGATCGGGTTATTCAAATCCTACCTTTTATTATCTGATGGAAAATTCTATAATTCACTGGGCATGTTATTGGGCTGAATATAGGCCCATATTCTACTGCTTGTTTTTTCAAGGATTCTCCAAAAGCATTCGGAGGAAAGAAGTTCCATTTCGATCTATGATGTCTTCTTGAAAGTTTTTTTTTTTCTATTGAGAAGCTTGACTAATAGGCAATGTTTGTTTCCCTTTGGCCTGTGTATCATCAATGGCATTTTTGACTCATTCCTCCGTCGTTGTTCTAGAGTTCAAATCCTTAGAATTTAAGCCCACTTCTATGCGGATGTAAGACAAAAGGAAAGTGAAAAAGAAGATGACCGGAATATATTAAAATGTAATATATTCAATAAACCTTCTCATCTCATTCTGTCTCAAACAACTTAAGTGAGGGGGACGAAGACCGATAGGTTGTATTTTTATTTTTTTAGGGAAGGGTTGTATAACTTGTATTGTTTTAATGTGGTTTATTTGCTAATAATAATGTATTAAATGGTCCTTTAGCTTATTCTAATGTGTTTATTAATTCTTTTGCTTATAATGATGGTTGTTTATGTGTTGATGATCCGTATTTATGTCATATTGATTAATAAAATGAAATGAAACAGATGATTAGCTTGAGATTAATTCAATACTAGACAATAGCCCGTGCAATGCACGGGGAAAGTTGTCAGAATGTTTTTTAATACTTTTTAATTTTTTTAAATTGACATTTTTTTTTTTTTTACATTAGTTTTCAATGAACTAAGATTAAAAAATAAATAAAAGTTTTGTGTGTACTCATGAGTAATTTAAAAATTCAATATATTAGACAACTAAAAGTCCAATATTTGTTGGTTTCTTTCCCTTCTATACCTAGTTGAAGAAAATAACAATAATTATACAAACATAAATAAACTTAGAGAAAAATTGGAAGTTTGTCATCATCAAGAACATGCAAGAAGCAATAAAAATTTGACAATGTGAATATGTGATAACAAAAATATAAATACAAACTAATTCCAATATAAATTCAAATTGTCACTATTCATAGAGGAGAAAGTGCAGGGTAGCTCTCAAAACACAAATTGCAACATAATGCTTTATAAAGAAAATGCATGACTATCATCTAAAGAGGAAAGGTAATAGCCATAGGCCACTTCAAATTATTGTGGAACTTGAAATGAATTTGTCCACTAAATATAATATGGGGGAAATTTCTTACATATACATCTTCCATTAAATTTGATTTGTATTTAGTTTTCATCCCAATAAATATTAAATAATCCCAAAGGAGTGGGAAAAAAGACAAAAAATGTTTTACTAATCAAATCTTACTCCAAATTATTAACCAAAAAAGCAGGAAGTCATTCCTCCAACCAAAAAAAATTTTAAGGCCTTAAAATTGGTTTTTTATGACTCTTTTCTCTTCTTCCACGTTTAACTACAATTTCCGAATGCTAACTCAACTAATAAAAAACATAAACAATATTGACTTTGTCAAGATAATTTATGAGAAAATCAGCTCCTTTGTATGTACAACTGCTACACCCATTGTGGAAACATCTCATGTCCACCTTTACCACGATTGTAGTGCTACTTGCCTACTTCTTCCTTTCTTCATCAAACATGATTAAGAGAGAGTACTGCAATCAAAGAAAGATGAGATTTTTTAATGTTTGCTATTGTCATCTTGTAGAGAAAGTTAGAAATAAGATTGTGAACAATTTGCTATTCTTAACTCTTTACTTCATTAAAGTCACGAAATGAGTTTCCTCAACTAAACAAATGTGACAATCCTATTTCAGAAATTGCAAGTGAAATAAAGTGATAAATTATGTTCAATAATAATTTCATTTCGAATTAAAACATATACTCAGAAACATACACCGATCTTAAAAACATATACTCAAGCATATTCAAAGTAAGCTCAACACCACTTAAAGTCCTACTGATCCTTTTTATTGCCAAACTGTCTACATAGGCAAAGTGGAACAACATTCCAAACTTATCACTTTTATATTGATCAAATCTCCCTTTCTAGTATGTACTCATTGCTACAACCATCTTAGTCATAATCCATTATACCACAAAAAGACCATATAGATTTCTCACCAAGGATAGACCCTCTCATTTGTTTCCTAAGGGGACAAATGCGACACAAATTTCAAATAACACTATATGTACCTCAATTTCCCCTATAGGATTGCAGTGAATTTCCTGGTTAAGTTTTTATCTGATGTCATATCCTCATACATTTCTTCTTTTCAATTTAGTTAAAATTTTGGAACACAGAGGCAGAGCAGTAGATGCATATTAAAAAAAAGGGAAAAAAAACCATGATACCAAATCAATAGTAGGAAAGTAAATCAAAGTTATGGAGTTGAAATCAGCAATGTATACCTTTATGAATGCATATGCGAATGTACCAGTAGTTGTGGTTGAAACATAGTGAAGATGAGTCTATTAATTATCATCTAATGAAATTATTGTGCAAACATGACATATTTTGGGGTTTTACAGCATTAGAGGGTGACTTTCATCTATATTATACTGATGACATGTTTCATCTTAGATAAGACATAACCTTCTGTTGTAGGAATAAAATTAAACAAATGATAATCAATTAAGAACTAAAGCAAAAGAGAAATGGAATAGCTTCACCTCCTGTCTCATTATACGATTGGAGCTGAACAGAACAATAGTGTTTGAAAGAGTGGAATAGTCTTTTCATGATCTCACCCAAGCCATTTTTCCCTCCTGTCCAAATCCTAATCCAATCAAATTTAAGATGTTAAATTATAGATCTTAATTAATAAATAAATAAATAAAAAAAACCAAAAAAGCCAAGCAAGCTATCTTTGTCATGTAAATACATGACATGGACCTTTTCACCCCTAAATTAACTCTATCCCTTTCAGACCATTTTTTTTCCTAATGTGTGTGAGACATGGAGAAGACATGATTCGAATAGAATTTGTTTTATATAAAATTTAAAAAAAAAATGGAAAATAAATTACCTTCTAAACAATTGAGAAAAGTATACATGGGTTCAAAACCTATTTATGTAACATACTTTTAGCGAAAATATTCTGCTTAAAGTTTGATGAAGGCAGCTGGTATATAGGAAAGAGAAAGTTATAGAACAACGTCCTCGCATGGTTCCTGAAAAATTAAACAACGAAAAACATGTAATTAATGACAAATCCAATACAATTCAGGAGCTAAATGTAATTTATTAGCAAAGTGTGCAGCAAAAACAACCTTTGCCTTGTTTGTGAGGAGTCCTCGGAAGAGACCTTAGCACCTTCGTCCTCTGTCATGGTGTGTGACTTTTTGAGTTTGGAAAAAAATGAAAGAAAAATCATTAGGAAGGCTTTTATTCCATGGATGGCACTGAATCGTCTGAAGAATCAATTAAACAGGAAGAATGGGAAAAGGAGAGAGAGAAAGAGAATGGGAAGCTTGAATGGAGGAAGCGTTAAAATAAGATGAGTAACTGGAATTTTATTTTTTTTTTTTTTTTTCCTACTACGAAGCAACCCAAAACGACGTCGTTTTGGGAATAACAAAATAAAAAATTGTGGGCTGCCTGTTTTAATCTGTACAAACGGAGGGGAGGCATTTTTTTTAAATAAAAAATCAATATCAGCCAAGGTAAATTGTTTAATAGAACTACAGGTAAAAAATTAATTGAGCATTTGAAAGAATTAATTAATAGCTTAATGGTGCACATTCAAGGGAATTTATTTGTAATTGAATGACATAAATGCGGTTGATTTTTTTCCAAGTGAGAAATATCAATCGTATACAACAATTTAACCGAAAAAAATGGTAAAAAATAATAATAAGTGGAGCACTTGAAGGAGACAATTTTATGAATAAGATAACATATTTATGAATAAGTTTAATTTATTGTTGATACATGGCAAATAAGTAGTGTGAAAACTGACATGGACAAATTAATTTTTGCTACATGGTTTTATATATCCCCGTCATTCAAAATCAATATAAATATTTTGACACGTCTACCAATATGCTCTTCTGTGTGACAATATGTTTGATGTGTATTTGTTGTAATACCGTGAAAAAAAGTATAATAATCAAATAAATACAACAGCTTTAGCAACAAAAGAAAAAAATACAGCAGAGAACCCACCAGAAGTTCTGAAATAAAGAGCAGAGAATGACTTTCCTTCAGAACTTGGGTAAGGAAGGCCTCTAATTAATTATAAAGCCTATTGAATTTTGAGTCCTATCATCAAAACTCAAAACTCACTTGAGGAAAAAAATCAAGTCTTAAATGTTAGTTACGTCATTCATGGAATCATTGTTATGCAAAAATGCTCTAAAACCTTATCTTATAACAAAATTATTCTCAACTTCCGCAAACTAAAATTTATGCAAAAGTCTGTTGTGTCAATTGGCATAATATGAAGCACTTGAGGGTTTCCAGAATTCAACATACTCTCAATTTCCTCATTTATATATGTAATGAGATATTGTTAGGGTCTAAAAAATGGGATTATTAGAAGGAAAAAATATACAGCCCATATAGGGCTAAACTTGCTAAAAAATATATTTTTTTTTTAAGTTTTTGGGCCAAACATGACTCTTATGATGTTTATTTGAAATATGGACTCATTTAAAATCATCTTTGTAAAAGACACTTTTGAACGTTAAAATTGTCTTTCTAAAAGACGCTTTTGAACGTTAAAATTGTCTTTTTGAAAGACACTTTCTAACCAAATTTTGGTCAAAAGTTGTCTTTAAAAGAGACGATTTTGAGAAATATAAAAATTTTGGTCAAAAAGACGATTTTCATGTTTAAAAGGGTATTTCATAAAGACGATTTTAAAATGAGTCCATATTTCAAATAAACAACACAGGAGTCATGTTTGGCCCAAAAACTAAAAAAAATGTATTTTTTAGCAACTTTGGCCAGATATATATTGTGAAACAAAAACAAAAACAGAAACGCTTATAATATTTGTTGGGACCATGGGCCTGTGCGATCCCAGTAAGGCCGAAGCCTAGCTTGTTTCTCTCTTTTTCTCAAATTGTATGGGCCAAACCTGTATTGTTCAAAGAAGCTAACTGGGCCTGAATCCATGTCTTTATCTTTTACGGCCTCATTAACAAAGCCTGGCCTATGTATAAAAGGAATCAAAGCAGGTAGAGAGGGGCATAAGAGACTTTCCCTCATAATTCTCAAAGGAAAGACCATAGAAAAAATACAACAATAGGAAAATAAAACAAAAAGATTAAAAAAAAAAAGGGTGGTAGTATTGGAAATTGAGGACACTTTGAAATGAAGATTAGGAGTTCAAATCTTGAATGCTGCAACTTGTTTTCCACATAGCTTGAATCCTGAAATCTTATGGAAATTTCTTGGCATTGCTGTTTTCGTGTTGAATGGAAAGACCATAGAAAAAATACAACAATAGGAAAATAAAACAAAAAGATTAAAAAAAAAAAAGGGTGGTAGTATTGGAAATTGAGGACACTTTGAAATGAAGATTAGGAGTTCAAACCTTGAATGCTGCAACTTCTTTTCCACGTATACAAAGCTTGAATCCTGAAATCTTAATGGTAGTTTGGAAATTTCTAAAAAAAAATAAAAAATTATACAAGTACAATAACATCTTAGCTGAGAAAATGATAAGAGGCATGCAACAAAGAAACTTGAAAATGAACTTGACACATAAATGGTTTTAGTCTTTTCATATACAATGGAAATTTATGTCATCTTTGCATTTATGCCAAGATGTGTTAATTCTTTGACACATAATATGATTGTGCTTGCTGTCTTCTTGTTTTACTTGTGCGGAAGGAGATGGCCTGGTCACTCGAAGTTTTTATTTTTTAATAAAAGCCGGCAGAGATCACTTTTTAGTTTGTAATTCTTCCATTTGTTTTCTTCTATAATATTTGAATTTTAAGAAGGATAAGTACGACTTCATCCATAAGCTGTTAATTGCAAGAGAGAACAGAAACTCTCATTACATGATAATTGCAAGCAACATCTATAATAGTTACAGTTGTTACCTTTGTCATCTATCCTTATTAGCGGACTTTAGAATTTAATTGGAACCAAAAACCCTAGAAGCATATCAAAATGCCCTCCTCTCAATGAGTTAAAACCCGACCCGATTAAAACCCGATAAAAAACCCGTTTGGATAAAAAACCCGACTTGATACCCTATTATATAAACGGGGCGGGGCGGGGCGGGTTTTTTGGGACGGGGCGGGGCGGGTACCCGCGGGTCGCGGGTTTGTTGCCATCCTTACCTCTCATAGTAATAATGGATGAAATTAACATTGATTGGGATGCACCTGTAAATCACTATTTTTAAGTTTCTAACTTCCTAGTAGGAATATGAGTGAATATACATCATGGAGTAGCTTTAGACTAATAGCTTATGAAATCTTGAATGCTGCAACTTGTTTCCCACGTATATAAGCTAGAATCCTAAAATCTTACGGAAGTTTGGAAATTTCTAAGAAAATTACACAATTATATCATCTTAGCTGTCCAAATGATATTGATACATAACAAGCAAAACATGAAAACGAGCTTGGGTTTATGGTCTAATCAATTATTAGTCTTGGTCTTGCTGTTTTTTTGTTGAATGGAAATTTATGTTATCTTTGAATACTTGAGGAGGAGAAGATATCTCACACATGAAAATAAAAAATACGAGTATGTTGACAAGAGAAACACACAATGAATCTTCCATGTCTTTGAACAACAGAGAGTCAAAAAGCGAGTGTTTTAGACTAGCTTTGGAATTTGGATCTTTAAGCTAAGAAAATATAAATCAGAACACTGTTAATAGCAATTGACCATAAAATTATAAAGTTCTTCTTGCTCATTGTGAGACTCAAACTTCATATTTCTCTGTCAAAGAAGTTTCTACACACCATATATACTTGATAGAACCATTTTCCATAATTGTTGTGGAAAAATATAGAGAAAAAGAAAGCAATTGTTATATGAAGAATTCATTCACACAAAAGCCAAAACACAAACTGTATAAAGAGTCTGTCATATTCTATTCACAGGGGACTTCAATTTTTAAAATTTCTTTCATTTTGTGAGGATAGCCAGCAATTTCAAATGCAATCATGATCATGATGATGAAAGGAAGTAAAGTTATTCACATACTATTTTATTTCATTGGGCTTTACTGCATGAAAATCACTTTGATTTGTGCGGTACCGTGCATGGACAGTGAGCAACAAGCTCTTCTCAAGTTGAAAGAAGGCTTTAAGAGTGCTTCAGACTCCCTCTCTTCATGGACAGCCAAAGAAGATTGTTGTAAATGGAGAGGAGTTGGATGTGATAACGCAACCGGCCATGTGACCATCCTTGATCTCCACAGTCAAGACCCATTCAACATATTGCAAGGTGAGATAAGTCATTCTTTGCTTGACTTACGATATTTGAGATACCTAGACTTGAGCCACAATAATTTTCACCAAATTCAAATTCCAGAATATATTGGTTCTCTTCAATATATAGAATATCTCAACCTATCTAATGCCAATTTTC
>OU015763.1:845918-885917 GCA_907173295.1 Fagus sylvatica | reverse complement strand
TCTCTATTCACACACACGCACACACAAATTCATATATTATCCATAAACCATTTCAAAGAAACATTCATCAAATTATTTGCATTAGAGAAACTTCATGAGAACCACCAATCACCTACACTCACACACACATGCGCGCGCGCACACCCACTCACCAAAAAAAAAAAAAAAAACCCTACATATATTATGCAATAACCTATTAACTTCATATACCATCCATAACTCATTTCACAGCAAAATTCATCAGATAATTTTGCATTAGAGAAACTTCATCAGAACTCACCAATCACCTACACACACACACACACACACACACAACCTTCATATATTATCCAAAAGTCCAATAACATTATAAATTATTCATAACCCATTTCACAGCAAAATTCATTAGATTATTTTGAATTAAAGAAAATTCATGAGAACTCACCAATCACCTACACACACACACACACACACACAACCTTCATATATTATCCAAAAAGCCATTGACTTTATAAATTATTCATAACCCATTTCACAGCAAAATACATCAAATAATTTTGCATCATATATAACTGATTTTTTCTTATCAAAATTTGTTTTGCATCATATACACTGACACCCCCACACACACGCAACCTTCATATATTATCCAAAAATCCATTAACTATATAAATTATCCATAACCCATTTCACAGCAAAACTCATCAGATTATTTTGTATCATAAAAACTTCATATACAAAAATACATACATACAAACACACACATAGATACCCACAAACATGAATACATAGATACATATATGCATGTCAATTTTTCACGTCAATTTCCGATTAGAACATGAAAAACACGAAGTGGGTCAAACCAAGCGATTAATCCAACAAACAAAGATTCTCAATTGTCCAATGCAAGTCAAAAAAATATATAAAACATAAATGCAAAATTAAGGAACTGAATTCACCGTACGATCTCTTACCTGAGAAGTAGTGTAGGAGTGAAAGTAGAAATGGTTGGGCAGAGAAAGAATGAGTCGTACAAATAATTGGTGATTCAGATGCGGAATGACTTATTCGTTGTTTGGTCTGAAAAATCTTAAATAAAAGTCAGATTTGGACCGTTTGGGATTTTTTTTGTTTGTTTGTTTGAATTTGAACAATCATAGATTTTTATGGTAGATTTCCTTAAATATATATATATATATATATATATATATATATATATATATATATATATATATATAATATATATTAATTAATTTATGGTAGATTTCTTTTTTCTTTCCAATTTCTTGCATTTTTAGTTGGGTATTTTTGTGTAGGGATAATAAAAATTCTAATACCTCGACCTTACAAACTAATATGTTAATTTTTAAATGCACAATAAAAATATAATTTAGAAATTTATTCATTATGTTGTTGATGTTGTACCAATCACATTCATCGTTTTTTGTAATAAAATTAGTAACAGCTTTAGTATTTTTCGTTTTTAATTAGCAAAAATTATGTTTTAAACCTTATAATTTAGGATTGTAACCAATTAAGCCTTATATATAGTTTCCAAAATAATAAATTAATTCATGAAGTTTTTAAAAAGTAATAAACTAAATTATGAGATTTAAGAAAATAATAAAAAATTAAACTCTCAACCTACATTAAACCCCAAGTACAATGTTGTTCCACTTAAATTAGTTGGGATTTAATTTATTATGTTATAAATCTCATAGTTTATTTATTTTAAAATTATATGGTTTAATTTACTTCTTTTGAAATTAGAAAGTTTAATTTGTTATACCCCTTAAATTATAAGATTTAAAATATAATTTTCCCTTTAAATTATCATAGCACCTACCTTTCTAAGAGAAATGATTCCGAACACCTAGTAACACCTCCCTCTTACTCACCCTGCAACATTAACAGCCTCCATCATACAAAAATACATTAGGATATTTCCTTGCCATGACGTCAGTGATGATCTCACATGGAAATAATGTTTTCCTTAACAGCATGTGAAATTAATTTCTTTCTTTTGAAACTAGAAAATTTAATTTGTTATACCCCTTAAATTATAAGATTAAAAACATAATTTTCCTTTTTAATTATCATAACACCTACCTTTCTAAGAGAAATGATTATGCACACCTAGTCACACCTCCCTCTTAGATAAAAGTCAACCTTGTGTTTGGAACCTACAAGTAGGACCCATCTTTATGTGAAAATATGGTGGATACACTGGATCCACTGAATTATTTCACTTGTAATTAAGATCCTTAGAATTATAAGTAACTCCATGGTAGATTTATTAAAATTTTAACTATTCATGATTAAATCAAAATTATTCAGATTTTGTCATGTTATTAATATGGATTCTAAAATAATGCTAGTCAATATTTATTTAAATGTTGATATTGTGACCAAATCTCAGTCATTCATTTAACCTTAAATGGTAAGCATTTTAAGATCTTTGTCGTTTAGTTATATTGAGTATATTAGAGGGTTTTAATTTGCATGTCCTTAGTCTTTAAGTTTGTGTGCATAAACCCCTTATTTAGTGGGTTTTATAGTATGGTTCAATTATTTTTTTTCTCATTTAATTATACTTTTGGTCCTCAATGCTTGCCCTATGTGTCAAAATGGTCATTAACATTTTAAATATGATATTTTAGTCGTTGACATTTTATCATTATGTCATTTTAGTCATTGTCATTTAAGCGGTGAATGAAAAAAGGCTGACATGGCTAACAAAACTATTAAAATAATGACAATATGATGATGTGGATGCCATGTCAAATTGTTTTTTTGAAAAAAAAAAATCAACTTTAAACTCACGTGTGGCAGCACGTGAGCACATCAAACTTAGGGATTTTGAACTGAAATCCCTAGAAAGAAAGAGATTAGCAACAACATAAACTTCATCTCCCTTACTCACCCTGCAACACCAGTAACCTCCATCGCACAAAAATACGTTAAGATATTTCCTTGCCATGACATCCGTGATGGTGCCACATGGAAATAATGTTTTCTTAATAAAATGTGAAACTAATGTTGGACTCCTGACAAATTGTGAAAAAGAAATGTGAAATTGATTGCACTTGTAATTGTAGTATTGAGATTTGGGTTGGGTTTAATACTCCAGTACATTGGACCCGACACGATAGGTACTAAAGCATCAACAACAACTTGAACTTAATCTCTCTCTCTTCTCGCAACACCAACAATCTCCATTGCACAAAAAATTCGTTACAATATTTCCTTGCCATGACGTTAGTGATGATGTCATATGAAAATAATGTTATTCTTAATATCATGTGAAATTAATGTTGGACTCCCGACAAATTGTGTAAAAAAAAAATGTGAAATTGATTGCACTTATAATTGTATTATTGAGATTTAACTTGGTCCAGTACTCTAATACAATAATGATGGGCACGAGGGCATAGTGCAGCCATGAGCCAACCCTTTTTCCTAGTATAGTTGAGCTGTTCCTATCCCAACGCCAGATTCATTCTTTTGTTTACAATTTGATTGGAAAGAGAACTGGGACCCACATATTGGCCACGAGTTATCATGGCGCGTATTTAACATATTTCTATTGGATTGCTGGATTTGAGAGAAAAGGGTAGCGCGTGTCACTACCTCCCACAAGACGAGAGTATCGGTAAAATTGTAGAGATATTTTTATTAAAATATAGGAAAAAAGTCTAAAAAGAAAAAATAAATAAAAATACTTATCAAAGAAGCAAATTAAACCTGATATTTTATAAATGTGTTACTTTAAACCTTTTACTTTTATTATTATGTCAAATAAAATCCCACTATGATCTTAAGTAATTCATAATTTTTAAGTGTTTGGTGCAGTAATAAGAGTGTGGGATTTGAGTTATCACAAAGATTAAACTATTGTTTTTTTTTATTTTATTATTTCCCCCTAAAATAAATGATTCTTGAGTTATTAGGAGTTTCTTTTCTATGATGACAAAAATTTACTTTTCTTCTTTATATTTATGAGGTTATTTTTATTTGGTCATTGATTTTTCTTTTATTTCATTTTATCCTTCCAATTTTTTGAGACGGTTTCAATTTCATCATTTACCTCACAAAAAATGTTGTCGTGACTAACAAATTGATTATGAGTTATTTAATGATAATAAAAAAAATATTTAAATAATATTAAAAGAGCATGTTAGTACTTAAAAAAAAAAAAAAAAAACCTGTGCGGCACCCACTTTTATTTTATTTTTTTTCTCTTCATTTTTTCCCCTTTTCTCCTACTTTTTCTTTTGGTTGCTATTGTCTACTTGCTATTAACAAATCTCTATTTCTCTGTATTGCATTCAACCATCCCAGATAAAATACTTACACTTTCATTGGAATATATTTTTTAGAGAGAAAGAGTGCTGGTAAAACTTCAAAGAGATTTCTTTGGGAATGTTTGGGCAATGAAATTAAATTCCAATTAGTTAAATGGAATACTTGTTGTACTTCCATTTGCCATGGAGGATTGAGAATTAAGGAGTTGTTGCTTTTTAATCAAAGCTTTGTTAGGAAAGTGGTTGTAGCGATATTTGTTAGAAGAAAATGCTTTACAGATGAGGATAATAGATTTAAAGCATGGCACTACTTGGGGAAATTGATGTTTGGGTGAGTTTGAGGACCGAATGGGGTGGATTTGTGGAAGCATATTAGAAGAGGCTGGGACAACTTTTCGAGCCTTAGCCATGATGTTTGTGATGCCTCTAAAATTTGGCATGACTTTTGGATTGGTGAGAATACTTTAAAGAAGATCCCAAATTTTTTTTTTCTCATCACAAGAGATAGAGAAACTATAGTGGCAGACTATATGAGGCTTGGTCCACAGCCAATAGGTTCTATCACTTGTGGCTAATATTGCACCTCATCTATCTTGGATCCAAATAGAACCTTTCAAGCCTTGAAAAAAAAAAAAAAAAAAAAAAAAAAACGGACGGAAGCCAAAGGAAATTATTTCACAGATTATCATAAAATGCCAAACAGCAGTCATATACCATAGCCCCCCAAAAATAAAACATCAAAAGTGTTCATGAAATGCCATATGAGAAGGGTCTTGCACAAAATTTTTGACTCGTAACCTATTCTCCAAGAAAAATATACTAAACCCCTGATGGTTTTATTTAAAATAGAAAATAATGTTCTTCTATTTCAATGAAATTTTTCCAAATTCCCACCATCAGCCAAACTCTTCAACTTCTGAAAAAATATTAGGTGCTAACCTAAGTAAAAGGATTACGCAGTTGATTCCTTCAAGTAAGCAATGAGGTCTGCACGGTCCTGTGGCTTCTTCAATCCAGGGAAAACCATCTTTGTTCCAGGAATGTACTGCACAAAGCAAATTTTATAAGTGGTCGAGTATTCATTTTTCATTTATATATTCATTTTTTGGATATGTAATAAAGATTCATTCAAACAAAACTGTGAAAAAGAAACATAAAAATAAAGCTAAAATCAAAATTACAAAGATCTAAAAACTCGGAGGATAAAGAAGAGAAACCCCCAATAACCCTCATCTCATAAAATAGAGATATCGGAAATAAAGACCTCAATCTCATCATTAAGAGATCAATTCTCCCAAAAGTTATAGCATTCCTCTCCCGTCAAATACTCAAAAGTGATAAGACATGACAGCAAGCCATTTTATCAATTAAAGTTCACATATCAAACAACAATTCCTGAACAATAGAATCCCTGGAGACCCCAATTTCATGTAGAAGTTTTCAACCAAAAGGTAGAGAAAAAACGAAAAGAGTAATGCATTACCTCCTGAAAATTTAATTATGAAAGTATTATGCAAAATAATATTTGTTAGCATTGCTCTATATCTCATAATATTGAGCTGTCAAACACATACAATAGATCAACTTCTTCAGAAGTACATACATTTCGCATTAACAGAGTATGTGCACCACCCCCATGTTAAAACCCACATGAACTCTTTTAAGTATTATTTATTGGGATAAGAATACTGTGAAACAGTTAAACTCTACTAAACACTTAAACCACTGTATGAAATACAGCAACGCAATTGCTGGCATAACAGCCAGGCATACCATGCATGATTTTATCCACAACACCATTTTGTGCCATGACCAAATAGCATAATCAAGTGTGACAAGTATATAGCATGTGTTCTTTTATTTAAAAATAAAAATCAATAGAAAACTAGAATCATACATACCTTCTTTGGGTTAAGCAAGTAGTCATACAACGTCTTCTCTTCCCAATCCACAGCCTTGTTCTTATTTGCAGCAGAATAGGAGTACCCGGGAGTTGTGCCAGACTGCCTTCCAAAAAGACCATTTAGATTAGGTCCTGCACAAGTAATGCTCAAATCATTATTGTCCAGAAACAGAAAAAACAACAAAGCATTTACACCACAGCTAAATATCACTTTCATGTAGAAAATTATACGCATATTGCAATGAAATATTACAGTACTCATGAGACCAAATGACATTTAGTATTACCTGTGGGTTAGAAAAATTAGAATAGGGCAATACAAAAAGACACCAATGAGCTCTGCCTCATTGACATTTCCTCCTCCCACAAGAATGGTTCAAGTGTTGAAAACCCATGGGGTACATGGGTAACTTACCAATCCAATCCGATAACACAATATATACCTCCATAGCATAAATTCCACCCACAACTCAAAACTTTGCTACTAGATTAAAACAGTCAAATTGATTTCTTTAACTTACAATGGACTTCCATTAATTCATCACAATTTGCCCACATTTTGGGTTTTCAACAAATGAATCCATAAAATCTGTTTATCTTGAGCAATTAAGTTATACCCATCAATGGTTTTCTAAGCCACTATTAGTCATTGACCCAAAATTTGATTCTTCACACACACACACACACACACAAAAAAATCCTTTCTTTCTCAGCAAACAAACAAGGCTAACCCACAAAAATCCAACATTTGAGGAACAGTGAAATTAGAAGTAACATCAAATTCTCATGAAATTGTAAACAACACACACATATATATATATATATATATATATATATATATATATCAATCGGACAACGAATTTTGAAAAAGACGTAGATCAGACAGAGAGAGAGAGACCTTGTTTGTGACCAGCGCCTTTGTCGACAGTGTGGCACTGAGCGCACTTGGTCTTGAAGATTTTCTCGCCGGCCTTGGGATTGCCTGGTGGTGCTTCAGCGAAGGTCGCCATTTTTGAATTTCGATGACTCTCTGATCTGATACGATCCAAGGGTGGTTAGGGTTTTTACTTTTTAATAAGCTCCGACCAGTATTTCAACAACTACGCTACACATAACCTAACCATTTCACTTTTTTAGGGTTGGATTCACATTTTACCTATCTGCCCTTCCTCTTCCCCTTTAATTTCTTTTATTCATTTATTTATTTTTTATAGAAAAAAGTTGATAAAAAAAAAAAATGTGTTTGTTTCGACATAAATTAGTTTCTCGAAAAAGATTTTTTTTTTTGATCTTCAGATGTTTGGGATGATGTATATGGGTGATCAAACTAAAAAAGTTTTTGGTTTGACTCAAAAATGAAACACCAATTTACGCTTCAACGGAGCATATCAAGCCCAACACTAATTTACGCTTCGACATAAATGTTTTTTTACAATCAGAACTGTGAAGGATATTACTCCAATGGGAGGGTTCCCCTTACTATGGTATTGTGAAGGAAGACTATCTGTTGATTAAGGGTTGCTGTGTTGGCCCCAAGAAGCGTGTTGTCACCCTGAGGCAATCACTGTTGAAGCAAACATCTAGGGTTGCCATGGAGGAGATCAAGCTCAAGTTCATTGATACATCCTCCAAATTTGGGCATGGTCGCTTCCAGATAATGCAGGAGAAGGCAAAGTTCTATGGACGGGTCAAGGCTTGATAATGCTTACCAGAGGAAGATCCCTTCATTGCGTTTCCATTTTGTTAGAGTTTTATGCGGTTTTGTTCCCCATCAGTTGGCTTGAACATAGCCTGAACTACCTTTTTTAAAAAAATTTATGAGCAATGGATTTTTTGATACTGTGATGCTGAGTTTGTTTTCTGCCATTCAACCGGATAATTTTAATGGATAGTAATCTATGGTGTTGTTGAGATGATTTTTTTTTTTTTTTTATAGTATGAGATTTTTTTTTTCTTAGATGACTGCCCAATTAATGAAATTTTCCAGCACCAAATTTTCACTTTGTAAAAAAAAAAACCCTATAGACTCATTGAAGATTATTTCAATTTCTAAACTATTAGCAGTTTTTTAGAAGTCTTGAATTCTAATTAAGAAATTAATAGCCAAGGGCATTACAACAAGTTGCATAAAAGTACATTGTTGATAACCATATTAGAACACAGTAATTAATATGACCGAAAAAGCATGTGCAAAGCTTATGCAGGTAGTATAATGTATTCTCAACACCTTTGCCCTCTCTTGTAGCAAAAAAAAAATCTTTGCCTTCTCAAAATTGAAACTAATTGGTCCTTTGTTAAACCCAGAGTTTGAACTTAAAGAACAAACTCTCCAATAAAACTTCCAAGAGAAAGCAAAGCTCGCAATTGCTTCCATACTCAAAGCCTCTAATAAACAAACAAATATAAAATGCTAGTTTATTTTTTTAAAATACTACAAAATTAAAGAGTAGAGCAACCCTTTTTAGAAACTTGTTAAATAAAAATGTAGAAGTAGAATCTTCAGTTTTTTGGATTCCATTTTCTACTTTAAAAAAAATGAAAAAAATTTCATTTGAAATACACAGCATGACAAATTTTTTACAAAATGCACCACCCAAATACACTAGATGTGTAATCCATTGGTTAAACACATCTATTGGAGGAAATACACCATTGTCAAATTACTAAGTCCTTAAAACCGTTTCAACCCGAGAGTTTCTCTCTCTAGCTTGAAGCCTTATAGGTTGGCCCCGGTCCTGATTTCATTATGTGGGATCTTTTACTACCCTTTGCAGGTGGGTCTTGTCGAAATCCACGGGGGGCTTGGTGCCCTACTGGTCTTCCTCTCTTTTGGCGACACGACTTGTGACTCCTTGTAAATTGCGAGATCTTCAACGGTCGTAGATATTCAATAGGCAGTGTGCTTTAGGGTTCCTCCCATCTCGAGCTGTTCTTGACTACTCCTCCTTTGAGAGAGCCCTTAAGAATTACATGCTTTCTGTTGCCAGGGTTAATACAATTTGTCTTCCTTATTGTGTTGCTCGGGTGTGATTTTGTCTCCAAGTCATCTATCGAATTGGACATCTTCAGTTGCTATTATTTTTACTACCTACAAGACAATCTTCAAGATCTGGGTTTTTTGTTATTGTTTTATATCCTTGATGCCATTGTTGGGCTCTCTTATCTTCATTTTATTTTTCTGTTCCCATAGCCATTGTGGTTTTAATAATATATTTTGTTATAAAAAAATAAAGGCCAAATTTCAAATTACACCCTTTAAGTTTGGTCAAAGTTCAATTCAGTCCTCTAAGTTTTGACCGTTTCAATTTAGTCCTCTAAGTTTGGTTTGGTTTCAATGTAGTCCTCTAAGTTTTGACCGTTTCAATTTAGTCCTCTAAGTTTGTTTTCGTTTCAATTTAGTCCTCTAAGTTTGATTTTGTTTCAAAAACTTAAAAACAAAAACAAATAAAAATTATTTATAAAAAAAATTCGTGAAAAAAAATAAAAAGTTAAAGGACTTAATTGAAAGAAAATCAAACTTAAAGAACTAAATTAAAATGGTCAAAACTTAGAAGACCAAATTGAACTTTGACCAAACTTAGAGGACTAAATTGAAATGGTCAAAACTTAGAGGACTAAATTGAACTTTAACCAAACTTAAAGGGTGTAATTTGAAATTTAGCCAAAAATAAAAATAAAAACACAAGTCCTTTTACATTTGGTATTGTTTTGATAACTATATGATCCACTAGAAAATTGGGCCTCTACAAAATGGATAAAATAAAAAAGCTACAGCCTTTAATTGGGCCCAGCCCAAGCCATACCAATCGTAGCCTTTACCCAGAGCCCTATTAAACCCTAAGATCAAAAACCCTAGTGTTTCTCTCTCTCTTCCGTATCAGAGCGAGGCTCACTCATTTTTCTCCTCTTTCTCGTCCACCATGTCTCATCGCAAGTTTGAACACCCAAGACACGGATCTCTGGGATTTCTTCCTAGAAAAAGAGCTAACCGTCACAGAGGGAAAGGTCTGTTGTTCTTTACGATATAATGTCGTTTTTCATGTTTTTTTTTTGCCTTAGTTATCAAAGCTTATTGGGGAATATTTTCTACTTGTTATCTTGGATCATATTGTGACAATCAGTATTTTTTAAATTTATAAGGGTCATTTTCCATTGCATTGTGATTGGCCATGATACATACATCATTGTTTGGTTTTAATTGCTTAAAAAATGGAATTGTTTCTCTTTTACCTTTGTATATGACTCGTTTGTCATTCTTTTAGCTTATGCAATGCTCTTCATTGCAAAAAATTGATTAATATAGGTCTAATGTTGTTATGGTAATAGGTGCATGTTTGAACATATGATATATGTGGGTTCCAGTTAGCTCAACTGGTAAAGTCTCTTGTCGTCGAAAAAGGGACCTGGGTTCAAATCCCGGCTACACCAAAAACCAATTGGTGTCTTGGCCTGATGGTGCTATCGTATCTATAAAAAAAAAAACATATGATATATGTTTTCAGTTATGTGTCAAAAAGTATAATGTTATTGTAATAGGTGTGTTATTTTATGATTGACTCTATTTGTTGATTTCTGTTAGCAGTTAAGAGCTTTGTTTCTTAAGCCTAGTGTGCAGTTGCCCAACACCAGTTTTCTATACATTTATGATGTTATGATATAATTTAATTTTATTCTTTTGTTGCTCTGATTTTTGCATTTAGTTTTTAAGCTCTCTTTGCAATCATAACTCATAAGTGAAATGCATGGTTTATGCCAATTTGTTAAATTCTGATTGGTTTTGACTGTGTCTTTGGTTTCTGATAATTTAATCTCCATGTCTTATTTATGCAGTGAAGGCATTTCCCAAAGATGATCAAACCAAGCCCTGCAGATTGACTGCTTTCCTCGGGTACAAAGCTGGGATGACACATATTGTCAGAGAAGTTGAGAAACCGGGATCCAGTGAGTCTCCTTGTTGATGCTGGGTTTCTTCTAGATTAGAATTGTTTCTGAGCTTAATCCCAGTTCGTGTCTTCTTTCTTTGGTTAATGTTTCTAATGATTAGTTTGTACTTTATTGACTAATTAATGACTGCCTTATCTTTCTAGAGCTCCACAAGAAGGAAACATGTGAGGCTGTTACTATTATTGAAACACCACCCTTGGTTGTTGTTGGTGTTGTGGGTTATGTAAAAACACCACGTGGTCTTCGTTCTCTGAACACTGTCTGGGCCCAGCATCTGAGCGAGGAGTTGAAGAGGAGATTCTACAAGAACTGGTGCAAGTCCAAGAAGAAGGCTTTTACCAAGTATTCCAGGAAGTATGAAACTGATGATGGGAAAAAGGACATTCAGTCACAGCTGGAGAAAATGAAGAAGTACTGCACTGTTATTCGTGTTTTGGCCCATACCCAGGTATTCTTATCTGCATATTTTTATCTAATGTTATGTTATACCTTAATAAGAATTCTTTAACTGAAGCACATATTATGAATCTAACCTGCAATAAATTTTCCTTTTTTCCCCCCTTTCTTTGTATCTACAGTTTTCACTGTCTGCAATATTTGCGGTCGATGCATGCAAGTCTATTTCTGATGTTTGCATTGTTTCAATTTTGTAGATAAGAAAAATGAAGGGATTGAAGCAGAAGAAAGCCCATTTGATGGAGATTCAGGTGAATGGTGGAACTGTTGCCCAGAAGGTTGACTATGCTTATGGTTTCTTTGAGAAGCAGATTCCTGTTGATGCTGTTTTCCAGAAAGATGAGATGATTGACATCATTGGTGTGACAAAGGGTAAGGGTTATGAGGGTGTTGTGACCCGTTGGGGTGTTACTCGTCTACCCCGAAAGACCCATCGTGGGCTTCGCAAAGTAGCCTGTATTGGTGCCTGGCATCCTGCTAGGGTGTCATTTACAGTTGCCAGGGCTGGGCAGAATGGTTACCATCACAGAACTGAGATGAACAAGAAAATTTACAAGCTTGGCAAGAACGGCCAAGAGTCTCATGCTGCCATGACGGAGTTTGACAGGTTAGTTACTCTCTCATCTTTTCTCATCTCTTCTCTAGTTATTAAAATCCATAATGATTTTGTTATTTCTCTATCTTGGCAAAATTGGGATCATTATTCTTCGTTGTGGTGATATTTACTATTGTGTTTGTTTTCTACAATCAGAACTGAGAAGGATATTACTCCAATGGGAGGGTTCCCTCACTATGGTATTGTGAAGGAGGACTATCTGCTGATTAAGGGTTGCTGTGTTGGCCCCAAGAAGCGTGTTGTCACCCTGAGGCAATCACTCTTGAAGCAAACATCTAGGGTTGCCATGGAGGAGATCAAGCTCAAGTTCATTGATACATCCTCTAAATTTGGGCATGGTCGCTTCCAGACAATGCAGGAGAAGGCAAAGTTCTATGGACGTGTCAAGGCTTGATATGTTTACCAGAGGAAGATCCCTTTCATCACTTTTCCATTTTGTTAAGAGTTTTATGCGGTTTTGTTTCCCAGCAGTTGGTTTGAACAGCCTGAACTGCCTTTTTGTTTTATTTTTATATGCAATGGATCTGTGATACTGTGATGATGAGTTTGCTTTTTGCCGTTCAACCGGATATTTTTAATGGTTAATCTATGGTGTTGCTGAGAATTATTTTTTTTAAACGCATCCTTCATATTAACAGATACCAAAATCAATAAATTAAATGATTTATTTGCCTCATCTCAAGAGAATGCAAAGGCCTCCAAATATAAAAAAACTAGTTAATTTTTTCAGATAGTGAAAACTAAAGAGAAGAGCAACCCTTATCAGAAATTGTTTATTAAAAATGCCAAAGTAGAATCCTCAGTTTTTTGGAATCCAATTTTTACTATAAAATATGAAATTTGAAAATGCATTCTACTGATATGAAATACCATTCAAACACATAAATTCTGCGCCTGGAAAGTGGAAACCTATGAAATATGATTTCCAGACAGCACCTGAATCTAGGTGTATTTAGATTCTGTTACAGAGTTAAACAACAATGTCGAATCGGATTCAGGCTGCCCATTGCCTTGAAAGAATTCACACGTGGTCACAAGCCTTCCCAAAATAAGGGGATATTTGCTGCCTACTTCAATAGCTGCATTTAATTACTATGTTAACTAGTCATGGACCTGCGCGATGTGCGAAAAAGTTGATTTGGTTATTTTTAATAGAACATAATTGAAACGTATATTATAGATTTTATAATTTAAAAAATCTATGTGTTATTTGAAATTATGTTTTAAATCAAGTTATATGTATGCCAATTGCGATTAAAAATGGGACAAGCCATACATTTATAAATACCAAATGGGAAAGAGAGCCTGCAATAATAATATATTATTTCCAATCATCATCATAGAAATGGATTTCAAGAAAGAAAATAGAGGCAAGATAAATACTAACAAATTTGTATAAATTTATATAAATCACATCAATGAGCTATTATAAATTTATAGAATTAGAGCACCTCCCAACTAAAAATGGAGGTTAAACTCAACCACTCTACCACAAAGTCCAAACACATGCAATTCAATTTCAAAATTCTAAAACATTCTCAAATATCATTTCCAAGACATTATAAAGCTTTTTCAACTTTTGACTTTAACCAAAATCTAACAACTTATATTTGATATTTAATAAATGGACGAAAGAAAATCAACTGTAACAATTTAAATTATGTGAAAAACTAATCGATTGATACAATGCAATCTATTGGACTCTAAAAATTGATAAACAATCTACCTCTCCTTTAGATTACGGGAAAAACCAAGAAATAGATGTTGAACCAAATGATTTAGAAACAAATGTGTATCTAAGTTCCAAAAATATATATTATTAGGAGCTAAAGATTGATTAATCTAATGAGACAGGTAATGTTTACCGCACTCATCCAAATCAATGACATCCCTCATCTCATCTTGTAAGAAAATATTTTGTAATCCCACATTTGGCTTAGTAATTGAATGTGAGATTGAGGTCTTTCTAATAGTTAACTTAGTAAAAGCAGAGGCTTTTTGCCATAATATATAAATTAGTGGATTCAAAGCACACATACAGGTTGGAATGCTTTGTAACATAGTTCATCTTGCAAATGAAAGCCACCGTTTCTTAGTCAAACAACCACCCAACATATAGCCCCCTTGTAAGTGATAATTGTGAGGTTGAATAATCATCTTCTGCAAGGATTGTTTCTCTTAAGATGGGAAATCTAGGATTTGATATTAAAAAAGAAAGAAATGAAACAGAGACTAAAAGAAAAATGTTAGTGAGGTAACAAACCAAAGTACCTGGAGGCCATTTGTCAAACACTTAAAATATGAAACTTTTACACCCAGCAATCCATGGAAAATAACATCACAATTGGATTCAATCAAGCAAAAAAATAAAATAAAAAATGTTAATGTTGATGTTGAGATCTTTTTGCTATGAATTGAGTGTAATAAGCCTTCTCAGCTTACCACTCTAAAAGTCAACCTGCCTTTCTTAGCCTCTCTAATCCTACTTTTTGTGAATTCTTCAATTGAATGGCTTGGTTCAATTCCGATTTATGGTACAACTGGCAGGGATGCCTGAATGTGAAAAAGCAATTTGGTAAGTTAATATAAGATATTGGGTATAACAATGGCAATTATGCAAAAACAAAACACACAAATCCAATTAGAAAGACCAGGAGAAAAAAAACACCAAACACCACAAAACCACAACCTATGGTTCAGAACCCACAAAAAAAAAAAATACAAACCTGAATCCACAAATCCAATCAAGAACAAATAGAGAAAAATATTGCATTTTTGAAACATAAACCGCAACAGAACCACAATGGGGCCAAAAATAAAATTCGAGCACAGGGTTTAAATAGGAGATTAGGGGAGCAATTAATTGGGAAGATGAAGAGATGAGATAGATGAAGTGGTGAGTGGAGAGAGAGTGGGACATGAAGAGGTGAGGGAGATGAAGAGGCGAGGGGGAGAGAGAGTGGGAGATGAAGAGCCAATGGGGAGAGAGAGGGGGAGATGAAGAGGCGATAGGGAGAGAGAGTGAGAGTGAGTGAAATAGAGAGAAAAATTATATGGAATATTGTGAGAGCAGCAAATCTGACGTGGCGGTATTCGGAGGAGGCTAAAAAATTTCTCTCAGCTTCGGCTTTTAATAGATATTATAGATTATAGATTGTATTTCTCTAATGCCAAAATTTTGTCTTCCATTGATATCTCTAATGCCAAAATTGCATGTGGTGCCAGATTGGTTTTGGAACCTCTCTTCCAGGATCAAGTATATGAATCTCTCTTCCAACGAGCTAGAAGGATATGTGCCAGATTTTTCATTGCAACTCCAACTTTCACAACTAGATTTGAGTTTCAATAACTTTTGGAGTCCCTTGCCTCACTTCTTTGCCAACTTATGATATTGATTCTAGCTAGAAACTCATTTTTTGGACCAATTTCGCACTTATGTGGAATATTGTCTATAAATAACTCTGTGTTATTTGGATCTATCTTCAAATAAGTTATGAGTCTTCTCGGATTGTTTTCTTTGAATTTTTCAAGAAACCATCAGGTCGGACCTATCCCACCAAACATCGGTGAAATGATGTTGTTAGTGTCTCTTGATTTATCAAGGAATCACCTTTCATGCACAATCCCGGCTAGCATGGCAGATATGTCCTTCCTCGTGGTTTTGGACGTGTCACATAACAACTTGTCAGGGGATATTCCAAGTTTTGGTTAGTTCATTACATTTGATAGTTCATCCTATATAGAGAATCCTCAAATTTGTGGGTCTCAGCTTTCAAATATATGCTCAAGCGATGAATCATTTGGAGATCCACATTGTAACAATGAAAACGGAGTTGAAGAAAATCAAGGAATTCAAAAAGAAGAGCAGGATGGCTTCGAAATACCTTCATTTTATTTAAGCATGTGACTTGGATTTATTACAGGGTTTTGGGTATTTTGGGACTCTTTATTGCTGAATAGATCTTGGAGGTATATTACTATATTTACATCCGTTTCTTGGACAACATGAATGACAAAATTTATGTAATGGTAGCAGTTGGAGCAACCAAATTGCGAAGGAAGTTTCAAAGCTAACAACCTCTTGAAGTAAAGGGTCGTCAATAATTTTCTTCAATTTTCACCTTTGCGTGTAGCTTCTTTATTTCTAAGTATTAAAAATGTTGAATGAATTGTATTGTCTTGGAAGATGCTTCCAATGCTTGCATTGTCATGAATTTTACTGTCACTTGAAGGTTGTTTTTTAAGTTTAAATTAGACTAATTTGCAGCAAACTAGAATAGCATTGGTACTTACTAGGGGTGGCAAAAAAAGCCCAAACCCATTAGCCTACCCAAACCCACTTACTAATTGCCCACCCAAACCCACTTATTTAATAAATGAGCTAATGAGTGCTAGCCCAATTAGACCCAATTAAGTTGAGTTTAATTGGACTTTAATTGGGCATCAACAAAAAGCCCAAACCCCTAAAAAATAATAATAATAAAAAAAAGCAAGGAAAAATAAACAAAAAGCCCAAACCCGAAAAAAAAAAAAAAAAAAAAAAAAAAAAAAAAAAAAAAAAGAAGAAGGAAAAAAAAAAAAAAAAAAAAAGCAAGGAAAATAAACGAAAAGCCCAAACCTTAAAAAAAATAAAATAAACAAAAAGCCCAAACTGAAAAAAAATAAATAAATAAATAAACAAGTCCAAGAGGTTTTGGTCATTTTGGAGGTTCAAAGGGTATTTCAGTAATTTTCCTAAATTTTAATTGTTTTTTCATCATTTTATAGGCTTTAAGGGTATTTTGGTAAATATCTACTTTATTAAATGGGTTTAAATGGGTGGGTTGGGTTTGAGTAATATATACTTTATTAAATGGGTTTAAATGGGCTATTGGGTTTTAAAGGTTCAACCCATTTAATGCCCACCCAAACCCACCCATTTGACACCCCTGGTACTTACTACAGTTCAAGAGTCAAGGCTAAAAGCAAATCGAGAAGATATGTGTCGCACCCTAATTCAGGTAACATTCCTTCTCCACATATATTCAAATAGTGAAATAGAGTTTCTTATGTTGTATGAATAAATTGGAAAAAATATGCAAACACTCATCACATTCCAAAGAACAACAAAACAAGTAAATCCCAAAACTATGCAACGAAAAAAGTACTGCATGTATGAAGAATTCTCTAAAATTTAGGGACATCTTTAACCTGGTGGAGCCGGTGCTCGACACTGAAGGAGTGGGAGTGAGAGGACTAGTAGCATGAAGATAGAGGGCGGTAGAGGCAGGTTGCAGTGTGAAGGAAAATGGGGTGAAATTGCAATTTTAGCAAAATGCCTCCTATATTTATATTCCCTCCTTTTCAATACCAATCAAACCATTGTGGGGTGAGGCGGTGGCTGATTTTGTGGTGGGTGCAACAACCGATGGGTTTTGGCAATGGGTTTGCTCTGATGGGTTTTGATTTTGTTTGTGTTTAGGCCTAGGTATCGTTGGTGTTGTTGGGGAGTGTGGAAAAAAATTATTTTAAAATATTTTAATAAGATGTTAAAATGAATAGTGAGATGTGAGATGTTTTGTAATATTTTGTAAAAGTGGACATGTAAAATAGAAAAGTGATTTTCATGAGGTAAAATAGAGAAAGTATAGAAAACCGGATAGAAATGCTCTTAGAAGTTAGAACTCATGCCTTGCTGCATATGTTAAATAAATAAAATAGTGAAACTCGCAACTATCCTATTCAACGGTGTCTTTGGTTCCTCACCCTGTTTCAACTTTGCATTATCCACTCACTATATTGTCACAATCCAATTCCTTTCAATTTATGATTTAATTATCTCTAACATTCGGCATTATATTTTTTTACTAAATTACAAATTAATTCCTCCAACTTTAGTCAAAATTCATTTTAGTCTTCTAATTTTTTTTCATTTCAATTCTCTAACTTCCGTTCCTTTTCAATTCAGTCCTTTTGTCCGCTTCCGTTAAATAGGTTTTCGTTAAGTGCCCAAAAATGACGTTGTTTTGAAGAAAAATTCATAAAAATAATAAAGTTGGAAGGTGTAATTTGGAAAGAAATTGAAGTTAGATGACTGGAATAAAAAATTAAAGTTAGGACTCACTTGAATTTTAACCAAAGTTGGAGAGTGCAATTTGTAATTTAGTGCGCCTCTCTCTCTCCATGATGAAGTGAGTATTTGCACTATATATATATATATATTTATATTGTAGCAAATCGGTTAACCAATTTTATACCCTGTTAACGAGTCTCACAGTAATCAGTAATACCGGATGAAATTAAATTGCGGTGCACCTTTAAAGAACTTTTTTAAGTTTCAAACTACCCAGGAGGAATGTGAGTGGATTAAAAGGTATATAGCATCGCGTTGCTTTAGACTAATAGCTTATCAAATGTTGGATGCTGCAACTTGTTTCCCACGTATATAAGCTGGAATCTTGAAATCTTATGGTAGTTTGGAAATATTTGAGAGAATTATACAATTATTATATTCATACATAACAAACAAAAGCGAGTGCCAACCAGAAACACACATGGAAACTTCAGGTCTTTAAATAACAGAGAGTCAAAAAGCGAGTGCGTTTAGACTGGTTTTGCATCTTTATTTGCAAGGAGCACTATGGTTGAGTAGAAAAGTCCAAAACTGAAAAACAGCAGTTTAGAAATAATTAGAGAGACAGAGAGTGTTAAAGATACATCATAGAGGTCCAAATCTAGTGTAGGCCCATGTACTTATAAAACACGTTGAGGGCACTCATGGTTTTCACAGGGTGTCTAGAGATGCAAATAAACAATGGCTCCAAGAATTTTTTTCAAGGAGTTCATGAAAAAACTAAAATAGCAATTGGAATCGGCGGACTAAGTGCAGGAACCAGACCAAGATTTGAACTTGGAAGGGACAAAAGTATAAACCAAAAAAAAAAAAAAAAATTGAAAATCCAAACTAACATCTATAATATTACAAATATATATTATAAAACTAAAAACACTTATGCTGGCACACACTCCCCCCCTAACCTCATTACAAACACAACCATTAAAAAAAATTACAAACACAAGCTGATTTTCCCCACAACTAGACAAACACAGTGAAGGCACATCCACACATATTTTCTTTTAATTTTAAATTTTGACTTTTCAAAGTTCACATGACTATTTTATTATGATAATACTATCTATATATCAAACATCAGCTATCACATATTACTATATTAGTTATCATATATTCACATATCATAAAAAAAAAATAAAAAAAAAAATGGATTTTATGGGGCTATATGTATTTTTTCGAGATGGGGCCAAGTATATATATTTTGAGCCCAAATTCATATTTTATTATATCTAATTTTAAAAAAAAAAAAAAAAAAAAAAATGATGGGTCATGACCGCTACCGGTCCCTTTCTAGTTCCATCCTTGATCAAGTGGTGTAGTACAAAACTAAAGTCCAAAGTGGGTTAGGTTTATTGGTATCTCAAATTAAAAGGGTTTTCAATATTTTATTTGAGGATGTTGAAAACATGTCATTTAAAAAAACTGGATTAAATACACTGTTAGTCCCTAATGTTTACCCAAGTTGCAAGTTTGCTTCCTAACTTTTAAAACGTGCAGAAATGGTCCTAACGTTTCAAGATAATGCATCATTAATATTTTCGTTTGTCTCCGTTAACTTTGTGTATACGTGGCTAACAACATTATGACGTGACCAATTTATAATTGAGGTAGAATTTAGTTTCATTTATAGGTAGGATTTGACATGACATACCCGATTAAATATAAATAAAACCCACCCAACCACATAGCATACCCGATAAAAATAAATAAAACCCACCCAACCCACCACCTGATTCAGATTCAATAAAACCCACCCACCCTCTCTCTCTCTTTTCTTCCTTCTCGAACCACACTTTGCCTCTCTTCAATTAAACCAACGGTGACTCATCCAGCTACCTCGTCGCAATTAAGAATAGAATAAGTGAAGTGCATGTGCACCATTGTCCAACGTTGTTTGAAAGGGGAAGAAGCCTTTATCCAGGCGAAAATACAAACTTCATCCTTTTCTTTTCTTTTTTCCTCTTCTTGCGAATTTAGCTCTCTGTGCAACAAAATTATGGGTTATTGAAAGTGTGAACCTTTTGTTACGATGGATATATCTATAATAAAAATTAAAAGGTGAAGCATCCAGGTTGTTTTTAGCCTTCTATAATATCTATTTATTTATTATAAATTAAAAGGCAAAGGATCTAGGTTGTTTTGTAGCCTCTTCATGGACAAGGATCCTCTCCATTTCAAATGAAATGGAGAGTCTCCATTTCATGGTCTAGATTTTATTTCACAAATCTAACGGTGTACAGAGTATCTCATCATTTAAAATTTTAAATGACGTGGCACTCTGTATATTGTTAGATCTAAGAAATAAAATCTAGACCATGAAATGGAGACTCTCCATTTCATTTGAAATGGAGAGGATCCTATTCCCTCCAAATACCGCCACGTCAGAATCTCTGCTCTCAGAGAATTTCACCTCATCCTACCCTTTATTTCACTATCTCTCTTCCCCAAGAAATTATTTAGTTCACCGGGTGAACCATGTCATCCATTAATAACGCATTTATTTATTCTCCTCTTTAGTCTTTTCCACTCTCCCATTTAATCACTCCTCTCCCATCTATTAATTACTGATTTAAATATATCCCATAAATCATTTTTCTTTATTTTCCTTTTTTCAACATTTTTTAATTGTTCCTATTTCTCCTCTCTCACATATTAATAACGCATTTAAATATCCCATAAATTATTTTTCCTTTTCAATTTTTAAAATTCTCTTTAGTCTTTTCCACTCCCCCATTTAATTATTCTCATCCCATCTATTAATAACGCATTTAAATATCCCAAAAACTATTTTGCCTTTTCAATTTTTAAAATTCGCTTTAGTCTTTTCCACTCCCTCATTTAATTATTCCTCTCCCATCTATTAATTACTCATTTAAATATATAATATTAATGGAAAATTTAATGACATTATGTAACCGAACCAAAATACATACTAAAGAGTAAAGACAATCACACATAAATTTGTTGTTGATGTGAGCTAGGACAATCAAGCATTAAAAGAGAATGCTAAAAGTTCTTTCTAGAAAAAAAAATATATTCTATTTTTTTTTTGTTAGAATTCTAAAAGTTCTTAATGCATATAAGTTCCTCCATAATTCTCCATTATACTTATTAATTTTAAAGCATCCCATAAATGTAGTAGTGCTAATTGATACCTTGCTTTTTTCGTATATATATCCATGAAGGTATGAATCCTCAAAAATACATTTTGCTTTTCATGTACTCTTTGAGCCCTACTTGCTAGTGGTAGTATTTTTTTTTTTTTACACACAACATATAGTTTTAGTTTATGTAAGACTCTCACCAATGCCATGTAAATTATTTGTTCCTATTAAAACTTTATCCATTTGGTGTGGAACATGATATGGTCGTATTTCCTCCCCAACCGCTAAAATCACAATTAAAGTGGGTTCACAATGAATTTCATGAAAATAATTTTGTAGTAGAATTTTTCAATAAATAGTTTCTCTATCGTGTATTAAATCTCTAAGCCCTTTGAATATATTTTGAACATAGAATGGTGTTGGCAAAAGCAAGACCCTAACAACCTTGGTGCAAGTCTGATATGATTTTTATTTCTTTTCATGTCACACTAACTGTAGTGGTTAGTAGTTTTTTCGTAACATGTTAATCTTACTTTTCTCTGTACTTTTTTTACCACATAACCAAAAAAAAAAAAATGTAAGTTCCTATCATTTAAATGTGAGAATTGAGATATCTCTATGTTTTTCTATTTGCAAGATTTATAGAAAGCTTATAGAAAATGTCCATGACTATATTCAAAGGGCTTAAAGATATTTTGTTAAAGATAGATATTATCTTCTTTTTAAGGTTTGTAATTCCTATTGGTACTGATACATGGATTGGTGATTAATTGTTTAATGTGAATTCTATCTTCAAAATGATTTTTTTTTTTTTTTTTACTCTTTGATCATTGTAGGTGGTTCTAAAGACATTTGAAATTGATTTATTCAGCACAATGGAGATTCTCTTTTTATCTACTAGCAAATAACTCGCGCAAAGCGCGGGATTATTGTTATTATTATTTATGATTAGAAATATATATATATAATTTGTATGTACAGTAGGTGAAAACTCCCTTTTCTTAAGACATCTCTTCTAATGTAATAAGCAACAATATCCCCTCTTATAAGGCTATATACAGACCAAGTAAATTAAAAGGTTTTGTCTACTACTGGACGTTTTGTTCTTTCTCGGCCCCCTGTTTCAGAGAAATGTTATTCGCCACCTCCACACACACTATTCACCAACAAACTGACAGGTATAACCTTTATGTGAACCTTTACACGGCCCACACACCTCAGGATGCACACAACAATCACTCCTCAAACCCTACGCAGTCACACATCAACACTATGCATTTTCAAAGACTGCAAAATTGTTAGACAATACAAATTATACTCCCTCCTACAAATCATATGGTTGGACTCTGGAGCTTCCAAAATAACCTTAGAAATTTATGAACCATCTGCCTTGAAAATGACAAAACTCCATAGGAAACCTCTCTATTCACTTCATCATATCAATTGAACACCTTTTGTTAATTGACCTTGAGTAAATTTCTTTTTTTTTTTTTTTTTTTATAAGTAACCTTGAGTAAATTTCAAGACAATTTATTTGTGCAAATGTCATATTTACAATTGGCCTTCTAAAGATGTTTCCCACTTATTAAGACAGTAACAGTGCATAGTTCCCAAAATAACCAATATCCAGAGACCAGAGGTGCCACATTACCTACACTTTAATGTCACAAAGACTTGAATAGGCTAGTGCAATTTTCAACTGATCTCCATCATTGCAAATACAGTGTTATTAATTGGAATCGAGCAAAAAAAAAAAAAAAAAAAAAAAAACAATATTACACGTTAGCAACATGAATAGGGTTTAATAGAAGTTGGAGTGACCTGGCGCTGTGTTGAAGACAATGAATTGAATAGAGTTAGATAGGTATCCAAGGAATCCACTACATTCTCTTCCTTCGATCCTTCTTCTTCTTCTTCTTCTTCTTCTTCTTCTACTTACTTTTGTGGCCTTTTCTCGCTCTAGTTGGGTTCTCTCTATTCCCATCATTTCAAACCACCCTTCCCCTCACTGAATCACCATCCCCTCTTTCTCCCTTTCCTGCTCATGGATGAATCATCACCACTGCCACACGCAAATTCCCATCACGGACACACTTTTCCATATGGCCCATACATCTCTTTCTTTCTCTCTACAACTTCTCGATTTTTCTCACCAAAACGGTGAGTTCTATTTTTCTCATAAATTGGTGCCAAACGCACCGTTTTAGCTCAACAAAAATCCACCAAACAAAAGCACTGTAGTTGGTGGCTTCGCTCTTTTATAATAACAAAAAAAAAAAAACCTGATTGCAAATGGGATCTGCAAAGAGAAAGAGATTAGCGATAGGGAGAGAGAGACTCCACCTCCGACGCCGCGGTTCTGGAAAAAGTGCCGAAGCCACCGTGGGCATGGTGGTCATGGCCTAGACCTCAACCTATCATGATCCCTTTGCCCAAATCAAAATCCAAAAAACCCATGACCACCCCCATCAAAATTTCGACACTCACTCCAAAAAACCCATTAAAATCAAACTTGTCTTTCAGTTTTCAATCTTTGAATGCACAAACAAAAGAGAAATAGATAGAAGAACTGTAGAAGAAATGAGCCCTAACAGAAACAATTTCTCCGAGAAAATGTCATATATATTCGAACAAAAAAAAATTAAACATCTCTTGATCGGTTTTCTCCTATCTATTTCTTTCTTTCTTTTTTTCCACGAATTTTCACAGTAGCCAAACAAATCCTAATAGAAATGAAAAATTTCTGAGGAAATCAATACCTTCTTGAGATGAGTCTGGACGACCGGAGAGATCTGGCAGAAATTCTTGAGAGAGGCGTCCGTGAAACAGAGGGAGAGAGAGACGTGAAACAGATAGAGTGAAAACATTAAATAAAATGCAAAGTCAATTTATTTAAACAACGTATCACTTTGGAAATTTAAATATAGATAAATATGACTTATTTAAACAACGTATCATAATAGATAGATAAATATATTTTATTAAGATGTTTTTTAGATAAGTCAAATTATTAAAACAATGTATCACTTGAGAAATAAAAATAATTAATTTAGTGTTTTAATTGCTGATGTGGCAGCCACATCAGTGCCACATCAATTAATAGAGATGCCACTTGTCATTATGTGAGGCATTCTTGGTTTCAACGCCAATGTCTTCTGCTATTATATATTATATAGATACTACATATATATGTATTATACTTTTACATAAAAGTTTCTCGTGTAACGCACAGCTTTGCGACTAGTTATATTTAACAACACGAAGTTTCTAGGAAATTTCGTTTCTTTTCCATTCCCGCAGTTGAAAATAAAATTAAAAGCAAATCGGATCTCAATCCCACTCTACCAAAATTGAACAATATAATAATGAATTCAATACCGTGTAGAGAAAGACCAGAGACATTGCATGCATTGAAAAAAGTGACAACCAGAAATATGATTTGTATGTACAAAGGTAACATTAATATATAATATGAGAAATTTCTTGTGAGGTCCAGCGGGCTTAAACTTTTGTGGGAACTTTCTTTTATTGACTAAACAAATTAATACTATTACAATAATTTCCATTTCAGCATTTGCTTAGGTATCATTTGCTTCTTCACCTATTTCCTTTTTGCAATTACCCAGTTGGAGGAAATGGATGTTCTTATGTGGAGGAGACGGAAATCTTTCCCGTCAAAGGTTGAGGAAGAAGAGAGATAAAGTGGAAATGTTAGGGTTTGAAGCAAATATAGGGTTTAAGTTGTTTGGGTTATTTATTTATTTATTTTTTATTGAATTTGAATCGGGTGGGTGGGTTTGGTGGGTTGTATTTATTTTTAATCGGGTATGTCATTTCAAATTCTATTTATAAATGAAACTAAATGGCACCTCAATTAAAAATTGGCCATGGCATCATTATGTTAGCTATGTATACACAAAGTTAATGGAGATTGACGAAAAGACCAATGATGCACGAATTAGGGACTATTTTTGCATGTTTTAAACGGTAGGGACCAAACGTGTAATTTGAATAAATGTTAGGGACTAACAGTATTTAATCCTAAAAAAAAGTTATCTATATAAAATTTTATTTTTTGCACGTTTTAAAAAAATGAGGGTGTTCATATTTTGTGGTGCCACCACTGCAAATAAGGAACTTTGGCGAAGGTGACCATGGAGGTCCTAGTGACCAAACCACGACTCAATCACTCAACAGCTCCAATAGAAAGACAGAAAATTATGTAATTTTATGGAGACAATAAATAACAGTATTTCAACAAGAAACACACATGGAAACTTTATGTCTTTGAATAACAGAGAGTCAAAGAACGAGTGCTTTTAGACTGGCTTTTGATATTTAATTCCAAGGAGCACTATGGTTGAGTAGAGAAGTCCAGAACTGAAAAACAGCAACTTGAGTAATGAACATAGAGAGAGAGAGAACAGAAAACTCTCACTTGATAATAGCTAGTAAGATTTACAATCCCAGTATGGGAAGAAGAAGCCAAAAGCAGGAAATGTATACTACAAGTAGAAGCAAGGTGTCATGGTCTCATTTTGCTCTACTTCTCCTCATCATGTCACTCAAATCCCATCTCTCCACTGCATCTGATACAATGTATCCAGGGCAGTCTCTGGCATTGAACCAGACCCTTACTTCTAGGAGTGGAAATGCTGTACCGTGCATGGACAGTGAGCAACATGCTCTTCTCAAGTTGAAAGAAGGCTTTAAGAGTGCTTCAGACCACTTCTCTTCATGGACAGCCAAAGAAGATTGTTGTAAATGGAGAGGAGTTGGATGTGACAACGCAACCGGCCATGTGACCATCCTTGATCTCCACAGTCAAGACCCATTCAACATATTGCAAGGTGAGATAAGTCATTCTTTGCTTGACTTGCCATATTTGAGATACCTAGACTTGAGCCACAATAATTTTCACCAAATTCAAATTCCAGAGTATATTGGTTCTCTTCGGTATATAGAATATCTCAACCTATCTAATGCCAATTTTATTGGAACCATTCCCAATAATCTTGGAAACCTCTCACACTTAGAGTATCTGGATTTGAGTGGAAATAGCTATTCTTTAAGAGCCGAAAACCTCAATTGGCTTCATCATCTTTCTTCTTTGAAAGTTCTTAACCTGGGTGGTGTTAATCTTAGCAATGCAGAGGGTTGGCTTGATGCAGTAAATATGCTACCTTCTTTGGTAGAGTTGCGTTTATTCTTCTGTAGACTTCACAAGCTTCCTCAAAATTTGCATCATGTGAATTTTACTTCTCTTAAAATCCTTGATCTCTCCTATAATAATTTCAGTTCTACAATACCAGATTGGTTGTCTGAGATTGGCCATAGTGTTGTTTACCTTAATCTTTCAAGATGTCAGTTACAAAGTATGATCCCAGATGCTTTTGGGAACCTGACTTCTCTCATCTCTCTTGATCTCTCGGAGAATAATCTTGAAGGTCCAATACCATTAACTCTAGCCTTGTTTAACAAATCTTCATCACTGAGAGAGTTGTATCTTTCCAACAATCGATTGAACGGGTCCTTGGTGCAAAGTCTTGCACAACTTTCCCAACTGGTTTCCTTGGATGTGGCTGGGAATGACTTGGAGGGTAACATCACAGAAGCTCACTTAATAAAATTCAGTAGTTTGCAGGTGTTAGTTCTGTCTTCAAACTGGTTGGTGTTGAACGTGAGTTCAAGCTGGATTCCACCATTTCAACTTGAAACCTTAGGTTTGAGGTCATGCCTAGTAGGCCCGAAATTTCCACATTGGCTTCGATCGCAAAAGAATCTGTCTTCCATTGATATCTCTAATGCCACAATTGCAGATGTCGTGCCAGATTGGTTTTGGAACTTCTCTTCCAAGGTCAAGTATATGAAGCTCTCTTCCAACGAGCTAGAAGGATATGTGCCAGATTTTTCATCGCAACTCCAACTTTCACAACTAGATTTGGGTTTCAATAACTTTCACAGTCCCTTGCCTCGCTTCTCCGCCAACTTAAGGATATTGATTCTAGCTGGAAACCATTTTTTGGGACCAATTTCGCACATATGTGGAATATTGTCTATAAATAACTCTTTGAGTTATTTGGATCTATCTTCAAATAATTTATTTGGAGAGATTCCAGATTGTTGGCAATATGGGCACAATTTGGTCATTCTAAACTTTGCTAATAACAATCTTTCTGGACAAATTCCCAACTCAATTGGGAAATTGATACATTTGAACACCCTGCGATTGGACAACAATAGTCTTTCTGGAGAAGTGCCTTCATCGTTGAAGAATTGCATTGACTTGAGAGTTCTGGGTCTTTCGTATAACAGGTTATTGGGTAACGTACCAGCATGGATTGGTGAAAATTTACAAAATTTGATGATTCTTGAATTGCGGTCTAATGCATTCACTGGACGTATTCCCAAGCTGCTGTGCCAACTGAAATATTTGATAATATTGGATCTTGCTTCAAATGATTTATCCGGAACTATTCCACAATGCGCCTTTGCTGGCATGAATTCCTTTGTGGGCACTCTTTCCCTTATCTATTATCCTTATACCACCTATTCTGATAGTGTAAAACTCACATACAAATCTGTGGAGGTTATAATCAAGAAAATTCGTTCTGTCAATCTAATTGACCTTTCATCCAATAACTTGACGGGAATGATTCCTGAAGAATTTTTGAGTCTTGTCAGATTGCTGTCTTTGAATTTGTCAGGAAACCATCTGTTCGGACCTATCCCACCAAACATCGGTGAAATGAGAGAGTTAGAGTCTCTTGATTTATCAAGGAATCACCTTTCATGCACCATCCCGGCTAGCATGATAAATATGACCTTCCTCTTGGCTTTCAACCTGTCATATAACAACTTGTCAGGGGAAATTCCAAGTGGTAAGCAGTTCGTACATTTGATAACTCATCCTATATAGAGAATCCTCAACTTTGTGGGTCTCCGCTTCGAAAGATATGCTCAATCGATGAATCATTCGGAGACCCACATTGTAACAATGAAAACGGAGATGAAGAAAATCAAGGCATTCTAAAAGAAGAGCAGGATGGCTTCGAAATACCTTCATTTTATTTAAGCATGGGACTTGGATTTATTACAGGATTTTGGGTATTTTGGGGCTCTTTATTGCTGAACAGATCTTGGAGGCATACTTACATCCGTTTTTTGGACAACATGAATGACAAAATTTATGTGATGGTAGCAGTTGGAGCAACCAAATTGCGAAGGAAGTTTCAAAGCCAACAACCTCTTGAAGTAAAGGGTCGTCAATAATTTTCTTCAATTTTCACCTTTGCGTGTAGCTTCTTTATTTCTAAGTATTAAAAATGTTGAATAAATTGTATTGTCTTGGAAGATGCTTCCAATGCTTGCATTGTCATGAATTCTACTGTCACTTGAAGGTTGTTTTTAAAATTTAAATTAGAGTAATTTGCAGCAAACTCTTATGTTGTATGACTAATAAATGATTTGTGTAAGAAGAATTTGTATTTTGAGTGGTGTGGAAAACCATCATGCTCGGATTGGTTGTGATCTTATCATGTTCCTTACTTTACAGAAGCATTATGAAAAACATGATCGAATGTATCTCTCAACAGACAAGGGGTGGTGACCGTACAGCCCATATAGTGTGAATAAAAGACTCATAATAAGTGCTGGGACCATGGGCCTGAGTTAACCAAATAAAGGCCAAGGCCAAGGTTGTTTCTCTCTTTTACCCAAATTGTATGGGCCAAACCTGTATTGTTCAAAGAAGCTAGTTAGGTCCGAAACCAGGGTTTTTTAGCCCAATAACGCATTTTTTTAAGTTATATAACCAAATAGGGTAGTTTCAAAGTTATATCAAAAGTTAGGGTACTTTTGAAAATCGTCTTTGGAAGAGACGATTTTCTTGAATTTTTTATTATTATTTTTTTATTTTTACGCCTTTTAAATATATGTTTAAAAATTTTATAAAAAAAAAAAAATTGTAAAAATCGTCTCTCCTAGAGACGATTTTGGTCCTTTTTTAATTTTTGCACCTTTTTAACATATTTCATTTAAAATTAAAAAAAAAAAATTGAAAATCGTCTCTTCCAAAGACGATTTTCTTGAATTTTTTTATTTTTATTTTAATTTTTACGCCATTTTAAATATCTATTTAAAAATTTAAAAAAAAAAAATTGTGAAAATCGTCTCTTGTAGAGACGATTTTTGTGCTTTTTTAATTTTTACACTTTACAACATATTTCATTTAAAATTTAAAAAAAAAAAATTGAAAATCGTTTCTTCCAGAGACGATTTTCACAAATTTTTTTATTTTTATGCCACTTTAAATATCTGTTTAAAAATTAAAAAAAAAAAAAAAATTTCAAAAATCGTCTCTTGTAGAGACGATTTTGGGCCTTTTTAATTTTTTTGCCTTTTGAACATATTTGATTTAAAAAAAATTGTGAAATCGTCTCTACAAGAGACGATTTTGGTGCTTTTTTATTTTATTTTATTTTTTATTTTTACATCTTTTTCCCAAACTTACTTTCCCAAGTTTTCTCAAGTCGTCTTTCACAAAGACACTTGGATTTGAAATTTTAGAATATCACCCGAACAAACTTTGTCTTTTGTCTCTCTCTCACTCTCTATCTCCTTAGCCTCGTCTCTCTCTTGCTCACTCCATCACAGACGGCGTCTCTCTCCGGCTCACTCTCCATCTCAGACCGTGTCTCTCTCTCGCTCACTCTCCATCTCAGGCCGCTCCATCACCACTTTCACCGGTAAATTCCAAAACCCGAACCCCATTATTACTGGTACCGATTTAGGGTTTATAATTTTTATTTTGGGTCTTTTTAATTCAGTTGTTACTAAAGTTGGGGTTTATCTTTAATTCAGTTGCTCAATATCTTGTTGCTCTCCATGTTTTCTGTAGCTATTACTTAGTAAAACTGCAAAAGGCAGCAGAAGAAAAAAGAGAGTAAAAAGAAGAACAGTAGTCTACTCTTTAGTTTTTACCAAAGTTTAAACCATAAAGCACTTTTTACTTTTTAGTCCTTGCCATGTGCTGATCTGATGCCATATTGAGATAGGAACTTGTGCATTGTTTTTTTCTCCATAACTGTTGATTTTCGTGTGGTCTTGTAAACTTTTTTTTTTTTGGTTCTGTATACTTGCTGGCAGCTGTGAGATTTGATGCCATATTGACATAGGGACTTGTGCATTGTTTTTTTTCTCTATAACTGTTGATTTTCGTGTGGTCTTGTAAACTTTTTTTTTTTTTGGTTCTGTATACTTGCTGGCAGCTGTGATCCCAACTTTTGACCATATAATTTTTAGTCCACATTGCATAGTTTCCTCAAAGCGTAGGGGCATATAATTAGTTTAGAAAATGAACTTTTGTTCCAAACAAGAAAAGAACATATAGATTTTCCTAAACTTAGGTGATGGCATGCTTTGTATAGAATATAACATGTCAGTAGACTTTGTTTTTTCTAACTTGGTTTTGGTTTTGTTTGTTATACAATTAATTAATTTATTAATTTGAAATATTTATAGTTAAAATGAGTACAGAAAAAAAAACTGAATTTTGCAACCTAAAATAAATATAAATTATGTCTAAAAATATTTAAAATATATCTAAAAATAAATAAATATATCTAAAAATTATGTCTAGAAATTTTTTAAATTTTTAATACCAACCCTTCACAAAGGCCTCCAACCAAATCACGAATCCTTCAAAGAAGCTAAATTATGAAAAATCTGTTGGAACTTGGAGTTCCAACCAAATTTAATATTTTTATTTTTTATTATATCTCTAAGTTGACACATATCGTTTTGGAGATACTCTTAAAACACAATTGTTCTCAAGGATTTAAGAGAAAATACCAATCTCAGTTAATCTTGTAGATAATTTCTGCAAACAGTAAATAGTAAATATTTTATTGGATATAAAAAGAAACAATTTCAATATATCCTTAAACATACATGAATCTCCTCTAGGATTTTGTACTGTCATAAACATGCTTGACTTGTCATATCATTGAGTCACGTGACAATTCTCAAGATAATCTGTGTTCTACAATTATGTCATTCCACCGTAATACGACTTCTCATACTAATGTAGGTTGGTTACCATCCAATATCAATTATGAATTACACTCCCGGTGATATCTTCAGAGCAATGGGACGTCATTGGGCAGGTGAAGATGAGTTCCGATATCCCATGGATCCGAACTTGCGAGATAGTGGACAAGTGTTAAATACAATGACGCAAGAATGGTCATTTATGGTAACTCAATCAGAAGACTTGTACAATCAAATGATTAGACATGGATTAGCGGTGCCTCATCGAGTTGCAACTAACATGCAAAGAGATAGTATACATAGACTTCGCATGGCATTAAATCGTATTCGAGAGGAGAATAACCGAATGTTGATACGTTTAAACCGCTACGGCTTACAAGTTCGAATTCGTGAATTACGCATGTATGGTGATTATCAAGAAGCACGAAACATGGAATGGTGTCTTTCCCAAAAAGAGAATCTTTCTGACGTGGATATGTCAGATGAAGAATGACAAAATATAATGCATATTTAATGACATTATGATAGTTCATGTAATATCATTTGTGAGTACTTGTAATGCAATTTGTATCACATATTTATAATTGAATTTTAAATAGTAGTACTTTGGATTGCCATTTATGATAGTTCATGTAATATTATTTGTGAGTACTTGTAATACAATTTGTATCACATATTTATAATTGAATTTTAAATAGTAGTTATACTTTGGTTTGCCATGAAGTAATCATCAATAACGTAAATAATGTACGATTACATAATATCACAATACATAAAACATACATCAAGGATAGCAATGCAATTTTGCAACTACCATTTTTAAACCTCAAATAAAAGACATACACGAATATTATAATATGTTAATGCATAAAATTACAAAGCATAAACAAATATTACAATGCATTAACATAATGAAGGCAAACACTAGAGTCTTTAAACCCCATCTTAGATGTACTTAACCATCAGATAAATACTCCTCGTAACTTAAGACATTGTTGCGCTCATTTGGAGTGAGTTCTCTTTGTGTGGCTGTAGCCATCTCTTCTGCAAGCTGTAGCATGTAATAACGACAACGACGTAGTAACATAAGATTGTTCTCCTTGCGAATTTGTTTCACTACTTTCTCATAGTTGACCACATTACTCCTTGGCATGGTTAGTGAAACACGATCAGGAAGAGGTGCTCCAAGTACTACAAGATCGGTGTATAATGTGTTGGATTCATTGTAGCGATATTCCCACTCACGCCTTAAACCTGCGTAATATTCTCTTCTGTCGGTATATTTCTCCCTTACATAGTTATCAGCAAAACGAGGTAAAATCCAATTGTTGCTTGCCATTGTAATTCCTGAATTTCTAGAGAAGTGAATGTGCAAAGAATGTGGAGGGTTAACATGCATTATATAAACGTGAGGAACAAACGTTTGATTTTAGTCATTTTAGTACACACCATTTCATCAAAGAATATACTTTTTTATTTTTATTTTTTCATGTTTTTTAATTATCGAGGAATATAGTTGAGCAAATTAGGCCATTTCATGTCTATTACAACTTTATTACCATATTACTCAAAAAAAATAAAAAAATTAACTGTAGAAAAGTGATAGTAAATATAAACAGAAATGAAAAAAACAACTTAAGAAAAGTTAGTATTCACCCTCTAACAAGGTAGTAATAAGAAAAAAAAATTAGAATAAGTAAACACTAAATAATGTATTAACTACATCTAAAATAATAGAAGTAAGTTGGAAGATCTAAGTTATTTACTTACATATTGATGATATCTCTTCGAATCAATGTAGTGTAAGCAAGATTTGATTGAATTGGTGAAAAAGAAATTGAGGGGTTGCTGCGAATGGAGGAGAGAAATGCAGAAAAAGGGTTGCTGCAAGAAATGCTGGAAGTACATTTGTTTGAGTTAAAAGTGCTGAAGGCACGGGATTTAAGAGAAAGTACTGAAATCATAGAGATGATTTTAAGCCATTTATTTTTTTTTTTGTAGAAAACCAGGGGCAGAAAACCATGGGCGCGTTTTAGAAGAAAAAAAAAATAAAAATTTTTAAAATCGTCTCTTGAAATCATGTTTTTTTAAAAAAAATTAACCCAAAATCGTCTTTGGCAGAGACGATTTTCAAATTTTTATTTTTTCTTGAAATCGTCTCTACCAAAGACGATTTTCAAAGTCAAATTTTTTTTTTTTTTTTTTTTTTTTTTTACGCTCATATAAATAAGAGTTAAAAAAAAATTAAAACACCCAAAATCGTCTTTGGCAGAGACGATTTTCAAATATTTATTTTTTCTTGAAATCGTCTCTACCAAAGACGATTTTCAAGATCATTTTTTTTTTTTTTTTTTTTTTTACGCTCATATATAAGAGTTAAGAAAAAATAAAATAAAATTTGAAATCATGTTTTTTTTTAACCCAAAATCGTCTTTGGCAGAGACGATTTTCAAATTTTTATTTTTTCTTGAAATCGTCTCTACCAAAGACGATTTTCAAAGTCAATTTTTTTTTTTTTTTTTACGCTCATATAAATAAGAGTTAAAAAAAAATTAAAACACCCAAAATCGTCTTTGGCAGAGACGATTTTCAAATTATTATTTTTTCTTGAAATCGTCTCTACCAAAGACGATTTTCAACGAATTCGATTTTTTTTTTTTTTTTTTTTTTTTTGCTAATATAAACAAGAGTTAAAAAAATAAAACTTTAAAAAGCGTCTTTGGCAGAGACGATTTCACATTACAAATTTTTTTTTTTTTTTTTTCTTCTAAAACGCGCCCATGGTTTTCTGTCCCTGGTTTTCTAAAAGAAAAAATAAATGGCTTGAAATCGTCTCTTGAAGAAACGATTGCAGTACTTTCTCTAAAAACCCGTGCCTTCAGCACTTTTAACTCAAACAAGATCTATTTTCAGCCTTTCTTGCAGCAACCCCTTTTCTACATTTCTCTCCTTTCATCCACAGCAACCCCTCAACTTCTCCTTCACCTACTCAATCAAATCTTGCTCACACTACATATTCAAAGAGATAACATCAAGGTAAATAACTTAGATCTTTTAACTTACTTCTATTATTTTAGATGTAGTTAATACATTATTTAATCTTTACTTATTCTAATTTTTTTTTTCTTATTCTTGTTGTGGTCATTTTTAAACCTCATTTGTAAATATGACCAATGAAAAGAACAGTAAAAGTATTTTAACATTGGTGAGATGTTGTGAAATGGTTCAATAAATGAAAATAATTATGAAAGAAATCGCTATAGAAATTTTCTAAGAGATTGTATGTATATGATTATATTTACATCTTTTATATATATATATATATATATATGAAGAGTCTAAAGAATGTTGGGTACTTCAAATAAGAATAAATGGATATTACAAATTTACCTTTACCAAATGGCCTCCTAAGGTAACTAAGTTTTATATGTGATAGTGTGTTCCTTAAATTTTTATTACCATAGCCTTTTCAAATATATATATATATATATATATATATATCTTGTTGAAAATTTAAAAGATATCTTTCCCATGCAGGATCTGGTTGTTGTGGTTCCAAGTCTTGATTTAGCTGGAGTTTATCTTCTTTCTGTAAGTTTGCATTTGATATATTTATAAATAATGCCTTTGATTTAATGATGTTTTCTTGGTGACTTAAATTTATATTTAAGAATTTTTTGTTTTTTTTTTTTTTTTTTTTTTTAACAATGGGGTTGTGTAAATCCTAAGTGTTGAATGCATCATATGTGATATATTAAAGTTTTTTACGAATATTAATTTTTTTAGTTATCAATAACAAGTTGTGAATTACAATTTAAATAGGTATCATGGCTCCAGTTACTGTATATATCCGCTACAACGGAGAAATAATTTTTGGTGGTGATTATGGAGTTCAGTATGAAGGGATGCATATGAAGATTATTCGAGTAAAACAAGGGATAAGTTTTAAGAAATTGCGAAGGAAAATATTCAGTGCACTAGAATTGGATCATCATTCCAATGTCATTACTATTACTTTTCGTTGTCCTCAGGAAATCCTTAGCCAGCGTGTTATCTACATGCCCATGTTGATAAATGACGACAATGCTGTTAATCACATGTTTGACGTGCTAAATGAGACGCCTCAATTAAAAGGTGTTGAGTTGTATGTAATTATTACACCTCAGTTACTAGGTGTTGGGTGGGCTGAAGGTGAAGATGTTCAACATGCAAATTTGGATGGTTATAGAGGTGAAGAGTTACAAGAAGATTACAATGTTCTTACCCAACCCCTCACAGCACCATATTGCGATATACCGACACCATTACAGGAACGTGGGGGTAGCAGTAGTCGACATGAGCATTTATCACCAACACTGATGGATGGATGTGATCCCAACCGTTATGAAGAGCATGTACCATCGATTGTGATCCCAGTGAATAGTGAGGGAATACAAGATGAGAGAGTACAAGATGATCATCTTGTTGATGTGTTTATAGCAAGCCAAACCTTACATGATATTGATGATGTTCGTGATGATTATGAAGATTCTGATTGTGAACTAATAGTTAATGGTTGCGACAATGTTGATGATGATATACAAGCACAAGACTCTACGCATCACATACCTACAATGGAAGCTCCATCACCTTCGTTTATTGCCAACACTTGGGATAATATTAATGTTCCATATGATGATGTGGTAACACCTCTATACACTTGGAGTAAGGAGATGGAGTTTAGGAAAGGGTTGATATTCAGGGATAAAGCGGAGGTGCAGTATGCAGCAAAGATTTACAGCATAGAGCGAAACCAGAGATATAAAGTATACGAGTCAAACGTGACTCAATGGGGAATTATTTGCACAAATGAGTGTTCATGGAAACTTCGGGCATGCCAACGCAAGAAGCATGGATTTTGGGAGATCACTAAATACAATGGTCCTCACACATGTACAAACATTGATGTGAGTAAAGATGGTAAGATGTTGGATTCAAATTTGCTTGAAAGAGAAATTCTCAATCAAGTAGTGGCAAACCATGGTGTCAAAATTTCAGCCCTAGATGCCCAAATTGTTAAAGAATACGATGTCAAAGTTTCTTACTATAAGTTATGGGATGCGAAACAGAAGGCAATTGCCAGGATATATGGGGATTGGGTTCAGTCTTATGAGATCTTACCGAAATTCATGTTGGCATTACAGGAAGCTAATCCAACTACAGTTGTGAAATTCGTCAAAAAATATGGTTTCGAAAAAAATACTGAGAGATTTCAGCGTGTATTTTGGGCGTTTGGACCTTGTATTGCAGGATTCGTACATTGTAGGCCAGTAATCAGTATTGACGGAACTCATTTATATGGCAAATATCAGGGGAAGTTATTGATAGCAACGAGTCAAGATGCGGATAACAAGGTCTATCCTCTTGCATTTGCAATTGTGGAAAATGAGTCTGAGTCTACTTGGAAGTGGTTTTTATGCTTGATCAGGCTCCATGTCACACAACGGAAAGGTATTTGCACTATATCAGACCGGCATGGAGGAATCCAAAGTGCCATTATGGATAAAAATATCGATGATTGGCGATCCCCAAATGGACATTGGAGATTTTGCATTCGTCATGTAGCTAGTAACTTCTTACAGCGTTACAAAGACCGAAATTTGTACAATATGATAATGAGAGCGGGCAGTGCTAATCAGCTACGGAAATTCAACACAACAATGGATTGCATTAGAAGATACAATGAGGAAGCTGGTGAAAGATTGGATGAGATCGCCAAAGAGCAATGGACATACTCACATGATGGTGGGCATCGTTATGGGGCAATGACCACAAATTTGTCTGAGTGCTTCAATGGTGTATTGAAAGGTGCACGTAGCCTACCCATAACTGCATTGGTGAAATTCTCTTTTTTCAAACTTGTGTCTTATTTCGATGATCGTCGTGTCAAAATTCAAGATCAATTGAGTTCTGGTGAAGTGTACAGTAAATATGCCATGGATATATTGCATAGGAATCGGGAGAAGGCAAAGGGTCATAAAGTAACGAATTTTGATCGTAACCAACGTGTATTTGATGTTCGAACACGTCCTAATCTAGGTAGTTCGTATAGGGGTGACCACACTCATCAGATTAAGTTGCAGGAGGGAACATGCACATGTGGGAAATGGCAAATGTTGAAGATCCCTTGTTCGCATGTAATTGCATGTTGTGCTCACCAAAACATTCAGCTAAGGACAATATATTGACTCATGTTATAGTTTAACTGAACAACTAGCCAGTTATTCAGGATCTTTTGAGCCCCTGAAAGATGAGCCATATTGGCAGCCTATTGAAGGGCCTACGTTGCGCCCTGACCCAACAATGCTTCGCCAAAAAGGTCGACCAAAATCAACAAGAATAAGGAATGAGATGGATTGGCGAGAGAATCAACCTAAGCCGAGATGTGGAATATGTCAGGAGGAAGGACATAATCGTAGAACATGTCCCAATGTTAGATCGGGTTCGACAAGTGGTACTGGTACAAACTAGGTATGTGATATACTCGTTTAGTTATTTTTTTGTCCATAATAAATGTGGTTAGAGACTGATAACTTTTCCAAATTCAAAGTTATGGATAGAATGAAGTGACTATATGCAATGCCACTTTCCCTTCTATTACAGTATGAAATTATTTTCTTTTAATGAATCATAACATTTCATTTGTTCTATCTTGTGCTACTTCATTAATTATTTCATTTTTTGTATTAGGTAGAAGATTTGGTTGTTGGAGATCCATGTAGTGCGATGGCTTAGATGATTTCATCATGAGCTGCAGCAAACAAGGTTGTAGGAGGGTCATTTTGATTTTTATGATTCCGTTTAAGGTGGTTTGTGCATTGGGATTAAAGTTTGAGATTTATCTTTGGAGATTTTAAATTTGTTCCTATTTTGTTGTTTTCATGTTGTAAAGGTCACAATTAAACTAAGTAATGTTTTAGTCAATTTATCTTGTGATCTAAGATTTGGCTATGTTGGTGCTACTGCAAGTGTGGAAAACTGAATCAGGTTTGTGATGTTTTTGTGATACTTAGAAAGTAGTTTTATTTTTCTTATTACACAGCTATACTTTTATTAGGAGCATTAGCTTGTGATGTGTTTGTCATAAAAAAATTGCATATCTGTCGTGTAACCTAACTGATTGATTTTTAACACCTCTATATGGCGGCCTTAACTTAAAAGCATAATGCTTCTTAAAGCTTCTCAGAAGCTACTGATTCTGAAACGCTTCTGGACCACCAGAATCACGTTCAATCTGCTTCCTTTTCACCTCATAATTAATCATGTACAAAATAATAATAATAATAACAAACAAATCTCCTTGCACCGCATCTATGAAGTATATATCTCGATGTGTTATAGATAATCTCAAGGAAGATTGACATCTAAAAGCATTTAAAGCAAACCTTCATTAGCCCCGAGGTTTCATCAAGGGGACATAAAACGTAATGTGGCAATTTTTTATTTTTATTTTTAGAAAACCAAAGAAATCGGAGTATAGCTTAAAGAGTAAATCTCTTTCAATTTCCAAAATGTTCCCAATTTTGGATTTGTCCACCATAACTTCTAACAGCCTGTACCAGCTTTTTTCCACAGATACAATTCTCAGATTGCTCATATTCTGCTTTCTTAAAAAGAAAGAAACTTACAAATTATAACAACTAGAGTTTCTAAGAGTTCTGAAAAAAATATATCTATTAACAGAAATATCCATGAGGGGAAAAACAAAAACAAAAAAGAACATGACTCTCCTTCCCTTGAATCTATCTCACACATATGTATATACAATATTCAAAATATAAATCACTGATAGTCATAATCATCCATCCGATGAGAAGCCTCAAGTTCATCTCTCATGTTCATACTTGACCGTTGGACTAACCGCACCAATGCTTGCACCACCTCTGACATGGGAGGTCGAAATTCAGGCTCCAACAATGTAACATACCTGTCTAAAGGCATCCGCCCTGTCAATAATTCCAACATGACCACTCCGAAACTGTAAACATCGCTTTTCAGTGTATAGGCTGAAGGTTTTGTGCACTCTAGAGCATTATATCCTACCCCAAGGTTCTGGCTAGTACGCTGAAGAAAGAAAGAAAAACACTTCTTCATAAATCTTCATAAATAAAATAAATATGTAAAGTAAGTAAAATGCATTTCTTGATGTAAGAAAGCAAGCAGCAGTTATTTTGAGAAAAAACAACATAAGCAACCCTAGAGGCACAATGGTGCATTTCATCTAAAAATGACTTTAGTTTCATTTCAGTGTAAAAGAACGTCTAAAGCATATAGGCAACTTGGAAAGCTCACAACACAACATACTAATATGAAGCATCAATTGATTGACATTGTGCATCATAGCCACACTTGGACCTTTATGAACTCTACTTACACTTTGACCTAAATATATATCAGCACATAAAGCAAAAATATGACCCCAAAAAAATACAGCATTTAGTGACTGTCCCACACGAAAACTGTGTGACAAGAAGAAACAGTACTTATTTAAG
>OU015763.1:816201-845818 GCA_907173295.1 Fagus sylvatica | reverse complement strand
CTCTGAAAGGGAATCATATTGTGCTGTGGCCAGGCAGTTCGAGAAGGTGATGATAGCATGATACCCTATGCAGAGGATTTTCTTTCACCAAAATTAGATATTATATTGGAAAACACATTAATCAATGTAATTGAAATAGCATCCTCACGTTCTAAGAATATATAGGATATTAACATATCAAATAGTTACAGTTGTTACCTTTGTCATCTATCCTTATTAGCGGACTTCAGAATTTAATTGGAGCCAAAACCCTAGAAGCATATCAAAATGCCATAAGTTGTACAATATAATCTGATTCCAAAGTCTTTATAAACTATGTAAAGTTTATACATGCAGTTCCTCAAGACATACAAATCAGATTTTATCAATTATCAGCTTTTTCCTAGTAACTTGTATGATAGGCACCAGTAATGCAACTTCTCAATTTGTTGAGATGTTTTTAGGTCATAAGAAATCAGGCTTTAATCTTGAATTCCATTATCTTGTTGTAGCAATAAAAATGACAACTAGGCATCAAGTGTAAGTACGGCATGATTATTAACACATGTAGTAGCATCAGGGTAGATGAAATATAGTACCACTTCTGAACTGACTGATGTCCTGTTTAGCATTGTGATTACCTTTAGCAATGGGGTGACCAGGTAAATTCAAACAAGCTCACATATACATGCGTGTAGATTTTCCAAATAGGACATTGCAGCAAGCTTTTGTAAATTAAGACAAAATTAAATAGAAGAGAAGAACATGTTTTCCTGGAAAGTTGTACTGCTTATGATACATGGGAAATTTTATTAAGACATTTTCAACCTATATTCATATGCTGAATGACAAACAAAAGGAGTACTTGTTCAATGCAAGACAACCTAAGGTCCTAAGCTCAGTTCTAGATAGTTCACACACCTTTGCATCCAAAAATCTATAGCTTTAATGGCATAATCTTTGAAAAACTCCACAAGTCTATGCAATTTTTTATTTATTTTTTAAACGTACAGAGTTATAATGAGCAGGTCGACTGGTCCCCTATCAAATGTCATGTTCAATAAAAACATAACTTTAAATATGAAGCTGATACATCTCGATTTACAATTTAGCATCCCTGATATTCTATTTAAGAACCTTTTTCCTACAACTTTGAACATATGGCAAGGCCATCTCATCTTACCCCCTATTAGCCTCCCAATTCTACTTCATGTCACTATCTACTAGCTACCATCCAAGCAAAGCACTTAGGTGCAAAGTCATGACTCATGCTCATAAACTCATATCATGGAATAAGAAGCAAGATTGGTAAACATGAACAATATAGAAACACATTACATTTGTCATGCTATAATTGGGCCAAAAACACTTTATAACTATCATGTATTCGTAATGGAGCTTTCTCTTTTACTCTATCAAATGCATAACAATTCAGCATATTGTTTGGTAAGCTATCCCTCATTTGCTTCCCCTAGGCTCTCACCACATACACTTTACAATGCTTAGAGTCTCCAAAATGTGACAATCTAATCAAGTTCCTTGCTCTACAGGAGCATTTTGAAAAACATGATTGGATGAATCTGCTAATGAAGCTACCTCCCAGCTATTTATGGACTAAAATATTGAATTAAAATTCAAATAATAACAAACAAACAAAAACAAAAAATTGTAAGCAAAAATGTGAAAAAAATGCAACACTCATCACATTCCAAACCACAATAAAAGCAAGTAAATACCAAAACTATGCAATTTATGGGCAGAGGGATAGGGTGGCAGCCTATTTTTGTAACATTGTTCTATTAAATAGAAATGTTTAACCAAATGCCTCCTATATTTATATTTCCTCCTGATTTTCTATACCATCGATCAAAGTGCTGAATGTTAGAACTCATGCCTATTGCTCCATCCTATAAAACAGCCCTTCCCTTCCACCATTTTACAGTTAAAGTGGCTAAGCATGTGTTTCTGTTCTAATCAATTATATGACTTGGTCTTATTCTTTTCTAGTCGAATGGGAATTAATGTTATCTATGATTTTGTGTTTGTGCCAAGATGTGACACAATTTTAATTCTTTGATACATTAGCAATATATGTTGAAGAAGTCAAAATATGAAATTTTAAGGAGCATAAATACGAATTTTTCCACACGGAAAATGCATTGAAACTTGATGTTTTTCAACAACATGGGGTCCTCAAAAAGAAAATGGAGGACTTCGGTTGACTAGAAAAGTACAGAACTAAAAAGCACATCCACATATATAAAATTAAAGAGAAGGAGAGAACAGAAAACTCTTCACCTATATTCTATAATCACAGTATGGCGCAAAGAAGAAGCCTAAAGCAGGAAAGCAAGAAGTCATGGTCACATTTGGCTCTACTTCTCCTCATCATCATGTCACTCAAAACCCATCTCTCCACTGCATCTGATACCATGCACCCAGGTCAGCCTCTGGCATGGAACCAGACCCTTATTTCCAAAAATGGAATTTTTTGAACTGGGTTTCTTCACACCTGGTAAGTCTCATAACTATTATGTAGGCATATGGTATAAAAGGATTGCAGAAAAAACAGTGGTTTGGGTAGCAAACAGAGACTTCCCAATCTCTGATCCATCCTCTTCAGCACTAAAAATTTCTAAGGGTGGTAATTTAATGCTAAAATATGATGGAGTTTCTTATATCAAATTTAAGACCTCTGGGGCTAGGATGCCTAATTCTACTATAGGTGTGCTTCTTGACAATGGAAATTTTATCTTAAGAAGTAAATTACATAATAATATTGTGTTGTGCCAGAGTTTTGATGACCCAACCAATACGTGGCTGCCAGGGGCCAAGATTGGGTACAATAGACTTACCAATGAAAGCAAAATTCTGACATCATGGACAGGTCTAGAAAATCCAGTAACTAAGTGGTTCACTGCTGAATTAGTAGTAGAAAAAATGGGAAAGAGTCACTTGGTTATATATGATAGGATGTACAACTTTCATAGGTGTGATTATGGGGAGAAAGTGTTTCAGAAAGAATTGAACAACCAATAATAAACGTATCCTATGTTTCCAATAGAAATGAAAGCTATTTTATATATTCTGCTGTTTCCCCTTCTACATTCCCTAGATTTGTTTTGAATGTCACCGGGGAGCTCAATCTCTATGTATGGAAGGAGGATTTGCGCCAATGGAATTTGGTTTGGAAGGCACCTCCTCTCCAATATTGTGGGCTTAATGGCTTCTGTGGGGATTTTGGCATCTGCAATCAGCAGAGGGTACCTCTTTGTGATTGCCCGAAAGGATTTAAACCACGGTATCCAGCAGATTGGGACTCATATATCTACACAGAAGGGTGTGAGAGAAGAAATCCTTTACAATGCTCAGATAGAGGAATAGATAAGTTCCTCATGATGCCCAACATGGGCTTTCCGCAGGCATCAAAATATCCAACAGTAAAAAATGTTGAAGAATGCAAATTAAACTGCTTAAGCGACTGTGACTGCATTGCTTATGTTTATTATAATAGATGTTTAATTTACCAAAGATATCTTATGAATCTACAACAACTTTCAGCTGATAATGAGTTTGGTGGAGATTTGTATATTCGCATTTCCGCATCTGAGCTGATGGGAAGTAAAAACAAGATATTGAGAAAGGTTGCTTGGATTGTTGGAGTTCTCGTCACACTCATTCTTAGTATTGGTTTTGCCATTACATGGAGGAGACATTCCGCTGTTGGTGCACTCGAGGAAGTAGAACTTTCTTTGATTATGTTCAAGTATCGGGATTTACGAAGAGCAACCAAGAATTTCTCCCAAAAACTTGGGGAGGGAAGTTTTGGTTCTGTTTTCAAAGGGATATTGCCAAATTCAACAACTATAGCAGTGAAGAAAATGAGAAGTCTACAGCAAGGTGAGAAACAATTTCGTGTAGAAGTTAGCACACTTGGAGCAATCCAGCATGTCAACCTTCTTCTCCTTCATGGTTTTTGTGTGGAAGCTTCTAAAAGATTTCTCGTCTATGAGTACATGCCAAAAGGTTCTCTAGAATCTCATTTGTTCCAAAATGTTTCCAACATTTTGGATTGGAAAAAAAGATATCATATTGCAATTGGAACTGCTAGAGGGTTGGCCTACCTTCATGACCATTGTAAAGATTGTATTATACATTGTGACATCAAGCCTGAGAACATATTGTTGGATGCTGAATATGACCCGAAAGTGGCTGATTTTGGGCTTGCAAAGGTAATAGGCCGGGACTTCAGTCGGGTTCTAACCACCATGAGGGGAACTAGGGGCTATCTAGCACCAGAATGGATTTCAGGTGAAGCTATCACTCCAAAAGTTGATGTTTTCAGCTATGGGAAGCTGTTTTTCGAGATTGTATTTGGTAGGAGAAATATAAGCGTGCTAGATAATGAGATATGTAACTACTTTCCAGCTCGTGTTGCAATTGCAATGAGCAAAGGGGAAGACCTTCTAACGCTACTAGATCACAAATTAGAGGGCAGTGCTAACATGGAAGAGCTAACTAGAGCTTGTACAGTTGCTTGTTGGTGCATTCAAGATGATCCAAGAGATAGACCAACCATGGGGCAGGTAGTTAAAATTCTTGAAGGAGTTATGCATGTGGGCATCCCTCAAATACCTCTTTATTTCCAACGACTTTCAGAAAATCCAACGGAAGCCATTGTTTTCCATGAGACTACAACTTCTTTGAGTTGATACTAATGGGCACAAGGTACTATATCTACGATTCTACTCTGTCTTAATCATTTGTGAACTCTTTTATAGTAAAACAATGCTTGCTCAACTGTTATCTACTGATCTTATTGTTCATAATTAAGATAAAAGACTTCACTGTTGTTAAAGCATCTGCATCAAGCTCTTTAGAACTATAGTTAAATCTAAGCTAAAAGTCTCACTTTTTCTATTTTAGCTATCTTACTATTCACATGCACCTACATCAACCTCTCAACCCTTTCTCTATTCCATTTAAATATTATTTCTTCATATTATTTTTATTTTCGTAACCGTCATATTTTTTTCACAACATAAGTTTTTCATCAGCTACAGAATATCTTGTGCAAAGAAGGCATGTCACTCGTAGTGTACCTACTCGTAGGCATCTTATTTGGCTATAAATTACACAAACTCAAGAATGGGTCTTGTAGTAAACTTCTCTTCAAAAGTAATTTTACATAGTCAAGAGCCTTGTAACTCAACTGACACCTCCTGATGTTTCTAACTGGAAACATCTAAGGTTTAATTCTCTCTTTCCCAACTATCGAATTAAGAAAAACTTTTACACCCCAATTATGAGTGAATGCACTGCAATGATAACAAGTCATCATATATAATTCCCATTTTTCCCTGCCACTAAATGCAAATTCAGATACACTTTAAGAAACGAAAATGTACTAAACGCTTAGCAATAATGAATGCAAATACTGAAAATATGTGCCACTGAAGTGACCAGATTTAGAAACAAAAGTGAACATTTTTTTAAACTTGTCACTAAATTGGTAAGGAAATCATGTCAAATAAAATAATCAGCATCAGTTGTTGGGGTATTGGAATTGGTTACACCGTTACAGACTATAATCATGGGCAATTTAGCTCTCTTTTACACAATCCGCTCCAACTCTCTTGCGTAACTCAGCGTCTGGTTGATCAATTGCAGAGAAGGTATTTCCTTGCAAGGTGCAGATTCTTTTGCCTTCTGGAAAAATACAGAACCATTCTTGATCTCCCACTCAGAATGCTCCTGCATTCAAGCAACAGATTATGAGGAACATAAAATAGAAAAAGCAATGGTATATTTAGTTGCTGGGTAGGGTGCCATTCTATTATGGTGAAATCATAAATAATTGAACATAAAATAGTTCTTCTATAGTTAACCACTTAACCTAAATCCAGAAAATTAGAGCCATCAAGTATTTCAGTCATATCTTCCACTTCAAATATCCCGGATCCAAGGGAAGCCCTTGGGCTAGGGACTCATTCATCCTAAACCATTGGCAGCTCCTTAAAAAAACACTTTGTGTTGCAGCATTCCCCATCTTTTAAACAAAGGACTACTGGCAAGAGTTTGGATATGGTTTTCCCACAGAACTCAAGCCTCAAGAGTTTTCAACAATAACCAGATAATAGTAAGAATAAAAGATCAATTATATTACTCCCAAGTTGGTCAGTAATTTGGAAACGTTAAAAAGAAAAAGGAAATAAACATTTGACAATAATGAGTACCTCCTTGATATATTCCAACAGTTCTTGTTCAGAAGTGTACAGCAACATTTGCCGCGCATCATTAATTGAAAGATAATCATATGCCTTCTCACCACATCCAGCTATTTCATCTCTGAAAGTGACATAAGAGAAATCAATTAATAAGAACACAAAATTAAACATGTTTTTAGAGAGTAAATATGAACATATAAATTAAAAACTGATAAAATAAGATGAAAAGGCTACTACTTCCACAAATCACATCAACCCAGGAGTCAAGGATCAAATTTATGTAATACTTTACCGCTAAATACTCCATAATGAGTTATTCACTTGCTTGTTTGCAGTTTGTTGTCACATTTCAATTCAAATTCATTTTAATCGATTAAAATACTACCAAAGATAGCAATTGACAAACTACCTGACTGTCTTTGCCAGAAGATCCATAAAGTAAACGTATGTCTCATGTGGCACCGTCTGTCGAGCACTCAACACACGGTTGTAAGCCCCTTCCATGAAGGACTGCTCCAACTCCACTGCATGCTTAATGCAAGGATTCTCCAAAGCAGTGGGGGAAAGAAGTTCCAGTTCGGTGTGGAATTCAGCAATTCTATTCTGAACAAGGAGCCTCAACAGGTTGAGTCCTAAGATTGGATGCTCCTGAGGGGATGGTGGTAGACGGTTGCTGCTCCAAAAGAAATGTAAATTTATTAGCATACCTTGAAAAATGAAATAATATATGAAACTCCCAAAAAAGTCTGAGAGACTAAGTAGCAGAAAAGAGTCCGCAGCAAGTATGTTGTTTGATCCAGATGCTTTTTATGGCCTCATGTTTAATTCTATGGTCTTGTAAACTCACGTTTAAATGCATATAATGTATAGGAGAATTTGAGTGGATGGAGACAGACATTGATATTTTATTTAAAAGAACATGGCACTTAAATAAATAACTTAAATTTCTTATTATCATGAATATGGCTTGGCTCTAGATGCATAGACTGAGTGCCAGACTCATTTTTCCCACATACAAAACGAAAATAAATAGCTGAATTGAAGGCAACATGATGTTACCCAGCATCCGTGTAATAAGGCTTCAACTGAAAGAAATCCCTCTCAAATGCATCTTGATCCTCTGTCTTCACGCTGAGAACAACAGCATGCTCATATGTATCCCCTGAAAGTTCTCAGACATAACAAATCTATAGGTAAGTGAAACAATAACAACGCCAATAACAAAAGAATCATAAAATATTAACTAATATGAGCCAAGGACATTACTTGCTAAACTTAATTCTTGGATCGCATTAGGTGTGTCTTCAAACAACGGTGGCAGGCTTCTGAATTGTGTCAGCAAGACCTGAAAAACCAGAGAACAACAATATGACTCAAAATCTATGGCCTTCAGCTCAATGCATTCGCTTATCATAAATCACATCCAACGGCTTTCCACAAGCTCAAAACTAAGGCCTAATAGCACTCAGCACCCTACCAATAACACAAATTATATGCCTCAACCTTCACTCTAGCAATCATAAAACTCTGAAGAACAAGTTCATATAAAATCCCAAATCCTCACACACACACTCAGAGTCTCAGACTACATCAATTCATACAATATCAAAGCAATGTACCAAAAGATCTTTCCTTTTTCAAACCCTCAAGCAAAAACCCATATTAAATCTCAAAACCATAAATGTCCACTTTAACAATTTCAATAACAGATTTTTAGCAACAACAAAAAAAACCCACTTTCCAATCACTACTCTTATACCCCAAAACACAAACAAAACCGTGACTTATAGTAAAAAAACAACACAAACCCAGAAAAGAATTAGAGGGAAATTTAACAATTCAAGACTATTTAATCAGGGTAAGAGACTAGAATTTTAAAAAAAAAAACCTTGAGTTGTGAAAGGCAGTGTGGCGCAGGTATCGAAGTCGTTCCTTGCGAACGCGGCTTTGAAGCGCTGGAAGAGCTGGGAGACCTCTGTCAGCTTCGGATCCATGTCACTGTCACTGTCACTGTCACTGTGTTCGTTTTCTTTGAAAAAATAGGAAAAGCAATAAAATTCAATCATTTCATGGGCCTTTTATTGGGCTGAATATATAGGCCCATATTTGACCAAGGCTTTTGTAATTTGGTCATGGGTGGGTCGGGTTATTCAAATCCTACCTTGAATCTGATGGAAAATTCAATAATGCACTACTGGGCCTTTTATTGGGCTGAATATAGGCCCATATTTTACTGCTTGTTTAATGCAAGGATTCTCCAAAAGCATTAGAGGAAAGAAGTTCCATTTCGATCTATGATGTCTTCTTGAAAGTTTTTTTTTTCTATTGAGAAGCTTGACTAATAGGCAATGTTTGTTTCCCTTTGGCCTGTGTATCATCAATGGCATTTTTTTACTCATTCCTCCGTCGTTGTTCAAGTGTTCAAATCCTTAGAATTTAAGCCCACCTCTATGCAGACGTAAGACAAAACGAGAAAATAAAATAAAATAAAATAAAATGATAGTTGGAATATACTAAAATGTAGCATATTTCATAAACCTTCTCATCTCATTTTGTCTCAAACAACTTAAGTGCGGGGGACGAAGACTGATAGGTTGTATTTTTATTTTTTTTAGGGAAGGGTTGTATAACTTGTATTGTTTTAATGTGGTTTATTTGATAATAATAATGTATTAAATGGTCATTTAGCTTATTCTAATGTGTTTATTAATTCTTTTGCCAAAAATGATGGTTTTTATGTGTTGATGATCCGTATTTATGTCATATTAATTAATAAAATGAAATGAAACAGATGATTAGCTTAGGATTAATTCAATATATGAATATTGATTTTATCATTATGACCTTGTATCTCTGTTAAAACTATTAAACTTTCTTTTATTAGAAGACATGATTAGTTATTAGATATTGAAAACTTTGATGTATGTGGTCCACTAGATTTTAAAACTCGTAGAGATATGGAATATTTTGTTATATTCGTAAATGAAACAATCACAATATGGATACATATATTTAAAGTAAAAATATGAAGTTTTTGCAAAAATGGTGAGAATATATCTTAGATTTATTTAATAATTTTTTAAAAGACAAAGGGATTATACATCCACTTCCTATGAGTTATACTATACAAACAAGAATGGAAGTTCTACATGAACTATGGTAAAACCTAGCCGGCAAGATTTAAAAGTTTGGAATTCTTCAACTCATAACCTCATATATTTATCCCATAACATTTAAGAGATAAATTAGATAGTAAAACAATTAAATGAACATTTATTGAATATCTTGAAAAATATAAGGATATAGATTTGTTATTCACCGTTAGGCATAGTGTAACAAAAAGTAGGGATTCTTGGAAGAAGATATTGATATGAGAAATCCTAATAAATTAATTGAAATTTTTTAAGAGAATGAAGTTCTTGATTACGAAAATGGCACTACGAAATTTTTTTAAGGAATCAACTTTCATGCACCATCCCGGCTAGCATGCCAAATATGTCCTTCCTCGTGGTTTTGGATGTGTCACATAACAACTTGTCAGGGGAAATTCCAAGTTTTGGTCAGTTCATTACATTTGATAGCTCATCCTATATAGAGAATCCTCAACTTTGTGGGTCTCAGCTTTCAAAGATATGCTCAAGCGATGAATCATTCGGAGATCCACATTGTAACAATGAAAACGGAGATGAAGAAAATCAAGGAATTCAAAAAGAAGAGCAGGATGGCTTCGAAATACCTTCATTTTATTTAAGCATGGGACTTGGTTTTGGGTATTTTGGGACTCTTTATTGCTGAATAGATTTTGGAGGTATATTACTATATTTACATCCGTTTCTTGGACAACATGAATGACAAAAGTTATGTAATGGTAGCAGTTGGAGCAACCAAATTGCGAAGGAAGTTTCAAAGCTAACAACCTCTTGAAGTAAAGGGTCGTCAATAATTTTCTTCAATTTTCACCTTTGCGTGTAGCTTCTTTATTTCTAAGTATTAAAAATGTTGAATAAATTGTATTGTCACTTGAAGGTTGTTTTTAAAATTTAAATTAGAGTAATTTGCAGCAAACTCTTACGTTGTATGACTAATAAATGATTTGTGAAAGAGGAATTTGTATTTTGAGTTGTGTGGTATGCTCGGATTGGTTGTGAAAACCATCATAGAGTCTTCTACGCTTTCAGAAATTAAGCTCTTAGGAGTGTGATTGTAATATTATGCTCTATAATCTTATCATGTTCCTTACTTTATAGAAGCATTTTGAAAAACATGATGTAATGAAGCTTCCAGCTATTTTTATGGTCACTCATCACATTCTAAACAACATCAAAACAAGTAAATCCCAAAACTATGCAATTTAAAGCATCAATTTCAAATTCAAGGTAATGCATATATGAAAAATTCAATCAAATTTAGGAAACATTTTAGCAAATTTAACCTGGTGGTGCCAGTGCTTGACACTGAAGGAGGGGGTTGTAGTGTGAGGGAAAATGGGGGTGAAATAAGGGTCTTGCCAGGGATAAGCAATAGCTGTGAATGTGGCAGTGATGGGCTGGCTACCGGTGTGGGTTTCGCACTCTCGCTAGTGGAGTTAAAGAGGGGTTGAGGTGTCGAAGGCTTTAAGACTATATCTCTCAATAGACAAGGGGTGGTGACCGTTTTCCTTAGCTTTACATTGTTTGGCAGTTTGTGCCCATTACCTATTGGTCACAGGCAGCGTGATTTTAAATAGTGTGGCAGTGTGTATATTGTTAGATCTAAAAAGTGAAATTTAAACCATGAAATAGAGAAATGGAAGGATTTTAAAATAGAGAGGATCATGCAACTGGAAGGTCTATTAACAAATGTGTAGCTTTTTATATTTAGGATTTAACACTGGATTTATAATAATGAAGTTTTTATTATAAAGTGGTCACGTGCATTGCACACATGAAAACAATAAATATGAGTATGCTGACAAGAGAAACACACATTGAAACTTCCAAGTCTTCGAATAACAGTGAGTCAAAAAGCGAGTGCTTTTAAAGGTGTTGAGTAAGATAATAAACACACGCACAGAATCACTCACCCAATGTGGCCCTACTCCCTTTATGCTGGCATGAGATGAAAGATAATTGATACCATTGGAAAACAGCTATCCAGACTTTTTGATGCCAAACATTGGAAAACAACTATCACGCAAGCCTTCCTTTTGGCCCTAGTGCCATTGGAAAACAAGTCACCGAAGAAAAACCAAAAAACAAAAACAAAAGGGTTAAATACACTGTTGGTTTCTAACATTTATCTAAATTATACATTTGGTTTCTAACGTTTAAAACAGACATAAATGGTCCCTAACGTTTCAAAATTATGCACCATTGATTATGGCCGTCAACGAGCTAGAAGGATATGTGCCAGATTTTTTATCGCAACTCCAACTTTCACAACTAGATTTGGGTTTCAATAACTTTCACAACTAGATTTGGGTTTCAATAACTTTCACAGTCCCTTGCCTCGCTTCTCCGCCAACTTAAGGATATTGATTCTATCTAGAAACTCATTTTTTGGACCAATTTCGCACTTATGTGGTATATTGTCTATAAATAACTCTTGGATCTATCTTCAAATAATTTACTGGGAGAGATTCCAGATTGTTGGCAATATGGGCAAAATTCGGTCATTCTAAACTTTGCTAATAACAATCTTTCTAGATAGTTCACACACCTTTGCATCCAAAAATCCATAGCTTTAATGGCATAATCTTTCAAGGACTCCACAAGTCTATGCAAACTTATTAATTTATTTTTACAAAAAGTACAGAGTTATCTTCCCAAATGTAATAATGAGCAGGTCGACTGGTCCCCTATCAAATTCCATGTTCAATAAAAACATAATTTAGAATATGAAGCAGATACATCTGTATCTACAATTTAAGGCAGAGGGGTAGGGTAGCAGCCTATTTTTATAACTTGTTTATTAAATAGCAATTATTAACCAAATGCCTCCTACAATTATATTCCCTCGTACTTTTCGATACCATCTATCAAACCGCTGAAGGTTAGAACTCGTGACCATTGCTCCATCCTATTAAACAGCCCTTCCCTTCCACCATTTTACAGTTAAGTGGCTGAGCTTGTGTTTTTGGTCTAATCAATTATACGACTTGGTCTTAATCTGTCTTGTCGAATGGGAATTTATGTTATCTGTGATTTTTTGTTTGTGCCAAGATGTGTTAATTCTTTGACACATTCTTTTGCTGTTTTAGGCCTCTTCTTGTATTGCTAATTGAGTGCCCCACCCCATTTCCTCCATCCTGACTTGTGTGAAGGGAGATAGTTTGTCCCTAATAAAGGAAAAAAAGAAATTTATGTTAAAGAAGTCAAAAATATGGAAGTTTAAGGAGCCTAAATACGAATTTTTCCACACGGAGAATGCATCAAAACTTCATGTCTCTCAATAACATGTGGTCCTCAAAAAGCAACGACTTCTGACAATGTTTTTGGACTTTTAAGGCTTTAACTGTTTAACTGTGCATGGAGGTCTATTGCCCCCCTCTCATGACCTATGACCAATAGCCATGCATCTGTCTGGTTGTGAAGAAACCCAGTTCAAAAATTCCATTTCTGGAACTATGGGTCTGGTTCCATGCCAGAGGCTGACCTGGGTACAGAGTATCGGATGCAGTAGAGAGATGGGCTTTGAGTGACATGATGATGAGGAGAAGTAGAGCAAAACGACACCATGAATTCTTGCTTATGCTTTGCTCCATGCTGTGTCAGTAAATCTTACTAGGAATTATCAAGTGAGAGTTTTCTGTTCTCTCTCTCTCTTTAATTTTATTCAAGTTGCTGTCCTTCAGTTGTGGACTTTTCTACTCAAGTTGCTGTCCCACAGAGATACTTTATTCTCCACAAGCACCCAAATTATGGGTCAAAGAATAAACATATCAAACACGCAAACTCACCCAAATTATGGCTCAAAGAATAAACATATCAAACACGCAAACTCATAAATCACATAAATTTCCATTCAACACGAAAAGAATAAGTCCATCCCCCCTAGTTGATTAGACCATATACACAAGCTTAGCCACTCAACTGTTTGGTAGCTTTACCCATAAACCCAAGTTCATTTTCCGGGTTTGTTTGTTATGTATCAATATCATTTAGACAGCTAAGATGATATTATAAATTATAATTGTAAAATTTTCTTAGAAATTTCCCAACTACCTTAAGATTTCAGGATTCCGGCTTATATAGGTGGGAAACAAATTGCATTCAAGATTTGATAAGCTATAAGTCTAAAGCAACTAAATGATGTATACCTTTTAATTCACTCAGATTCCTACTGGGCAGTTTAAAACTTAAAAATAGTACTTTGACGGTGCATTCCAATCAATGCTTAATTTCATCTAATATTACTGTGAGACTCGTTAATTTTTTTTTTTTTTGGGAGGGGGGGTTTTACATAATTGGTTAACAAGTTTGCTACAATGTAAAAATGAAACAAGAAAAAATAAATAAACAAAAACATCGTAGATGAGTTAAAGTTTGCTACAATCAAGTGAGAGTTTTCTGTTCCCTCTCTCTAATCTTATTATTCAGTTCTGGACTTTTCTACTCAACCATAGTGGTCCCGTTTATTCAAAGACATGGAAGTTTCAATGTGTGTTTCTCTTGTCAGTATACTCGTATTTTTTGTTTTCTTGTGTGAGATATCTTCTCCTCCACAATTATTCAAAGTATTAACATATCAAACACGCAAACTCATAGAGTCACAGATAACATAAATTTCCATTCAAGGTGAAAACAACAAGACCAAGACATATAATTGATTAGACCATAAAGCCAAGGTCGTTTTCATGTTGTGTTTGTTATGTATCAATATCATTTGGACAGCTAATCTTAAGAACTATATATAGAGCATGACAATCCGTGTAAAATATATACACCATAAGTTCAAAATATAATCTTAGCTATCTTTTATTTATTATTTCTTTTTTATTTTTTTTCTTTCACTATCACGTTAATTTACCTATGCAAAACCTATATCCATTCATCATGACCTATGACCAATAGCCATGCATCTGTCTGGTTGTGAAGAAACCCAGTTCAAAAATTCCATTTCTGGAACTAAGGGTCTGGTTCCATGCCAGAGGCTGACCTGGGTACAGAGTATCGGATGTAGTAGAGAGATGGGCTTTGAGTGACATGATGATGAGGAGAAGTAGAGCAAAACGACACCATGACTTCTTGCTTATGCTTTGCTCCATGCTGTGTCAGTAAATCTTACTATGAATTATCAAGTGAGAGTTTTCTGTTCTCTCTCTCTCTTTAATTTTATTCAAGTTACTGTCCTTCAGTTGTGGACTTTTCTACCCAAGATATACACGGATTGTCATGCTCTATATATAGTTCTTAATCTTAGCTGTCCAAATGATATTGATACATAACAAACACAACATGAAAACGATCTTGGCTTTATGATCTAATCAATTATATGTCTTGGTCTTGTTGTTTTCACCTTGAATGGAAATTTATGTTATCTATGACTCTATGAGTTTGCGTGCCTGATATGTTAATACTTTGAATAATTGTGGAGGAGAAGATATCTCACACAAGAAAACAAAAAATACGAGTATACTGACAAGAGAAACACACATTGAAACTTCCATGTCTTTGAATAAACGGGACAACTATGGTTGAGTAGAAAAGTCCAGAACTGAATAATAAGATTAGAGAGAGGGAACAGAAAACTCTCACTTGATTGTAGCAAACTTTAACTCATCTATTATTTCTTTATTTTTTCTTGTTTCATTTTTACATTGTAGCAAACTTGTTAACCAATTATGTAAAACCCCCCCTCCCAAAAAAAAAAAAAATTAACGAGTCTCACAGTAATATTAGATGAAATTAAGCATTGATTGGAATGCACCGTCAAAGTACTATTTTTAAGTTTTAAACTGCCCAGTAGGAATCTGAGTGAATTAAAAGGTATACATCATTTAGTTGCTTTAGACTTATAGCTTATCAAATCTTGAATGCAATTTGTTTCCCACCTATATAAGCCGGAATCCTGAAATCTTAAGGTAGTTGGGAAATTTCTAAGAAAATTTTACAATTATAATTTATAATATCATCTTAGCTGTCTAAATGATATTGATACATAACAAACAAACCCGGAAAATGAACTTGGGTTTATGGGTAAAGCTACCAAACAGTTGAGTGGCTAAGCTTGTGTATATGGTCTAATCAACTAGGGGGGATGGACTTATTCTTTTCGTGTTGAATGGAAATTTATGTGATTTATGAGTTTGCGTGTTTGATATGTTTATTCTTTGAGCCATAATTTGGGTGAGTTTGCGTGTTTGATATGTTTATTCTTTGACCCATAATTTGGGTGCTTGTAGAGAATAAAGTATCTCTGTGGGACAGCAACTTGAGTAGAAAAGTCCACAACTGAAGGACAGCAACTTGAATAAAATTAAAGAGAGAGAGAGAACAGAAAACTCTCACTTGATAATTCCTAGTAAGATTTATTGACACAGCATGGAGCAAAGCATAAGCAAGAAGTCATGGTGTCGTTTTGCTCTACATAGGTAAATTAATCTGATAGTGAAAAATAATAATAATAATAAAATAATAATAATAATAAATAAAAGATAGCTAAGATTATATTTTGAACTTATGGTGTATATATTTTACACGGATTGTCATGCTCTATATATAGTTCTTAAGATTAGCTGTCCAAATGATATTGATACATAACAAACACAACATGAAAACGACCTTGGCTTTATGGTCTAATCAATTATATGTCTTGGTCTTGTTGTTTTCACCTTGAATGGAAATTTATGTTATCTGTGACTCTATGAGTTTGCGTGTTTGATATGTTAATACTTTGAATAATTGTGGAGGAGAAGATATCTCACACAAGAAAACAAAAAATACGAGTATACTGACAAGAGAAACACACATTGAAACTTCCATGTCTTTGAATAAACGGGACCACTATGGTTGAGTAGAAAAGTCCAGAACTGAATAATAAGATTAGAGAGAGGGAACAGAAAACTCTCACTTGATTGTAGCAAACTTTAACTCATCTATTACGATGTTTTTATTTATTTATTTTTTCTTGTTTCATTTTTACATTGTAGCAAACTTGTTAACCAATTATGTAAAACCCCCCCTCCCAAAAAAAAAAAAAATTAACGAGTCTCACAGTAATATTAGATGAAAGGCCAAATTTCAAATTATACCCTTTAAGTTTGGTCAAAGTTCAATTTAGTCCTCTAAGTTTTGACCGTTTCAATTTAGTCCTCTAAGTTTGGTTTGATTTCAATGTAGTTCTCTAAGTTTTGACCGTTTCAATTTAGTCCTCTAAGTTTGTTTTCGTTTCAATTTAGTCCTCTAAGTTTGATTTTGTTTCAAAAACTTAAAAACAAAAACTAATAAAAATTATTTATAAAAAAAATTCGAGAAAAAAATAAAAAGTTAAAGGACTTAATTGAAACAAAATCAAACTTAGAGTACTAAATTGAAATGGTCAAAACTTAGAGGACTAAATTGAACTTTGACCAAACTTAGAGGACTAAATTGAAATGGTCAAAACTTAGAGGACTGAATTGAACTTCAACCAAACTTAGAGGGTGTAATTTGTAATTTAGCCTAGATGAAATTAAGCATTGATTGGAATGCACCGTCAAAGTACTATTTTTTAGTTTTAAACTGCCCAGTAGGAATCTGAGTGAATTAAAAGGTATACATCATTTAGTTGCTTTAGACTTATAGCTTATCAAATCTTGAATGCAATTTGTTTCCCACCTATATAAGCCGGAATCTTGAAATCTTAAGGTAGTTGGGAAATTTCTAAGAAAATTTTACAATTATAATTTATAATATCATCTTAGCTGTCCAAATGATATTGATACATAACAAACAAACCCGGAAAATGAACTTGGGTTTATGGGTAAAGCTACCAAACAGTTGAGTGGCTAAGCTTGTGTATATGGTCTAATCAACTAGGGGGGCCGGATGGACTTATTCTTTTCGTGTTGAATGGAAATTTATTTGATTTATGAGTTTGCGTGTTTGATATGTTTATTCTTTGAGCCATAATTTGGGTGAGTTTGCGTGTTTGATATGTTTAGAGTTTGCGTGTTTGATATGTTTATTCTTTGAGCCATTATTTGGGTGAGTTTCCGTGTTTGATATGTTTATTCTTTAACCCATAATTTGGGTGCTTGGTGAAGAGTTGATTTTGCCATTATGCAAGAATGTCCTAGAAGCTCACAAGCTAGTATAAATAGGGAGCAATGGATCCCATTTTGTAGAGTGAAGGAAGAGTGAAGTAAGTGTGAAGTGAAGTATAAGAGTGAAGTGAAGTGAAGTATGAGTGAAGTAGTGAAGTATTAGTGTAAAGTGTAAAGTGAAGCAAAGCAAAGAAGTAAAGTCTTAGTGTGAGTGCTTAGGTGTCTAAAGAGTGAGGTGTGTGTAAGTGGTCCTATATAAGGGTGAATGTGTTGTAAGCTGGTGTATTTAAATATTTGTAAAGTGTTTATTCACTTCAAACTCAACAGAAGTCATGGTGTCGTTTTGCTCTACTTCCCCTCATCATCATGTCACTCAAAGCCCATCTCTCCACTGCATCCGATACCCTGTACCCAAGTCAGCCTCTGGCATGGAACCAGACCCTTAGTTCCAGAAATGGAATTTTTGAACTGGGTTTCTTCACACCTGGTAAGTCTCATAACTATTACTTAGGCATATGGTATAAGACAAATAGCAATCTCGTCTGACATATCCACTTCAACACTAGAATACTGCTGGATATGTTCATGCCAGCGGTAAGCGAATGTTGGGCATTGTGAGGAACTTGTCGATTTCTCCACCTGAGCATTGTAATAAAGGATTTCTTCTCTTACACCCTCCTGAATAATCATATGAGTCCCAATCTGTTGGATCCACTGGTTCAAATCCTTTCGAACAATCACAATGAGGTACCTTCTGCTGATTGCAGATGCCGAAATCCCCACAGAAACCATAAATCTCACAAGGTTGAGGAGTTTCCATCCAAACCAAGCACCCCTATGCTAGAATTAGGCAAGCTAGCGTACGCAAAATAGTATAAAACTACTCCTTTATTTGTTAGTTTTAAACCATTATTCTCATAAAATTCTAGTGTTGAAGTGGATATGTCAGACGAGATTGGGCGGAATCCGTTTGCTACCCAAACCACTGTTTTCTCTGCTATTGTTTTATACCATATGCCTAAGTAATAGTTATGAGACTTACCAGGTGTGAAGAAACCCAGTTCAAAAATTCCATTTCTGGAACTAAGGGTCTGGTGAGATGTTGACTCAGAAAGAATTGAACAACCAATACATAAACGTATCCTATGTTTCCAATAAGAATGAAAGCTATTCTATATATTCTGCTCTTTCCCCTTCTACATTCCCTAGATTTGTTTTGAATGTCACCGGGGAGCTCAATCTCTATGTATGGAAGGAGGATTTGCGCCAATGGAATTTGGTTTGGATGGAAACTCCTCAACCTTGTGAGATTTATGGTTTCTGTGGGGATTTCGGCATCTGCAATCAGCAGAAGGTACCTCATTGTGATTGTTCGAAAGGATTTGAACCAGTGGATCCAACAGATTGGGACTCATATGATTATTCAGGAGGGTATAAGAGAAGAAATCCTTTATTACAATGTCAGGTGGAGAAATCGACAAGTTCCTCACAATGCCCAACATTCGCTTACCGCTGGCATCAACATATCCAGCAGTCTCCCCTCTTCCCAACCCGCTGGCATCAACAAAATAGAGGGTTCATATTCTATTTTGATGTTGTATTCTTATATATATCCTGTCCTAAGAGAGTTCGGTTGTCTTTTCTTTTGTACGGTAACGATGTCAGTACAAAATACAGATTGTTACAATAGGTGAAACCCATCATTGATGTTGCAGTAGACCTTTAAGAATATGAACCCTCAAAGGTGGAAAGCATTCATGTAACCAAACCCAATTGGGTTTATTTATTTATTTTTCAATTGTCAAGTATTGACTGGGACCCAAATACTCATGCTATGTCTCAGTTACACTCTCATCATACATATATCTACATAAATGTTTATCTATGTACAGTTTGTCTTTCTTTTTTGTTATTTGTCATTTATGGGTTTCATTTTTACAGTACTTGTTTGCGAAATCTTCAACCTGGTTTAAAATTGATGTATTTTTGTTTCAACTTGTTTGTTGTCGCCTTGTTCGGATGAAGTTGAAGCTGACACCAAATGGTATGATGGAGCTGTTGGTAAATCAAGCTTGACTGCCTCTTCTTCTCATGGTCGTATTGATAATGTATGGAAGACTTCTATGGAACATACATGTACAAGGGAAATTGATGAGTGTCCTAGTTTTGATCTTGGACTTTGAAAAATTAGCTAATACATAGCAATGTAGCATATATGTGCCTTTGAGTACAAATATGACCCCATTGTTGTGATTATTCAAAGAACATTCAAGACCAAAAATATGACCCCATTGTTGTATTTGCAACCATCAGATACAATATTTTTTTCTTATTCTCATTATTCAGCTTGAATGTCATGATAATTAAAACAAGGGGAAAGTACACTTTACTTACCTGTTGCTACTTCTCAAATTGTTGAGATGTTTTTGGATCATAAGATATGAGGCTTTAATCTTGAATTCCATTATCTTGTTGTAATAATTAAAATGTCAACTAGGCATCAAATGTAAGGATGGCATGCTTATTAACACCACATGTAGCATCACGGTAGATGAAATATGGTACCACTTCTAAACTGACTGAAGTCCTCTTTAGTAATGTGATACATAGCTTGAGACAGGTCAACAGCATCCGCTGTTGCCCCAGCTGAACAAAACAATGGGGTGACCAGGTAAATTTAAACACCCTCACATCAACATGCTTGTAAATTTTTTAAATAGGTAAGAATGAAGTTCTAGAGATTGCAGCAAGCTATTGTAAATTAAGGCAAAATTAGCAGAGAAGAACATATTTGCCTAGAAAGATGTACCACCTATGATACTTGAGAAATTTTAGCACCAGATGATTGTTGAAAAGGCCTCCACATATGATCAATGAAGTAATGGCATGTTTGGAGTCTCTAAGATTTCCAGCAAACATTTTTAAGTTAAAAGAAAATAAAAAAAATCATGTGCCAGTATGTATGATGATTGTTTCTTTCTATGTTGCTGATTTTTATTAAGAAATTTTCAACCGATATTCATATGCTGAATGACAGAACAAAAGGAGTACCTGTTCAATGCAAGACAACCTACTCTCAGTTCTAGATAGTGCACACACCTTTGCATCCAAAAATCCAAAGCTTTGATGGCATAATCTTTCAAGGACTCCACAAATCTATGCAAAATTATTAATTGATTTTTTTAAAAAGTACAGAGTTATCTTCCCAAATGTAATAATGAGCAGGTCGACTGGTCCCCTATCAAAGTACTGAGTTATCTTCCGAAATCTAAAAAAAGTACAGAGTTATCTTCCACCATTTTACAGTTAAGTGGCTAAGCATGTGTTTCTGTTCTAATCAATTATATGACTTGGTCTTATTCTTTTCTAGTCAAATGGGACTTAATGCTATCTGTGATTTTGTGTTTATGCCAAGATGTGTTAATTCTTTGACACATTAGCAATTTATGTTGAAGAAGTCAAGATATGGAATTTTAAGGAGCATAAATACGAATTTTCCACACGGAAAATGCATTGAAACTTGATGTTTTTCAACATGGGGTCCTCAAAAAGAAAATGGAGGACTTCGGTTGACCAGAAAAGTACAGAACTAAAAAATACAGCGACATATATAAAATTAAAGTGAAGGAAAGAACAGAAAACTCTTCACCTATATTCTATAATCACAGTATGGTGCAAAGAAGAAGCCTAAAGCAGGAAAGCAAGAAGTCATGGTCACATTTGGCTCTACTTCTCCTCATCATCATGCCACTCAAAACCCATGTCTCCACTGCATCTGATACCATGCACCCAGGTCACCCTCTGGCATGGAACCAGACCCTTATTTCCAAAAATGGAATTTTTGAACTGGGTTTCTTCACACCTGGTAAGTCTCATAACTATTACGTAGGCATATGGTATAAAAGGATCGCAGAAAAAACAGTGGTTTGGGAAGCAAACAGAGACTTCCCAATCTCTGATCCATCCTCTTCAGCACTAAAAATTTCTAAGTATGGTAATTTAATGCTAAAATATGATGGAGTTTCTTATATCAAATTTAAGACCTCTGGGGCTAGGATGCCTAATTCTACTATAGGTGTGCTTCTTGACAATGGAAATTTTATCTTAAGAAGTAAATTACATAATAATATTGTGTTATGGCAGAGTTTTGATGACCCAACCAATACGTGGCTGCCAGGGGCCAAGATTGGGTACAATAGACTTACCAATGAAAGCAAAATTCTGACATCATGGACAGGTCTAGAAAATCCAGTAACTAAGTGGTTCACTGCTGAATTAGTAGTAGAAAAAAATGGGAAAGAGTCACTTGGTTATATATGATAGGATGTACAACTTTCATAGGTGTGATTATGGGGAGAAAGTGTTTCAGAAAGAATTGAACAACCAATACATAAACGTATCCTATGTTTCCAATAGAAATGAAAGCTATTTTATATATTCTGCTGTTTCCCCTTCTACATTCCCTAGATTTGTTTTGAATGTCACCGGGGAGCTCAATCTCTATGTATGGAAGGAGGATTTGCGCCAATGGAATTTGGTTTGGAAGGCACCTCCTCTCCAATATTGTGGGCTTAATGGCTTCTGTGGGGATTTTGGTATCTGCAATCAGCAGAGGGTACCTCTTTGTGATTGCCCGAAAGGATTTAAACCACGGTATCCAGCAGATTGGGACTCATATATCTACACAGAAGGGTGTGAGAGAAGAAATCCTTTACAATGCTCAGATAGAGGAATAGATAAGTTCCTCATGATGCCCAACATGGGCTTTCCACAGGCATCAAAATATCCAACAGTAAAAAATGTTGAAGAATGCAAATTAAATCTGCTTAAGTGACTGTGACTGCATTGCTTATGTTTATTATAATAGATGTTTAATTTACCAAAGATATCTTATGAATCTACAACAACTTTCAGCTGATAATGAGTTTGGTGGAGATTTGTATATTCGCATTTCCGCATCTGAGCTGATGGGAAGTAAAAACAAGATATTGAGAAAGGTTGCTTGGATTGTTGGAGTTCTCGTCACACTCATTCTTAGTATTGGTTTTGCCATTACATGGAGGAGACATTCCGCTGTTGGTGCACTCGAGGAAGCAGAACTTTCTTTGATTATGTTCAAGTATCGGGATTTACGAAGAGCAACCAAGAATTTCTCCCAAAAACTTGGGGAGGGCAGTTTTGGTTCTGTTTTCAAAGGGATATTGCCAAATTCAACAACCATAGCAGTGAAGAAAATGAGAAGTCTAGAGCAAGGTGAGAAACAATTCCATGCAGAAGTTAGCACACTTGGAGCAATCCAGCATGTCAACCTTCTTCTCCTTCGTGGTTTTTGTGTGGAAGCTTCTAAAAGATTTCTCGTCTATGAGTACATGCCAAAAGGTTCTCTAGAATCTCATTTGTTCCAAAATGTTTCCAAGATTTTGGATTGGAAAAAAAGATATCATATTGCAATTGGAACTGCTAGAGGGTTGGCCTACCTTCATGACCATTGTAGAGATTGTATCATACATTGTGACATCAAGCCTGAGAACATATTGTTGGATGCTGAATATGACCCGAAAGTGGCTGATTTTGGGCTTGCAAAGGTAATAGGTCGGGACTTCAGTCGGGTTCTGACCACCATGAGGGGAACCTAGGGGCTATCTAGCACCAGAATGGATTTCAGGTGAAGCTATCACTCCAAAAGTTGATGTTTTCAGCTATGGGAAGCTGCTTTTCGAGATTGTATCCGGTAGGAGAAATATAAGCGTGCTAGATGATGAGATATGTAACTACTTTCCAGCTCGTGTTGCAATTGCAATGAGCAAAGGGGAAGACCTTCTAACGCTACTAGATCACAAATTAGAGGGCAGTGCTAACATGGAAGAGCTAACTAGAGCTTGTACAGCTGCTTGTTGGTGCATTCAAGATGATCCAAGAGATAGACCAACCATGGGGCAGGTAGTTAAAATTCTTGAAGGAGTTATGCATGTGGGCATCCCTCAAAGTACCTCTTTATTTCCAACGACTTTCAGAAAATCCAACGGAAGCCATTGTTTTCCATGAGACTGCAACTTCTTTGAGTTCATTCTAATGGGCACAAGGTACTATATCTACGATTCTACTCTGTCTTAATCATTTGTGAATTCTTTTCTAGTAAAACAATGCTTGCCCACCTATTATCTACTGATCTTATTGTTCATAATTAAGATAAAAGACTTCACCATTGTTAGAGCAACTACATCAAGCTCTTTAGAACTATAGTTAAATCTAAGCTAAAAGTCTCACTTTTTCTATTTTAGCTATCTTACTATTCACATGCACCTACATCAACCTCTCTACCCTTTCTCTATTCCATTTAAATATTATTTCTTCATATTATTTTTATTTTTGTAACCGTCATATTTTTTTAACAACATAAGTTTTTCATCTGCTAGAGAATATCTTGTGCAAAGAAGGCATGTCACTCTTAGTGTACCTACTCGTAGGCATCTTATTTGGCTATAAATTACACAAACTCAAGAATGGGTCTTGTAGTGAACTTCTCTTCAAAAGTACTTTTACATATTCAAGAGCCTTGTAACTCAACTGACACCTCCTGATGTTTCTAACTAGAAACATCTAAGATTTAAATCTCTCTTTCCCAACTACCGAATTAAGAAAAACTTCTATACCCCAATTATGAGTGAATGCACTGCAATGATAACAAGTCATCATATATAATTCCCATTTTTCCCTGCCACTAAATGCAAATTCAGATACACTTTAAGAAACGAAAATGTACAAAACTCTTAGCAATAATGAATGCAAATACTGAAAATATGTGCCACTGAAGTGACCAGATTTAGAAACAAAAGTGAACATTTTTTTAAACTTGTCACTAAATTGGTAAGGAAATCATGTCAAATAAAATAATCAGCATCAGTTGTTGGGGTATTGGAATTGGTTACACCGTTACAGACTATAATCATGGGCAATTTAGCTCTCTTTTACACAATCCGCTCCAACTCTCTTGCGTAACTCAGCGTCTGGTTGATCAATTGCAGAGAAGGTATTTCCTTGCAAGGTGCAGACTCTTTTGCCTTCTGGAAAAATACAGAACCATTCTTGATCTCCCACTCAGAATGCTCCTGCATTCAAGCAACAGATTATGAGGAACATAAAATAGAAAAAGCAATGGTATATTTAGTTGCTGGGTAGGGTGCCATTCTATTATGGTGAAATTAGGGGTGGGCAAAAAACCGCCAAACCCGACCCGCCCGACCAATCCGGCCGACCCACTCACCCGCCCGCCCGCTCACATATATACGGACGGATACGGATACGGATATTTTAAATATCCGGATAACGGACGGATAACGGTTTTTGGAATTTTATTCGGACGGATACCCGCCCGCCCGACAATATTTAATTAAAAATATATATATATATAAAACCCATGTACCCAGCCCTTACCCATATAAAAACCCATATAACATGCTTGGTAGTTGCTTAGTTGGTAATTTAGGTTAATATGAATTTATAGAAATTAGAATGTATGATTATTTATTTAGCATGCTTGGTAGTTGCCTAGTTGGTTGGCAATTTAGGTTTATATGAAATTGATTTTTTGTATTTGTATTTGTATGTGCTTAGGAATTATTGCATATTTGCATTTATGTTTGGTTTTTTATATATAAGAATGGTTTTAAAAGTTAGCAAATAAGGAGGCTTAATAGTAAAAAAATGGCTAAAAAAATTAAATTAATAGGCCCAATAACATATAATGGTTGATTTGGCTTTAAAATGGCCCAAAAAAGCCCCAAAAAGTCCAAAATTATGATATGGGCTGAATGTTTAAAATTAACTTGCAGGCCCAAAAAAAATCCAAAAAAGCCCATTTGCAAGCCTATAAACCCGACCACCCGCCCGACCACCCGCCCGCCAAACCCGCTCAACCGACCCGCCCGCCCGATCATTTCAACGGACGGTTAACGGACGAATTATCCGTGAGATTATTTTCTACGGACAGACAACAGATTTGTCCAAAACCCGAACCGCCCGACCCGAACCCACCCCTAGGTGAAATCATAAATAATTGAAAATAAAATAGTTCTTCTATAGTTAACCACTTAACCTAAATCCAGAAAATGAGAGCCATCAAGTATTTCAGTCATATCTTCCACTTCAAATATCCTGGATCCAAGGGAAGCCTTGGGCTAGGGACTCATTCATCCTAAACCATTGGCAGCTCCTTAAAAAAACACTTTGTGTTGCAGCATTCCCCATCTTTTAAACAAAAGACTACTGGCAAGAGTTTGGATATGGTTTTCCCATAGAACTCAAGCCTCGAGTTTTCAACAATAACCAGATAATAGTAAGAATAAAAGATCAATTATATTACTCCCAAGTTGGCCAGTAATTTGGAAACGTTAAAAAGAAAAAGGAAATAAACATTTGACAATAATGAGTACCTCCTTGATATATTCCAACAGTTCTTGTTCAGAAGTGTACAGAAACATTTGCCGCGCATCATTAATTGAAAGATAATCATATGCCTTCTCACCACATCCAGCTATTTCATCTCTGAAAGTGACATAAGAGAAATTAATTAATAAGAACACAAAATTAAACATGTTTTTAGAGAGTAAATATGAACATATAAATTAAAAACTGATCAAATAAGATGAAAAGGCTACTACTTCCACAAATCACATCAACCCAGGAGTCAAGGATCAAATTTATGTAATACTTTACTGCTAAATACTCCATAATGAGTTAATTCACTTGCTTGTTTGCAGTTTGTTGTCACATTTCAATTCAAATTCATTTTAATTGATTAAAATACTACCAAAGATAGCAATTGACAAACTACCTGACTGTCTTTGCCAGAAGATCCATAAAGTAGACGTATGTATCATGTGGCACCGTCTGTCGAGCACTCAACACACGGTTGTAAGCCCCTTCCATGAAGGACTGCTCCAACTCCACTGCATGCTTAATGCAAGGATTCTCCAAAGCAGTGGGGGAAAGAAGTTCCAGTTCGGTGTGGAATTCAGCAATTCTATTCTGAACAAGGAGCCTCAACAGGTTGAGTCCTAAGATTGGATGCTCCTGAGGGGATGGTGGAAGACGGTTGCTGTTCCAAAAGAAATGTAAATTTATTAGCATAACTTCAATAATAAAATAATATATGAAACTACCAAAAAAGTCTTGAGAGACAAAGTAGCAGAAAAGAGTCAGCAGCCAGTTATGTTGTTTAATCCAGATGCTTTTATGGCCTCATGTTTAATTCTATGGTCTTGTAAACTCACGTTTAAATGCATATAATGTATAGGAGATTTGAGTGGATGGAGACAGACATTGATATTTTAATTTAAAAGAACATGGCACTTAAATAAATAAATAAATTTCTTATTATCATGAATATGGCTTGGCTCTAGATGCATAGACTGAGTGCCAGACTCATTTTTCCCACATACAAAACGAAAATAAATAGCTGAATTGAAGGCAACATGATGTTACCCAGCATCCGTGTAATAAGGCTTCAACTGAAAGAAATCCCTCTCAAATGCATCTTGATCCTCTGTCTTCACGCTGAGAACAACAGCATGCTCATATGTATCCCCTGAAAGTTCTCATACATAACAAATCTATAGGTAGGTGAAACAATAACAATGCTAATAACAAAAGAATCATAAAATATTAACTAATATGAGCCAAAGACATTACTTGCTAAACTTAATTCATGGATCGCATTAGGTGTGTCTTCAAACAACGGTGGCAGGCTTCTGAATTGTGTCAGCAAGACCTGAAAAAACAGAGAACAACAATATGACTCAAATCTATGGCCTTCAGCTCAATGCATTCGCTTATCATAAATCACATCCAACGGCTTTCCACAAGCTCAAATAGCACTCAGCACCCTACCAATAACACAAATTATATGCCTCAACCTTCACTCTAGCAATCATAAAACTCTGAAGAACAAGTTCATATAAAATCCCAAATCCTCACACACACACTCAGAGTCTCAGACTACATCAATTCATACAATATCAAAGCAATGTACCAAAAGATCTTTCCTTTTTCAAACCCTCAAGCAAAAACCCATATTAAATCTCAAAACCATAAATGTCCACTTTAACAATTTCAATAACAGATTTTTAGCAACAACAAAAAAAACCCACTTTCCAATCACTACTCTTATACCCCAAAACACAAACAAAACCGTGACTTATAGTAAAAAACAACACAAACCCAGAAAAGAATTAGAGGGAAATTTAACAATTCAAGACTATTTTAAAAAAAAAAACCTTGAGTTGTGAAAGCAGTGTGGCGCAGGTATCGAAGTCGTTCCTTACGAACGCGGCTTTGAAGCGCTGGAAGAGCTGGGAGACCTCTGTCAGCTTCGGATCCATGTCACTGTGTTCGTTTCCTTTGAAAAAATAGGAAAAGCAATAAAATTCAATCATTTCATGGGCCTTTTATTGGGCTGAACATATAGGCCCATATTTGACCAAGGCTTTTGTAATTTGGTTATGGGTGGATCGGGTTATTCAAATCCTACCTTTTATTATCTGATGGAAAATTCAATAATTCACTGGGCATTTTATTGGGCTGAATATAGGCCCATATTCTACTGCTTGTTTAATGCAAGGATTCTCCAAAAGCATTGGAGGAAAGAAGTTCCAATTCGGTCTATAATGTCTTCTTGAAAGTTTTTTTCGATTGAGAAGCTTGACTAACAGGCAATGTTTGTTTCCCTTTGGCCTGTGTATCATCAATGGCATTTTTTACTCATTCCTCTATCGTTGTTCTAGTTTTCATATCCTTCTATGCGAACGTAAAATAAAAGGAAAAGAAAGAAGAGTGAAAAAGAAGATAACCGGAATATACTAAAATGTAGTACATTCAATAAACCTTTTCATCTCATTCTATCACAAACAACTTAAGTGAGGGGGACGAAGACTGATAAGTTGTATTTTTATTTTTTTTTAGGGAAGGGTTGTATAACTTGTATTGTTTTAATGTGGTTTATTTGCTAATAATAATGTATTAAATGGTCATTTAGCTTATTCTAATGTGTTTATTAATTATTTTGCTTATAATGATGGTTGTTTATGTGTTGATGATCCGTATTTATGTCATATTAATTAATAAAATGAAATGAAACAGATGATTAGCTTGGGATTAATTCAATATATGAATATTGATTTTATCATTATGACCTTTTATCTCTATTAAAATTATTAAACTTTCTTTTATTAGAAGACATGATTAGTGAATTATTAGATATTGAAAACTTTGATGTATGTGGTCCACTAGATTTTAAAACTCGTAGAGATATGGAATATTTTGTTATATTCGTAAATGAAACAATCACAATATGAATACATATATTTAAAGTAAAAATATGAAGTTTTTGCAAAAATGGTGAGAATATATCTTAGATTTATTTAATAATTTTTTCAAAGACAAAGGGATTATACATCCACTTCCTGTGAGTTATACTATACAACAAAATGGAATTCTACATGAACTATGGTAAAACCTAGCCGGCAAGATTTAAAAGTTTGGAATTCTTCAACTCATAATCTCATATATTTATCCCATAACATTTAAGAGATAAATTAGATAGTAAAACAATTAAATGAACATTTATTGAATATCTTGAAAAATATAAGGATATAGATTTGTTATTCACCGTTAGGCATAGTGTAACAAAAAGTAGGGATTCTTAGAAGAAGATATTGATATGAGAAATCCTAATAAATTAATTGAAATTTTTAAAGAGAATGAAGTTCTTGATTACGAAAATGGCACTACGAATTCCTATGAAGATATTAAGCAATATGTAGTTCAAGCACTATCCATCAATACCACATCACATAATTTGCGTGAAATAAATATCAACTTCTCTTCACAGCTAAATGTAGTTTTATTAATGAATTCCAATATATATATATATATATATATATATATTAGATTCAGCTAGGAAAAGAAATCACCAGGAGGGGAAAGAACATTGTAGCAAACCACATCCAAAGAACCCATGTTTTGACCTACCTCATTAGTAAATCTCAAACACAACACAAGTGGGCAACCACATCACCCCCAACTGCAGACACGACTTCATAAACAATCTTAACATAATACTTAAAAAATAATAAAATTGATTAGGAATAAAAATTTCCATACCCATAATGACTCACATGTGGAATTTACC
>OU015763.1:798548-816101 GCA_907173295.1 Fagus sylvatica | reverse complement strand
AATCTGGCACATATCCTTCTAGCTCGTTGACGGCCTTAATAAGTTCCTTTTTTTTTTTTGAGAATATAAACTTAATAAGTTTAAATCAATCAAATTGTTGACGGCCTGTTAGGCTGTTACACAAGATCCAGTGAGGTTTTGATTTTGTTTTGTTTTGGTTTTCTGATTAGCTTATCTTTGAAATTCCTCATTCTCTCCCTTTCTTCCATTGATATGTCCATTTCCGAATGTTGTGTCAAGCTACAGGATATTTTTAGCAATACAAAAATATAATTTCGTTTCTGTATTCCAGTTTGCAAATGATTGAACCTATTTGTTTCAACGGTTAGTGAAAAATCCGATTTAGACCCTAAAGTACTTAAGCAACGGTTTAATTGATCAAATTATGGTTTATTGCAAATAGACAACACAAATAGTTATCTTAACCATAGTTCTCATCCTAAAAATCTAGATTTTCTTGATGTTAATCGTTTTAAAATAAAAAAATAAAAAATTTATTAAAATTCAGTTATTATGAAATCTATTGAATATGCACCACTAGTTTTGGGAACATAAAATCAATTAACTTTTCATTGAAGTTCTTACTAAAAACATATAAAATCCAAGTCCAAGAGTAGCACTGTGAGGATCCCCTGCATATCTATTTTGAAGACTACTAGCATTGTGAGGTTCCCCTGGATATCTATTTTGTTTGATACTAACTCATGATAATTTTGCTATTAACTCATGATAATTCTATATATAGAAAAATATATAAACAGAAAAAAAATCATGATAATATAGTGATTCTTGGCAAAATCACTTATTTTTATGAAGACTTTGACTTACTGACTTAAGACAAACGCCAAAGATCAATACCCATCTTTCACGTAACCCCATAGTGATTGTTCTTCATTTTCTTTTTGTATCAAAGTCATCAAGACTTTTCTCAACAACAAAAAAAAAGTCATCAGACTTTGACTTGTTGACTATTTTTGTTTTGGGTTAAATAGACTATTGGTTCCTAGCGTTTATCTAAGTTGAACATTGGGTCTATAATGCTTAAAACGAGCAGTAATGGTCCCTAACGGTTCAAAATTATGCACCATTGGTATTTCTGATAGTCTCCGTTAACTTGGTGTATACGTGGTTAACAGAATGATGACGTTCACAATTTTAATAGACGTGAAATGTTTTGGGTTAATTACACTTTACCACCCTGAACTATCACCCATTTTTCACTTCACCCCCTAAATTTTAAAAAGTAACAATTGACCCCCTAAACTATTAAAATTGCACCCGCCGTTACCCCCCAATGCCAAAATCCAGTTAAAATAGACGGAATGGAGCCACATGTGACACGCATGTGCTCCCGGGCCCACCAAAATAACTTTACCAAATTAATTTTTTTTTTTCAAATCCCCGAATTACCCTTACCCCCCTTAACCAAATCTGAGATAAAAACAAAGTTTCAGCCGTGTAACAAATTGGCCCCAAAACCAAAACCAAAACCCTCGATCAATAACCCCCAAAACCGGCGTTGACCCACTGAGAAAACCCCGATCACACCGGCGCTGACTTCACCATTCAATGGTTCCACCAATGTATACGTCAAATATTTTATTAATATATAAACCTTGGAATTATCTAAATAAGACTAAAATCCTTTGTCTCTGTCCTAAGCAACCACCAGAAATTTTTATTTAAAAGAAATGGTGATCACCGGCGCTGAAGAGTCACTCACCGGCAATTCCCTAAACTATGACCGTTTCCAAGAACTAAAGGCATTTGACGATTCAAAAGCCGGCGTCAAAGGCCTTGTGGATGCTTCTATCGCCAAACTCCCAAGAATTTTCGTCCACCCGCCAGAGGAGGTTCTCGCCGGTGATCCAATCCCAAGCAAAAATACCCAGTTCACAATTCCGGTCATCGACCTCAGCACACAGGGTTATGATGTTGTTGCTGGTGTCAGATGTGCCGCGGAGGCAGTAGGGTTCTTTCAGGTGGTGAATCATGGGATAGGTGAGAGAGAGTTGGAGGAGATGTTAGAGGCGGCGCGTGGGTTCCACGAGCTACCGAGGGAGGTGAAGGCAGAGTACTACTCAAGGGAGCCCATGCGTAAGGTGAAGTTTGACAGTAACTTTGATTTGTACAAGTCCAGTTTTGCTAACTGGAGGGACACTTTGATTTGTGTCATGGGTCCTCACCCTCATCCTCTTCAACCTCAAGAATTGCCTTCGCTTTGCAGGTCGTCTTCGTTAAGGGGGTAAGGGCAATTCGGGGATTTGAAAAAAATTAATTTGGTAAAGTTATTCTGGTGGGCTTGGGAGCACATGTGTGTCACGTGTGGCTCCATTCCGTCTATTTTAACTGGATTTTGGCATCGGGGGGTAACGGCCGTGCAATTTTAATAGTTTAGGGGGTCAATTGTTACTTTTTAAAGTTTAGGGGGTGAAGTGAAAAATGGGTGATAGTTCAGGGTGGTAAAGTGTAATTAACCCAAATGTCTTTTTCATTGACAACTAGATATGACATAGCATACCCATTTAAAAGTAACCCAATAAAAAAAAATCCACCTAAATTAAAATTAACCCCACCCAAATCAAATCAACCCTAAAATTAAATTCTAATTTTATATGGGTATGCCATGTCATATCCTAGTTGTCAATGAATTAAAAATTGTCCACATCATCATTCTGTTAGCCACGTATACACTAAGCTAACAAAGACATACCGAATGATCAATGGTGCATAATTTTGAAACGTTAGGGACCATTTATGTTTGTTTTAAACATTAGGGACCAAACGTACAACTTAGGTAAATGTTAGAAACTAACAGTGTATTTAACCCTTTTGTTTTTGTTTTTTTTTGTTTTTCTTTGGTGACTTGTTTTCCAATGGCACTAGGGCCAAAAGGAAGGCTTGCCTGATAGTTGTTTTCCAATGTTTGGCATCAAAAAGTCTAGATAGTTGTTTTCCAATGGTATCGATTATTTTTCATCTCATGCTAGCAAAAAGGGAGTAGGGCCACATTGGGTGAGTGATTCTGTGTGTGTGTTTATTACCTTACTCAACACCTTCAAAAGCACTCGCTTTCTGACTTTCTGTTATTCAAAGACATGGAAGTTTCAATGTGTTTCTCTTGTCAGCATACTCATGTTTATTGTTTCCATGTGTGCAATGCACGTGACCACTTTATAATAAAAACTTCATTATTATAAATCCAGGCGCAATGGATGTGACTAATTTTTGTTAGCAAAATAGACAAAAACTGTACCTAGAGGAGTTAATTTCACCAATTTAAAAACCCTAGGTGGTTATATTGCAAAATGGAAACCCCAGTGGGTCAGTTTGCAAATGACCCAAACCCTAGGGGGTGATTATGCAATTTGACCTTTTAAGATATGAAGCAAACATGGGTTTTTTTATGTGTGTGTATGGAAGGGAAGGAGTGAGAGAGTATTGAGACAGAGAGAGAATACTGAGAGAGAGATTCTTGTGTTGGCGAGTGGGACATGTAGATCGCGTGAAGGAGCTTGGGTTCTAAGTGAGCTCGATGATGGAGCTCGAGAGGGTGTCATCGGTCTTGGTGAGAGTTGGGTGAGTGAGAGGTAGCTGGAGGATTTCATCTAAATCCCCAATATAAATGAAATGGTCTAGTTAGTTTAAATAAATGAGTTAAATCCTAAATATTTAAAGCTACACATTTGTTAATAGACCTTCCAGTTGCATGATCCTCTCTATTTTAAAATCCCCCAATTAATCAATTTCATGGTTTAAATTTTACTTTTTGGATCTAACAATATACACATTGCCACACCATTTAAAATCACGCTGCCTGTGACTCAATATGGGAGAAGGGGCGGGGGTGGGGGGGTGGGAGTATCATATTCGTTTTTTTGGGTTTTAAATAACATGACAGTCTGTACACTGTTGGATTTGTAATATTTAATCTGAACCATGAAATAGACCAAATGAAAAGATTTTGAAATAGAGAGGATCATTTTCCTTCTTGGTGAGTGAAGTAACCAATAGGTGCCAAGAGCCTTATAGTTCAACTGGCTAACACTTCTTGATGTTCACCAAATGAGACATCTTGGGTTCAAATTCACCCTTTCCCAACAATCGAATTATATATATAAGAAGAAAAAAAAAAGTGACCAATAGGTAATGGGCATGAATGGTCAAACAATGTAAAGCTAAGGAAAACGGTCACCACCCCTTGTCTGTTGAGAGATACAGTCTTAAAGCCTTTGACACCTCAACCCCTCCTTAACTCCACTAGTGAGAGTGGGAAACCCACACCGGTAGCCAGCCCATCACTGCCACATTTACAGCCATTGCTTATCCCTGGCAAGACCCTTATTTCACCCCCATTTTCCCTCACACTACAACCCCCTCCTTCAGTGTCGAGTGCCGGCACCACCAGGTTAAATTTGCTAAAATGTTTCCTAAATTTGATTGAATTTTTCATATATGCATTACCTTGAATTTGAAATTGATGCTTTAAATTGCATAGTTTTGGGATTTACTTGTTTTGATGTTGTTTAGAATGTGATGAGTGGCCATAAAAATAGCTGGAAGATTCATTCCATCATGTTTTTCGAAATGCTTCTGTAAAGTAAGGAACATGATAAGATCATAGAGCATAATATTACAATCACACTCCTAGGGGCTTAATTTTTGAAAGCGTAGAAGAGTCTATGATGGTTTTCACAACCAATCCGAGCATGCCACACAACTCAAAATACAAATTATTCTTACACAAATCATTTATTAGTCATACAACATAAGAGTTTGCTGCAAATTACTCTAATTTAAATCTTAAAAACAACCTTCAAGTGACAGTAGAATTCATGACAATGCAAGCATTGGAAGCATCTTCCAAGACAATACAATTTATTCAACATTTTTAATACTTAGAAATAAAGAAGCTACACGCAAAGGTGGAAATTGATGAAAATTATTGACGACCCTTTACTTCAAGAGGTTGTTGGCTTTGAAACTTCCTTGGCAATTTGGTTGCTCATGTTGTCCAAGAAACGGATGTAAGTATGCCTCCAAGACCTGTTCAGCAATAAAGAGCCCCAAAATACCGAAAACCCTATAATAAATCCAAGTCCCATGCTTAAATAAAATGAAGGTATTTCGAAGCCATCCTGCTCTTCTTCTTGAATGCCTTGATTTTCTTTATCTCCGTTTTCATTGTTACAATGTGGGTCTCCGAATGATTCATCGATTGAGCATATCTTTGAAAGCGGAGACCCACAAAGTTGAGGATTCTCTATATAGGATGAGCTATCAAATATTTCGAGCTGGGTACCACGTGGAATTTCCCCTGACAAGTTGTTATGTGACATGTTGAAATCCGCGAGGATGGACATATTTGTCATGCTAGCCGGGATGGTGCATGAAAGGTGATTCCTTGATAATTCAAGAATCTCTAATGATATCATTTCACCGATGTTTGGTGGGATAGGTCCGACCAGATGGTTTCTTGAAAAATTCAAAGAAATCAATCCGACAAGACTCATAACTTCTGCAGGAATCTTTCCCGTCAAGTTATTGGATGAAACGATGACTATAAAAACGATTGTATATATGCTCCCTAGATTTGGCTGTGAGTTTTACACCATCAGAATAGGTGGTATAAGGATAATAGATAAGGGAAAGAGTGCCCTCGAAGGAATTCATGGCAGCATAGGCGCATTGTGGAATACTCAAATATTTCAGTTGGCACAGCAGCTTGGGAATACGTCCAGTGAAAGCATTAGACCGCAATCCAAGAATCATCAAATTTTGTAAATTTTCACCAATCCATGCTGGTACGTTACCCAATAACCTGTTATTCGAAAGACTCAGAACTCTCAAGGCAATGCAATTCTTCAACGATGAAGGCACTTCTCCAGAAAGACTTTTGTTGTCCAATCGCAGGGTGTTCAAATGTATCAATTTCCCAATTGAGTTGGGAATTTGTCCAGAAAGATTGTTATTAGCAAAGTTTAGAATGACCAAATTGTGCCCATATTGCCAACAATCTGGAATCTCTCCAAATAAATTATTTGAAGATAAGAGTTATTTATAGACAATATTCCACATAAGTGCGAAATTGGTCCAAAAAATGAGTTTTCAGCTAGAATCAATATCTTTAAGTTGGCGGAGAAGCGAGGCAAGGGACTGTGAAAGTTATTGAAACCCAAATCTAGTTGTGAAAGTTGGAGTTGCGATGAAAAATCTGGCACATATCCTTCTAGCTCGTTGGAAGAGAGATTCATATACTTGACCTTGGAAGAGAAGTTCCAAAACCAATCTGGCACGACATCTGCAATTGTGGCATTAGAGATATCAATGGAAGACAGATTCTTTTGCGATCGAAGCCAATGTGGAAATTTCGGGCCTACTAGGCATGACCTCAAATCTAAGGTTTCAAGTTGAAATGGTGGAATCCAGCTTGAACTCACGTTCAACACCAACCGGTTTGAAGACAGAACTAACACCTGCAAGCTACTGAATTTTATTAAGTGAGCTTCCGTGATGTTACCCTCCAAGTCATTCCCAGCCACATCCAAGGCAACAAGTTGGGAAAGTTGTGCAAGACTTTGCACCAAGGACCCGTTCAATCGATTGTTGGAAAGATACAACTCTCTCAGTGATGAAGATTTGTTAAACAAGGATAAAGTTAATGGTATTGGACCTTCAAGATTATTCTCCGAGAGATCAAGAGAGATGAGAGAAGTCAGGTTCCCAAAAGCATCTGGGATCATACTTTGTAACTGACATCTTGAAAGATTAAGGTAAACAACACTATGGCCAATCTCAGACAACCAATCTGGTATTGTAGAACTGAAATTATTATAGGAGAGATCAAGGAATTTAAGAGAAGTAAAATTCACATGATGCAAATTTTGAGGAAGCTTGTGAAGTTTACAGAAGAATAAACGCAACTCTACCAAAGAAGGTAGCATATTTACTGCATCAAGCCAACCCTCTGCATTGCTAAGATCAACACCACCCAGGTTAAGAACTTTCAAAGAAGAAAGATGATAAAGCCAATTAAGGTTTTCGACTCTTAAAGAAAAGCCATTTCCAGTCAAATCCAGTGACTCTAAGTGTGAGAGGTTTCCAAGATTATTGGAAACGGTTCCTGAAAATTGGCATTAGATAGGTTGAGATATTCTATATATTGAAGAGAACCAATATATTCTGGGATTTGAATTTGGTGAAAATTATTGTGGCTCAAGTCTAGGTATCTCAAATATGGTAAGTCAAGCAAAGAATGACTTATCTCACCTTGCAATATGTTGAATGGGTCTTGACTGTGGAGATCAAGGATGGTCACATGGCCGGTTGCGTTATCACATCCAACTCCTCTCCATTTACAACAATCTTCTTTGGCTGTCCATGAAGAGAGGGAGTCTGAAGCACTCTTAAAGCCTTCTTTCAACTTGAGAAGAAGAGCTTGTTGCTCACTGTCCATGCACGGTACCGCACAAATCAAAGTGATTTTCATGCAGTAAAGCCCAATGAAATAAAATAGTATGTGAATAACTTTACTTCCTTTCATCATCATGATCATGATTGCATTTGAAATTGCTGGCTATCCTCACAAAATGAAAGAAATTTTAAAAATTGAAGTCCCAAGCCTGTGAATAGAATATGACAGACTCTTTATACAGTTTGTGTTTTGGCTTTTGTGTGAATGAATTCTTCATATAACAATTGCTTTCTTTTTCTCTATATTTTTCCACAACAATTATGGAAAATGGTTCTATCAAGTATATATGGTGTGCAGAAACTTCCTTGATAGAGAAATATGAAGTTTGAGTCTCACAATGAGCAAGAAGAACTTTATAATTTTATGGTCAATTGCTATTAACAGTGTTCTGCTTTATATTTTCTTAGCTTAAAGATCCAAAGCCAGTCTAAAACACTTGCTTTTTGACTCTCTGTTATTCAAAGACATGGAAGATTCAATGTGTGTTTCTCTTGTCAGCATACTCGAATTTTTTATTTTCATGTGTGAGATATCTTCTCCTCCTCAAGTATTCAAAGATAACATAAATTTCCATTCAACACGAAAACAGCAAGACCAAGACATATAATTGATTAGACCATAAACCCAAGCTCGTTTTCATGTTTTGCTTGTTATGTATCAATATCATTTGGACAGCTAAGATGATATAATTGTGTAATTTTCTTAGAAATTTCCAAAGTACCATAAGATTTTAGGATTCTAGCTTATGTACGTGGGAAACAAGTTGCAGCATTCAAGATTTCATAAGCTATTAGTTTAAAGCTACTCCATGATGTATATTCACTCATATTCTTGCTAGGAAGTTAGAAACTTAAAAATAGTGATTTACAGGTGCATCCCAATCAATGTTAATTTCATCCATTATTAATATGAGAGGAGGGCATTTTGATATGCTTCTAGGGTTTTTGGTTCCAATTAAATTCTAAAGTCCGCTAATAAGGATAGATGACAAAGGTAACAACTGTAACTATTATAGATGTTGCTTGCAATTATCAGGTAATGAGAGTTTCTGTTCTCTCTTGCAATTATCAGCTTATGGATGAAGTCGTACTTATCCTTCTTAAAATTCAAATATTATAGAAGAAAACAAATGGAAGAATTACAAACTAAAAGTGATCTCTGCCTGCTTTTACTAAAAAATAAAAACTTCAAGTGACCAGGCCATCTCCTTTCACACAAGTAAAACAAGAAGACAGCAAGCACAACCATATTATGTGTCAAAGAATTAACACATCTTGGCATAAACGCAAAGATTACATAAATTTCCATTGTATATGAAAAGAATAAAACCATTTATGTGTCAAGTTCATTTTCAAGTTTCTTTGTTGCATGCCTCTTATCATTTTCTCAGCTAAGATGATATTGTACTTGTATAATTTCCAATACTACCACCTTTTTTTTATTTTTTAATCTTTTTGTTTTATTTTCCTATTGTTGTATTTTTTCTATGGTCTTTCCTTTGAGAATTATGAGGGAAAGTCTCTTATGCCCCTCTCTACCTGCTTGATTCCTTTTTATACATAGGCCAGGCTTTGTTAATGAGGCCGTAAAAGATAAAGACATGGATTCAGGCCCAGTTAGCTTATTTGAACAATACAAGTTTGGCCCATACACTTTGGGAAAAGAGAGAAACAAGCTAGGCTTAGGCCTTACTTGGATCGCACAGGCCCATGGTCTCAACAAATATTATAAGCGTTTTTGTTTTTGTTTTTGTTTCACATTATATGGGCTGTATATTTTTTCCTTCTAACAGTCCCATTTTTTAGACCCTAACAATATCTCATTACATATATAAATGAGAGGAAATTGAGATTATGTTGAATTCTGGAAACCCTCAAGTGCTTCATATTATGCCAATTGACATAACAGACTTTTGCAGAAAATTTTAGTTTGCGGAAGTTGAGAATAATTTTGTTATAAGATAAGGTTTTAGAGCATTTTTGCATAACAATGATTCCATGAATGACGTAACTAACATTTAAGACTTGATTTTTTTCCCTCAAGTGAGTTTTGAAGATAATCACAAGGATGATAGGACTCAAAATTCAATAGGCTATGTAATTAATTAGAGGCCTTCCTTACCCCAGTTCTGAAGGAAAGTAATTCTCTGCAGTTCACCAAAAATAACTAATACTAGTGTGCAGCTATATTTATTTTGCTTTCATATCATGTGCACCAATAACAAAAGGTCTCCTTCAGCATTTGGATGCTTATTTAGAGTCTTCAGCTTCACTGAGAGGAGGGTTTTGGATTGCAGTTCCAGATCACAAACAAAGATGACCCAGGTGTTTGCTCTTTATCTCAGAACTTCTGGTGGGTTCTCTGCTGTATTTTTTTCTTTTGTTGCTAAATCTGTTGTATTTATTTGATTATTATACTTTTTTTCACGGTATTACAACAAATACACATCAAACATATTGTCACACAGAAGTGCATATTGGTAGACACACCAACATGCACTTGACTCCTTAGCTACTAACAATAGTGAAAGTGGAATCTTTTTATCTTAATTTGCGTTACATAGAAGGAGAATAATAAGATCACTAGATAATGGGTGGGAAAGCGTTATTTTCAATACAAAAGAGTTCACTGATGATAAAGACAGAGTTGAGACAGTACCTTGTGCCCATTAATATGAACTCAAAGAAGTCTCAGTCCTGGTAAACAGTGGCTTCCGTTGGATCTTCTGAAAGGCAAAGGAAATGATGAGGTATTTGAGGCATGCCCACTTGCATAACTCCTTCAAGAATTTTAACTACCTGCCCCATGGTTGGTCTATCCTTTGGATCATCTTGAATGCACCAACAAGCAACTTTACAAGCTCTAGTTAGCTCTTCCATGTTGGCATTGCCCTCTAATTTGTAATCTAGTCGTGTAAGAAGGTCTTCCCCTTTGTTGATTGCAATTGCAACACGAGCTGGAAAGTAGCTACATATCTCATCATCTAGCATGTTTATATTTCTCTTACCGGATACTATCTCGAAAAGCAGCTTCCCATAACTAAAAACATCAACTTTTGGAGTAACAGCTTCACCTGAAATCCATTCTGGTGCTAGATAGCCCCTAGTTCCCCTCATGGTGGTAAGAACCCGACTGAAGTCCCGGCCTATTACCTTTGCAAGCCCAAAATCAGCCACTTTCGGGTCATATTCAGCATCCAACAATATATTCTCAGGCTTGATGTCACAATGTATGATACAATCTCTACAATACTCATGAAGGTAGGCCAACCCTCTAGCAATCCCAACAGCAATATGATATCTTGTTTGCCAATCCAAAATCTTGGAAACATTTTGGAACAAATGAGATTCTAGAGAACCTTTTGGCATGTACTCATAGACGAGAAATCTCTTAGAAGCTTCCACACAAAAACCACGTAGGCGAAGAAGGTTGACATGCTGGATTGCTCCAAGTGTGCTAACTTCGGCATGAAATTGCTTCTCACCTTGCTCTAGACTTCTTATTTTCTTCACTGCTATGGCTGTTGAATTCGGCAATGTCCCTTTGAAAACAGAACCAAAACCGCCCTCCCCAAGTTTTTGGGAGAAGTTCTTGGTTGCTCTTCGTAAATCCCGATACTTGAACATAATCAAAGAAAATTCTACTTCCTCAAGTGCACCAACAAAGGAATGTCTCCACCATCTAATGGCGAAAGTAATACTAAGGATGAGCGTGACGAGAACTCCAACAATCCAAGAAACCTTTCTCAATATCTTGTTTTTACTTCCCATCAGCTCAAACGCTGCAATGCGAACTTGAAAATCTCCTCCAAACTTATTATCAGAAGAAAGTTGTTGTAGATTCTGAAGTTTTCCTTGGTAAACTAAACATCCATTATTATAAGCGTATGCAATGCAGTAACAGTTGCCTAAGCAGTTTAACTTGCATTCTTCAACATCTTTGACTGCTGGATATTGTGATGCCTCTGGAAAGCGAATGTTGGGAATCATGAAGAACTTGTCTATTCCTCCATCTGAGCATTGTAAAGGATTTCTTCTCTCACACCCTCCTGAGTATTCATATAACTCCCATTGTTTTGGATACCTTGGTTTAAATCCATTCGGACAATCACAAAGAGGTACCTTTTGCTGATTGCATATGCCAGAATCCCCGCAGAAACCATCAATCTCACAAAATTGTGGACGTTCCATCCAAACCAAATTCCATTGGCATAAGTCCTCGTCCCATACATAGAGATTGAGCTCCCCTGTGACATTCAAAACAAATCTAGGAAATGTAGAAGGGGAAACAGCAGAATATATAAAATAGCTTTCATTGTTATTGGAAACGTAGGAAACGTTTATGTATTGGTTGTTCAATTCTTTCTGAGACACATTCCTACCATACTTATACCTACCAAAGTTGGACTTCCAATAGTATAGTGCCAAATCACTCGTCCCCATTTTTTCTAATTCTAATTCAGTAGAGAACCTCCCACTTTCTGGATTTTCTAAACTTTTCCATGATTTCAGAATTTTGCCTTCATGAGTAAGTCTATTGTACCCAATCTTGGCCCCTGGCAGCCACGTATTGGTTGGGTCATCAAAACTCTGCCACAACACAATATTATTATGTAATTTACTTGTTAAGATAAAATTTCCATTGTCAAGAAGCACCCCTATGGTAGAATAATTAGGCAAGCTAGATTTTGTAAGATTGCGAAGAAGAACATCTCCTCTTTCTTTTAGCAACAAATTACCATCCTCATAAAATTCTAGTGCTGAAGAGGATGGATCAGAGGCTGGGAAGTTTCCGTTTGCTACCCAAACCACTGTTTTCTCTGCTATCTTCTTATACCATATGCCTAAGTAATACTGATGAGACTTACCAGGTGTGAAGAAACCCAGTTCAAAAATTCCATTTCTGGAAGTAAGGGTCTTGCTCCATGCCAGAGACTGCCCTGGGTACAGGGTATCAGATGCAGTTGAGAGATGGACTTCGAGTGACATGATGATGAGGAGAAGTAGAGCCAAATGTGACCATGACACGTTGCTCTCCAGCTTTAGGCTTCTTCTTTGCGCCATACTGTGATTATAGATGTTGCTATTATCAGGTGAAGAGTTTTCTGTTCTCTCCTTCTCTTTAATTGTATATAAGTGGCTGTGTTTTTCAGTTCTGGACTTTTCAAGTCAACCGAAGTCCTCCATTTTCTTTTTGAGGACCCCATGTTGTTGAAAAACATCAAAAGTTTCACTGCATTTTCCATGTGGAAAAATTCGTATTTATGCTCCTTAAAATTCCATATTTTTGACTTCGTCAACATATATTGCTGATGTGTCAAAGAATTAACACATCTTGGCACAAGCAGAAAAATCACAGATAACATTAATTCCCATTCGACTAGAAAAGAATAAGATTATAAGACCAAGTCATATAATTGATTAGAACAGAAACACATGCTCAGCCACTTAACTGTAAAATGGTGGAAGCGAAAGGCTGTATTATAGGCACGAGTTCTAACATTCTGCAGTTTGATAGATTTTATTGAAAATTCGGAGGAAATATAAATGTAGGAGGCATTTGGTTAAACATTGCTATTTAATAAAAAAGTTATAAAAATAGGCTGTCACCCTATCCCTCTGCCCGTAAATTGCATAGTTTTGGTATTTACTTGCTTTTATTATGGTTTGGAATGTGATGAGTGTTTGCATTTTTTCCCAATTTTCTCTTACAATTTTTTGGTTTGTTATTATTTGAATTTTCATTCAATCTTTTAGGCCATAGATAACTGGTAGGTAGCTTCATTAGCAGAGTCATCCAATCATGTTTTTTCAAAATGCTCCTGTAGAGCAAGGAGCTTGATTAGATTGTCACATTTTGGAGACTCTAAGCATCGTAAAGTGTATATGGTGAGAGCCTAGGGGAAGCAAATGAGGGATAGCTTACCAAACAATATGCTGAATTGTTATGTATTTGATAGAGTAAAAGAGAAAGCTCCATTACGAATACAAGATAGTTATAAAGTGTTTTTGGCCCAATTGTAGCATGACAATTGTAATGTGTTTCTATATTGTTCATGTTTACCAATCTTGCTTTTTATACCATAATATGAGTTAATTAGCATGAGTCATGACTTTGCACCAAAGTGCTTTGCCTGGATCGTAGCTAGTAGATAGAGACATGAAGTAGAATTGTGAGGCTAATATAGGGTGTAAGAAGAGATGGCCTTGCCATATGTTCAAAGTTGTAGGAAAAAGGTTCTTAAATAGAATATCAGGGATGCTAAATTGTAGATAGAGATGTATCTGCTTCATATTAGAAGTTATGTTTTTATTGAACATGGAATTTGATAGGAGGCCAGTGGACCGGCTCATTATTACATTTGGGAAGAAAACTCTGTACCTTTTTTACAAATAAATAAATAGATTTGCATAGACTTGTGGAGTCCTTGAAAGATTATGCCATTAAAGCTATGGATTTTTGGATGCAAAGGTGTGTGAACTATCTAGAACTGAGCTTAGGACCTTAGGTTGTCTTGCATTGAAAATAGATACACCTTTTGTTTTCTTTCAGCATAAGAATATAGGTTGAAAATGTCTTAATAAAATTTCCCATGTATCATAAGCAGTACATCTTTCCAGGAAAACTTGTTCTTCTCTGCTATTTAATTTTGTCTTAATTTACAAAAGCTTGCTGCAATGTCCTATTTGGAAAATCTACATGCATGTATATGTGAGCGTGTTTGAATTTACCTGGTCACCCCATTGCTAAAGCTAATCACAATGCTAAACAGGACATCAGTCAGTTTAGAAGTGGTACTATATTTTATCTACCCTGATGCTACTACATGTGTTAATAAGCAAGCCATCCTTACATTTGATGCCTAGTTGGCATTTTAATTACCACAACAAGATAATGGAATTCAAGATAAAGCCTCATTTCTTATGACCTAAAAACATCTCAACAAATTGAGAAGTTGCATTACTGGTGCCTATCATACAAGTTACTAGGAAATAGCTGATAATTGATAAAATCTGATTTGTATGTCTTGAGGAACTGCATGTATAAACTTTACATAGTTTATAACGACTTTGGAATCAGATTATATTGTACAACTTATGGCATTTTGATATGCTTCTAGGGTTTTGGCTCCAATTAAATTCTGAAGTCCGCTAATAAGGATAGATGACAAAGGTAACAACTGTAACTATTTGATATGTTAATATCCTATATATTCTTAGAACGTGAGGATGCTATTTCAATTACATTGATTAATGTGTTTTCCAATATAATATCTAATTTTGGTGAAAGAAAATCCTCTGGATAGGGTATCATGCTATCATCACCTTCTCAAACTGCCTGGGCACAACACAATTTGATTCCCCTTCAGATTCATTTTCGGTTTCCCCTTCAGAGATGTAACCAATAATTCAGGCAAGCATGTAGCAGGACATTCAATTTTTAATGTTAATTGTTTTTATTATCATAACATTCAAGCTGAATGATCAGAATGAAAAAAAGTGTATCTGATGGTTTAAAATACAACTATGGGGTCATATTTTTGGTCTTGAATGTTCTTTGAATAAATACAACAATGGGGTCAGATTATTACTCGAAGGCACATATATGCTACATTGCTATGTATCAGCTAATTTTTCGAAGTACAAGATCAAACCTAGGACACTCATCTATTTCCCTTGTACATGTATGTTCCACAGAGGTCTTCATTACATTATCAAAACGACCATGAGAAGAAGAGGCAGTCAAGCTTGATTTACCAACAGCTCCATCACACCATTTGGTGTCAGCTTCAACTTCGTCCGAACTAGGTGACAACAAACAATTTGCAACAAAAATACATAGATTTTAAACCAAGCTGAAGAATTCACAAACAAGTACTTTAAAAATGAAATACATAAATGAAATGTAACAAAAAAGAAAGAGAAACTGTGCACCAGATAAACATTTATGTAGATATATGTAGGATGAAAACATAACTGAGACATATTATCAGATTGGTTTAAATCCTTTTGGGCAATCACAAAGAGGTACCTTCTGCTGATTGCAAATGCCCCAAACCCCGCAGAAACCAAAAGTCTCACAAGGTTGAGGAGGTGCCTTCCAAACCAAATTCCATTGGCGCAAATCCTCCTTCCATACATAGAGATTGAGCTCCCCGGTGGCATTCAAAACAAATCTAGGGAATGTAGAAGGGGAAACAGCAGAATATATAAAATATCTTTCGTTGTCATACCAAAATAAGTGTAGAAGAGGAACATGCTAAACGTGGTGTAGAAGTACCAAAATACTTTGTATGCTGACCAGTAAAAGTCTATTGCTGGATATGTGATTATGGTGAATAGAATTCCTAGTAAGATTTACAGACACAGCATGGAGCAAAGCATAAGCAAGAAGTCATGGTGTCGTTTTGCTCTACTTCTCCTCATCATCATGTCACTCAAAGTCCATCTCTCCACTGCATCTGATACCCTGTACCCAGGTCAGCCTCTGGCATGGAACCAGACCCTTAGTTCCAGAAATGGAATTTTTGAACTGGGTTTCTTCACACCTGGTAAGTCTCATAACTATTACGTAGGCATATGGTATAAAAGGATAGCAGAGAAAACAGTGGTTTGGGTAGCAAACAGAGACACCCCAGTCTCTGATCCATCCTCTTTAGATCCATCCTCGCTGACCTGGGTACAGGGTATCAGATGCAGTGGAGAGATGGACTTTGAGTGACATGATGATGAGGAGAAGTAGAGCAAAACGACACCATGACTTCTTGCTTATGCTTTGCTCCATGCTGTGTCTATAAATCTTACTAGGAATTATCAAGTGAGAGTTTTCTGTTCCCTCTCTCTAATCTTATTATTCAGTTTTGGACTTTTCTACTCAACCATAGTGGTCCCGTTTATTCAAAGACGTGAAAGTTTCAATGTGTGTTTCTCTTGTCAGTATACTCGTATTTTTTGTTTTCATGTGTGAGATATCTTCTCCTCCACAAGTATTCAAAGAATTAACAAATCAAACACGCAAACTCATTGATTAGACCAAGACATATAATTGATTAGACCATGGAATTAACAAATCAAACACGCAAACTCATGATAACAAAAATTTCCATTCAACGTGAAAACAACTAGACCAAAACATATAATTGATTAGACCTGTTTGGTAGTTCTACCCTACCCATAAACCCAATTTCGTTTTCATGTTGTGTTTGTTACGTATCAATATCATTTGGACAGCTAAGATGATATAATTGTGTAATTTTCTTAGAAATTTCCAAACTACCGTAAGATCATATATGTTGGTGTGAAATTGGTACATATAGCTTGATTTGGCTCTATTGTTTTAGTTTTAGGTACTATACTTGTCAGATAGTCTAATCTCTTTGATAATTGGTATTCCTATATAGACGTGATGAGGAGTTTTAAAAGTTTAATATTTTTCTTCTTTCAGGTGGTCATTGAAAGAAGAAAACTTAGGCCGGCTAAAGGTCATGATGAATGGATAGGCTTTGCATATGTAATCTGATAGTGAAAGAAAGAAATAAAAGATAGTCAATAGACATTGACGTGAAGTAATGGCATAGGCCCCTGTACATGCAGAAAAAGGTAAAGAAAAAAAAAATGAAAGAAGAAAGAAAAGGATATGTGACGTGTTGAGGAGTTGTGCAAATACAAATCCAAAAAAAATCCTAGGCTTCTGAATATGCTGTAAAGTCCTTGAGAGAAGGAAAAAAAAATAAAAAAAATCAATGTTAGATCTGTCGGACTTTAATGTGATACATGGAGGAATATTGGAAGGCATGAAAGACTGTTTGGGGAGAGTGTTTATCAATTAGTAAACACCAATAGATGCTTAATTTAGTAAATAAATTAGTCACTAACTAAATAGTAAATGTCTTATATCAGTTAATGTATTCTAATCACTGTACAGTTGGTTTAGGGTGTGAATTGTGAACTTTGAAACGAAGAGAGAATTTTGTTGCTTGATAGAGGTAAGTAACTCTTTTCTTAACTAGTTATATTTTGTTAAAGGTAAGTAACTCTTTTCTTAACTAGTTATATTTTGCTAAATGTTCTCTATTTTAT
>OU015763.1:747246-798448 GCA_907173295.1 Fagus sylvatica | reverse complement strand
GAAACCTTCTGGTTGGTCCATATAGATTTCTTCATCTAGATCACCATTCAAAAAAGCAGTTTTGACATCCATTTGGTGGATAATTAATTTATATATCGATGCTATAGCAACCAAAATTCTAATAGTAGTTAGTCTAGTCACAGGTGAATATGTATCGAAGTAGTCTATCCCTTCTTTTTGAGTATACCCTTTTGCCACTAGTCTAGCTTTGAATTTTTCTATAGACCCATCTGCTTTTAATTTCTTTTTAAACACCCATTTACTCCCTATGGTCTTACACCCTCTAGGAAGTTCAACTAGTTCCCATGTGTGGTTTCCCATGATTGATTCTAATTCACTATGGATTGCATCCTTCCAGAAGGTTGCATCTACTGATTTCATGGCTTCTTGGTAAGTCTTTGGGTCATCTTCTGTGAGAAAGGCAGTAACAAAATCAGGCCCAAAATTTGTTCCAATTTTAGGTCTCTTACTACGTCTCAATTCTTGTGTTGAGTGACTTTCGTCTAAGGTTGAAATTGACCTTACTTGAGGTGTGACTGGTAAAGATTCATTTGAAAATCTGGTTTTCTTCATGGGAAAAATTTGTTCAAAGAAATCAGCATCCCTAGTCTCTACTATTGTGTTAGTTTGTAAGACTAAGCACCTATAGGCAGCACTATTTTCTGCATATCCTATGAACACGCTATCCTTGGTTTTAGGACCTATCTTTTCTCTTTGGGGTTCAGGAATTCCAACTTTTGCCAAACAACCCCACACCTTAAAGTACCCTAAATTTGGTGTGCGACCTTCCCATAATTCATATGGTGTTTTTCTTATCCTTTTATGTGGGACTCTATTTAGAACATGACATGCAGAGAGGATTGCCTCCCCCCACATATTAGAAGGAAGACCTGAGCTAATGAGCATGGCATTCATCATATCTTTTAGGGTTCTATTTTTTCTCTCAGCTATTCCATTTTGTTCGGGAGTACGAGGTGCAGTAACCTCATGAACAATACCATTTTTCTCACAAAAGCTTTTAAGTAGAGATGAACCATATTCTCCTCCTCGATCAGACCTAAGCCTTTTAATTTTCTTATCCTTTTGATTTTCAACTTCTATCTTAAATTTTATGAACATGTTTTCAGCTTCATCTTTACTACTTAGAAGATATACTCTTGTGTATCTAGAGTAGTCATCTATGAACGTAATGTAGTATCTCTTACCACCTCTACTCATAGTATTTTTGAAATCTCCTAAGTCACTATGGATGAGTTCTAAGAGTTCAGAGCTTCTTTCAACAGTTTTGAAAGGTTTTTTAAAGTGTTTTGCTTCTACACATATTTCACATTTTGGGTGTTCAGAATTGGTTAGGTTTGGAATTAGGCTCAATTGTTTCATTCTTTTGAATGGATGCAACATTCACATGCCCTAATCTACCATGCCAAAGATCTAAAGATTCAACAATATAAGCAAAAGAAGTACTAGCTTTATTCATGTTCTCACATTCAGCATCAAGTACAAATAATCCCCCATGACAAAATCCCTTGCCCACAAAGTCCCCATTACGGCTAAGAATAAGCTTATTAGAATCAAATACAAGTTTTAGGCCTGCCTTATTGAGCAATGGACCCAGACACCAAGTTTCTACGCATATTAGGAACATGGAGGACAGTATTAAGAGCAAGAGTTTTTCCTGATGTCAATTTGAGGATGACCTTTCCCTTACCAGCTACCTTAGCAGTACGTGCATCACTTAGGAAAACATTTTCACCATCATTCACTTCCTCATATTCGAGAAATAGGTTTCTATTGGTACATATGTGCCTAGTGGCCCCAGTATCCAGCACCCATTCAGAAATATTATTGACAAGATTGACCTCTGAAACAACAGCAGCTATAACCTCTAGACTCAATTAAATTTGCATGAGGTTTGGGGTGATAAGGATGCCCTTTACGAAGTCTACATTGGGCTGCATTATGCCCAATTTTCCCACACACAAAGCATGGCCCTTTTTTCTTTTTCTGGACCTTATCATGTTTCTTGAACTTATTCTCCCTTTTCTCAAATTTCTTGTTAGGCCCTTTCCCTCGAGTGAATTTCTGAAAATTTTCAGATTTTCCGAGTTGGTTTTGTTCAACCAAATTGGCCTTAGAGGAGAATTCATTGACTAAGTCATTTTTGTCCTTTTGCCGGTTTGATTCTTCAATCCGGATATGGACAACCAAATCTTCTAAAGACATATCACGCTTCTTGTGTTTCAGATAGTTCCTATATTCTTTCCACGAAGGTGGCAGCTTTTCAATGAGAGCAGCTGCTTGGAATGCATCATCAATGACCATTCCTTCAGCAAGAATTTCCAGCACTACATTCTGGTATTCATGGACTTGTTCCATGATGGGTTTGTCATCTATCATCTTATAGTCTAAAAACCTACCCACCACATATTTCTTTAGACCAGCATCTTCTGTTGAGTATTTCTTTTTTAGAGCTTCCCAAATATCTTTTGCAGATTTATAAGAGCAGTAGATATCAAACAAAGAATTTGAGAGATAATGCAAAATATGACCACGACATATACGATTGTCCCTTTCATAAACCAAAGTAGATGCAGAACGTGCAGGTTCAAGGCATATCAGCAGAAACACAATCATTAAACAGAACATAATCCACACGTATTGTTTCCAAGTAAAACAGTAAACGATCAGACCACCTCTTATAGTGATTTCCATCAAAAGGCTCTAGTTTTGACATATCAGGAACAGCAGACATTTGTTAATTAATAAGAGCAACAAATCGCTTCTTAAGATTGTTGGAAAATTTAAATGTGCAGATTGCTCAGATTAATTAACAAAGTAGTAAACAGTAGTTCAACCAAATATATCAAAGCAAACTAGAGAAATAGAAACTTATCAGTATGTTGAGCCGAGGCACGGAACTAAATCCGTTGTCCTTAAGAAGCGATTTCGCCCCCACTAGGAATGATTCCTTCGGTACAAATGGCTCGGGCGGTCGCTCTCCAGGATACAACGGCAGCCTGTTGGTGTGTACTCACTAACAAGGCTTCGAACTCGTCGTTGAATGCCCAAGAACAATTTGACAGTGAAGAAAAATAAGAAGAGAAGTGAGGGATAATTTCTTTGATCGTTGGGGCTGCTCTTATATAGAAATTCTGAACACATATAATGAGAAAGAGCTAAACTTACGAAATATGCTGGCTTGATTCAAGATGTGCTTTCCATAGAAAAATCCCCAATTGTAACGGTAAAGTTTCAAATAGGTTTTGACTTTTCAATCTTCTCTAGAAGGAAAATCTAAATTGGAATGGAATTGGAAAGTGAGTGAGTAGAAAGGAAAAGGGAGAAGATTTGTGGGATTTTTCCCTTTGACACCGTAGATTGCCAAAGAGCAATCTGCTAAGGAGATTGCTACAATATGGCAAAGAAGATAACAAGGGATTTGTCTCCCACTAGACTTCTCACGTGAGAAAAGAGTCAAACATGGGCTTGGGCTTTTTCTAAATCAAAATTTATGGGCTTGGGTTTACTAAAATTTAAAACATACCCAACAACTACTTAGTCCTAATAGAAAAAGGAAATGTTTCTCACCATCTTACCTCATCTCTAAATTCACAGCCTAATTCTACCATAGGGGTGCTTCTTGACAACGAAAATTTTTTCTTGACAAGTAAATTACATAATATTGTGTTCTGGCAGAGTTTTGACGACCCAACCAATACGTGGCTGCCAAGGGCCAAGATTGGATACAATAGACTTACTCATGAAGGCAAAATTCTGAAATCATGGAAAAGTTTAGAAAATCCAAAAAGTGGGAGGTTCTCTACTCCATTAGAAGTAGAAAGAAACGGAATGGCTCACTTGGTACTATACTATTGGAGGTCCGACTTTGATATGTATCAGTATGGCGGGAAAGTGTCTCAGAAAGAATTGAACAACCAATACATAAATGTATCCTATGTTTCCAATAACAATGAAAGCTATTTTATATATTTTGTTGTTTCCCCTTCTACATTCCCTAGATTTGTTTTGAATTTCACCGGGGAGCTCAATCTCTATGTATGGGATGATGATTTGGGCCAATGGAATTTGGTTGGGATGGCAACTCCTCAATGTTGTGAGATTTTTGGTTTCTGTGGGGATTCTGGCATCTGCAATCAGCAGAAGGTACCTCTTTGTGATTGTCCGAATGGATTTAAACCAAGGTATCCAACAAATTGGGACTTATATGATCATTTAGGAGGGTGTGAGAGGATAAATCCCTTACAATGCTCTTAGGGAGGAATCGACACGTTCCTCACGATTCCCAACATGCGCTTTCCAGAGGCATCAAATTATCCCACAGTAAAAAACATTGAGGAATGCAAATTACTCTGCTTAAGAGGTTGTTTTTGCAATGCTTACACTTATTATAATAGATGTGGAATTTATTGGGTATCATTGATGAATCTACAACAACTTTCATCTGATAATATGTCCGGTGGAGATTTGCATATTCGTATTTCCACAGGAAGTAAAAACAAGATATCAAGAAAGGTTGCTTGGATTGTGGGAGTTCTCGTCACACTCATTCTTAGTATTGTTTCTGCCATTTCATGGAGGAGACATTCTGCTGTTGGTTCACTCGAGGAAGTAGAATTTTCATTGATTCTATTCAAGTATCCGGATTTAAGAAGAGTAACAAAGAACTTCTCCCAAAAACTTGGGGAGGGCAGTTTTGGTTCTGTTTTCAAAGGGACATTGCCGAATTCATGCAACAGCCATAGCAGTGAAGAAAATAAGAAGCCTACAACAAGGTGAGAAGCAATTTCGTGCAGAAGTTAGCACACTGGAGCAATCTAGCATGTCAACCTTCTTCGCCTTCGTGGTTTTTGTGTAGAAGCTTCTAAAAGATTTCTCATCTATGAGTACATGCCAAAAGGTTCTCTAGAATCTCATTTGTTCCAAAATGTTTCCATGATTTTGGATTGGAAGACAAGATATCATATTGCAATTGGGACTGCTAGAGGGTTGGCCTACCTTCATGAGAGTTGCAGAGATTGTATCATTCATTTTGACATCATACCTGAGAACATATTGTTGGATGCTGAAGATGTCCCAAAAGTGGCTGATTTTGGTCTTGCAAAGGTAATAGGTCGAGATTTCAGTCGGGTGTTGACTACCATGAGAGGAACCAAGGGCTATCTAGCACCAGAATGGATTTCTGGTGAAGCTGTCACTCCAAAAATTGAGGTTTTCAATTATGGGAAGTTGCTTTTCGAGATAGTATCTGGTAGGAGAAATATAAACATGCTAGATGATGAGATATGTAACTACTTTCCAGCTCGTGTTGCAATTGCAATGAACAAAGGGGAAGACCTTCTAACGCTGCTAGATTACAAATTAAAGGGCAATGCCAACGTGGAAGAGCTAACTAGAGCTTGTAAAGTTGCTTGTTGGTGCATTCAAGATGATCCAAAGGATAGACCAACCATGGGGCAGGTAGTTAAAATTCTTGAAGGAATTATGCAAGTGGGCATGCCTCAAATACCTCTTTATTTCCAGCACCTTTCAGAAAATCCAATGGAAGCCATTGATAACCATGAGACTGAGACTTCTTCAAGTACATATTAATGGGCACAAGCAACAATCTCAATTCTGTCTTTATCATTAGTGAACTCTTTTGAAGTGAAAATAATGCTTGCCCTACTGTTATCTAGTGATCTTATTGTTCCTTTTTATGTAACGCATAAACACAAATGTAATTTGGACTATTATAGTGCCCAAAGCAATAAAGTGTGCTTCTTTGTTTCTCTTTTGGAGGCTATTTGCTTTGAGTCTCCGAAATGTGGCAATCTTATCAAGTTCCTTGCTCTACAGGAGCATTTTGAAAATCAATGAATCTGCTTATATAGCTACCCCTGCTACTTATGCACTAAAAGATTGAATGAAAATTCAAATAATAACCACACACACACAAAAAAAAACTGTAATTAAAAATTGAGAAAAAAAGAAGAAGCAAAAACTCATCACATTCCAAACAGTAAAGTGCCTAAGCTTATGTTTCTAGTCTTATTAATTACTAGTCGTAAACCTGTGCGATGCACATGAACAGTATTGAAAATGAAATCTAAAAAACTCAAGTCTGATTAGATAGGGAGAAGAAAGTGGGTAATTGTTAGGACAATTTCACAACATGTCATCCAAATACGTTATATATTACAAACTGTTAGGCTTTACAATCATAATCAATTGCAAGTTGGACTACAAATTTGGGTAACAGAATCAATTGCAAGTTACAAATTGTCGAGCTTTTTATAGGTAAGATAATCAATTGGAAGAATTTAATTGGAGCCAAACACTGTAGAAGCATATCAAATTACCATAAGTTGTACAATATAATCTGATTCCAAAATCTTTATAAACTATGTAAAGCTTAAGCATGCAGTTCCTCAAAACATACAAATCAGATTTTATCAATGTGAGCATGAGCCTTTGCATTAGATTTTTTTTTTAATTAGTCTTTATATGTAGAGTTCCAGGTGTTGAGGAAGATTGTGGAGACTATATAGCAGAGTGCCCTTTTCTGCATTAGATTTTTTAAAACATTAGGTACTAATATTGCTCACAAAACATATACATGTTAGGGACCAACAACGTATTTTCCTATTTTGGCCTACCTTTTTTCTTCTCCATGAAGTGAGTATTTGTACGATGTTTTTGTTTATTTATTTTTTCTTGTTTCATTTTTACATTGTAGCAAACTTGTTAACCAATTATGTAAAACCCCCCCTCCCAAAAAAAAAAAAAATTAACGAGTCTCACAGTAATATTAGATGAAATTAAGCATTGATTGGATGCACCGTCAAAGTACTATTTTTAAGTTTTAAACTGCCCAGTAGGAATCTGAGTGAATTAAAAGGTATACATCATTTAGTTGCTTTAGACTTATAGCTTATCAAATCTTGAATGCAACTTGTTTCCCACCTATATAAGCCGGAATCCTGAAATCTTATGGTAGTTGGGAAATTTCTAAGAAAATTTTACAATTATAATTTATAATATCATCTTAGCTGTCCAAATGATATTGATACATAACAAACAAACCCGGAAAATGAACTTGGGTTTATGGGTAAAGCTACCAAACAGTTGAGTGGCTAAGCTTGTGTATATGGTCTAATCAACTAGGGGGGATGGTCTTATTCTTTTTTTTGGAAATTTGTTGTTGATTATGAGTTTGCCATAATTTGTGTTTGCGTGTTTGATATGTTTATTCTTTGATATGTTTATTCTTTGAGCCATAATTTGGGTGAGTTTACTTGTGTTTATTCTTTGACCCATAATTTGGGTGCTTGTGGAATAAAGTATCTCTTTGGGATATATGCATCTTCACAATAATTTCACAAGAAGTTTGTTTTGAGTTGTGATAAGTCCCACTAATCTTTATCTATTTTGTTTTATTTTGAATTGTGATGGGTATACAATGAAAATGTTGTGAGTATTGTTGTGTCCGTAGAACAACTCTATATCAAATGAATGAGATAATTATTTCTTGAACAAGGTAATGTGTATATTTTATAATATTCCTTATTTCTCAAAATATATATATATATATATTTTTAAATGTTCAAGAAGTGAAAATTCTGGAATTTTACAGTATTTCAACAAGAAACACACATGGAAACTTCATGTCTTTGAATAATAGACTAATACAGGGTCAAAGAGTGAGTGCATTTAGACTTTTGGATCTTTAATTCAAGGAGCACTATGATTGAGTAGAAAAGTCTACAACTGAAGTACTGCAACTTGAATAAAATTAGAGAGAGAAAGAGAGAACAGAAACCTCTCACTTGATAATAGCTAGTAAGATTTACAATCACAGCATGGTGCAAAGCATAAGCAAGAAGTCATGGTGTCGTTTTGCTCTACTTCTCCTCATCATCATGTCACTCAAAGCCCATCTCTCCACTGCATCTGATACCATATACCCAGGCAAGTCTCTCGCATGGAACCAAACTCTAATTTCCAGAAATGGAATTTTTGAACTGGGTTTCTTCACACCTGGTAAGTCTCAAAACTATTACGTAGGCATATGGTATAAAAAGATAGCAGAGAAAACCAGTGGTTTGGGTAGCAAACAGAGACTTCCCAGTCTCTGATCCATCCTCTTCAGAACTACAACTTTCTGAGGATGGTAATTTAGTCCTAACTCAAAAAGGAGGTCCTTACTACAAATTTACAACCTTTGGTATGCCTAACTCTACTGTAGGATTGCTTCTTGACAACGGAAATTTTATCTTAAGAAGTAAATTAGATAATGTATTGTGGCAGAGTTTTGACGTGCCAACCAATACGTGGCTGCCAGGGGCCAAGATTGGGTACAACATACTTACCAATGAAAACCAAACTCTGAAGTCATGGACAAATTCAGAAAATCCTAAAATTGGGCGGTTCTTTACTGAATTACAAGTAGAAAAAAATGGAACGAGTCTGATGGGAACCAACTTGACACTAAGGTCACTATACTATAAGGTGGGGTACAAGTTTTCGTTTGAGTATCTCCCAAATGTCTCTGTGAAAGAATTGAACAACTTTCTCATAAACGTATCCTATGTTTACAATAAGAATGAAAGCTATTTTATATATTTTGCTGTTTCCCCTTCTACATTAACTAGATTTGTTTTGGAATACACTGGGGAGCTCAATTTTTATGTATGGGATGAGTATTTGCGCAAATGGAATTTGGTTTGGATGACACCTCTACAACATTGTAAAATTTTGGGTTTCTGCGGGGATTTAGGCATCTGCAATCAGCAGAAGCTGCCCCTTTGTGATTGTCCGAAAGGATTTAAACCAAGGTATCCAATAGATTGGGACTTATATGATTACTCAGGGGGGTGTGAGAATAATTCCATTACTTGGAGGGCACATTCCATTGGTGCACTCGAAAAGGCTGCTTTGAGGGTTGGAGTTCCCTCCGTGCTCACGTTCCTTATTGGAATTGTATTGGCCATTACATGGAGGAGACATTCCGGTGTTGGTGCACTCAAGGAAGTAGAATTTTCTTTGATTCTGTTCAAGTATAGGGATTTACGAATAGTAACAAAGAACTTCTCCCAAAAACTTGGGGAGGGCGGTTTTGGTTCTGTTTTCAAAGGGATATTGCCGAATTCAACCGCCATAGCAGTGAAGAAAATAAGAAGTCTAGAGCAAGGTGAGAAACAATTTCGTGCAGAAGTTAGCACACTTGGAGCAATCCAACATGTCAACATTCTTCGCCTTCGTGGTTTTTGTGTGGAAGCTTCTAAAAGATTTCTCATCTATGAGTACATGCCAAAAGGTTCTCTAGAATCTCATTTGTTCCAAACTGTTTCCATAATTTTGGCATGGAAGACAAGATATCGTATTGCAATTGGGACTGCTAGAGGGTTGGCCTACCTTCATGAGAACTGTAGAGATTGTATCATACATTGTGACATCAAGCCTGAGAACATATTGTTGGATGCTGACTATGATCCGAAAGTCGCTGATTTTGGTCTTGCAAAGGTAATAGGTCGGGACTTTAGTCGGGTTCTGACCACCATGAGGGGAACTAGGGGCTATCTAGCACCAGAATGGATTTCAGGTGAAGCTGTCACTCCAAAAGTTGATGTTTTCAGCTACGGGAAGTTGCTTTTTGAGATAATATCTGGTAGGAGAAATGTAAACATGCTAGATGATGAGATATGTAACTACTTTCCAGCTCGTGTTGCAATTGCAATGAACAAAGGGGAAGACCTTCGAACATTTCTAGATTTCCAATTAGAGGGCAGGGCCAACATGGAAGAGCTAACTAGAGCTTGTAAAGTTGCTTGTTGGTGCATTCAAGATGATCCAAAGGATAGACCAACCATGGGGCAGGTAGTTAAAATTCTTGAAGGAGTTATGCAAGTGGGCATCCCTCAAATACCTCTTTATTTCCAACGACTTTCAGAAAATTCCTATGGAAATGATTGTTTACCATGAGACTGGGACTTCTTCGAGTTCATATTAATGTGCACAAGGTACTATCTCTACTCTGTCTTAATCATTTGTGAACTCTTTTATAGTGAAAATAATGCTTGCCCACCTATTATCTAGTGATCTTATAGTTCCTTTTATATATGTAACACAATTTATGAAAAAAATATTCCACTTCCACTGTTAGTAGCTAAGGACACAGCAAATGGACACATGATTAAACCATTCTCATTATACTTCAGCACTTATTCGAGTGGCTTTGTAGCTGCCATTGCAATTAAAATAAATCACTCTATTTAGATATTTGTATTCGTAATTTCTTATATATATCCTGTCCTAAGAGGGTTCTGTTGTCTTTTCTTTTGTATGATAACGATGTCAACACAAAATACGGATTTTTACAATAGGTGAAACTCCAGTATTGATGTTGCAGTAGACCTTTAAGAATATGAACCCTCAAAGGTGGAAAGGATTCATGTAACCAAACCCAATTGGGTTTATTTATTTTTCAATTGTCGAGTATTGATTAGGACCCAAATAGTCATGCTATCTATGTCTCAGTTACACTTTCATCATACATATATCTACATAAATGTTTATCTGGTGTACAGTTTCTCTTTCTTTTTTGTTATTTGTCATTTGCGGGTTTCATTTTTACAGTAATTGTTTGTGAAATCTTCAACCTGGTTTAAAATTGATGTATTTTTGTTTCAACTTGTTTGTTGTCGCCTTGTTCGGATGAAGTTGAAGCTGGCACCAAATGGTATGATGGAGCTGTTGGTAAATCAAGCTTGACTGCCTCTTCTTCTCATGGTCGTATTGATAATGTATGGAAGACTTCTAAGGAACATACATGGAACATACATGTACATGGGAAATTGATGAGTGTCCTAGTTTTGATCTTGGACTTTGAAAAATTAGCTAATACATAGCAATGTAACATATATGTGCCTTTGAGTACAAATATGACCCCATTGTTGTGATTATTCGAAGAACATTCAAGACCAAAAATATGACCCCATTGTTGTATTTGCAACCATCAGATACAATATTTTTTTCTTATTCTGATTATTCAGCTTGAATGTCATGATAATTAAAACAATTAACATTAAAAATTGAATGTCTTGCTACATGCTTGCCTCAATTATTTAGGTTGGTTACATCTCTGAAGGGGAATCATATTGTGTTGTGGCCAGGCAGTTCGAGAAGGTGATGACAGCATAATACCCTATGCAGAGGAGTTTCTTTCACCAAAATAGATATTATATTGGAAAACACATTAAACAATGTAATTGAATACTAAGCATCTATAGGATATTAACATATCAAACAATTACAGTTGTTACCCTTGTTATCTATCCTTATTAGCGGACTTCAGAATTTAATTGGAGCCATACACCCTAGAAGCATATCAAAATGCCATAAGTTGTACAATATAATCCGATTCCAAGGTCTTTATAAACTATGTAAAGTTTATACATGTAGTTCCTCAAAACATACAAATCAGATTTTATCAATGTGAGACTTGAACAGAGTGGAAAATGCTTTGTACAATACAGAAAAAACGAAGCACGGGTGGCTAGTTTTAATGTGTGGTATGACATGCATGATTTGGAACCGTCAATTATACATGCGCGCAAATCTCCATTGTAAGCTTTGAAACTTTAAAGCAACGGATAAATACAAATTCTAGTTACAAACTAATGCAGATAGTGCCCTTTTCTGCATTGGATTTAAATAATCTATTATCTATACTATAATGTAAAACCGAAGCTTTTTGACTTTTGGTTGACCTCATAATATTGTGCCACATAAGCTTTTGAGTTCTTACAATTTTACACCTCATTATTTTAATATATATATATATATATATTATATATATAATTGAATTTAAATTTTATTCTATAATTAAACATCTCATTAGAATCTTGACATATTATATTTTCTTTAATAGAAATAATATATTATTCCATATATATAAACACAATCATAATAAATGCCTAATACTATAATATATTTTATATATAAACACAATAATAATAAATGTCTTTTAATAATTATCAATTTTCATATTTAGATAAAATATAAAAGACAATAAAAATCATAGTTAGAACCAATAATTTTTTAGATTTAATTTTAATTCATTTTCTGTGCATCGCACGGGTTTGCGACTAGTATAAACTAATAGCTGAGGACTCAGCTATCTCCCTAGACATGCCACGTAGGATTTTCTATTCTCATAGCAATCTAAATCACATTTATTCTTCCCATATTTTTTCCTTATTTTAATATTGTCATTTATTTTTATCCTTATCTATAGGGATTTCTTAACTATTCTTTCCTTATTTTAATATTGTAATTTACTTTTATCCTTATCTGTAAGGATTTCCTATTTAACTACAATTAATTCAACAAGCAAATTAATTTTTTCCCTCTTTCTCAAACGCATGACTCCTCCTCTATTTTCACTCACCTCATTTAATTTATTCAAGAATTCAATTTTATTCCTTTCTTCCTAAACGTTCCTTTTTTTTTCTTTTTTCTTTTTTGTATTTCGCCTCTTCCTCTTCCTCTTCCTCTTCCTTTTTTTATTAAGGTATAATAATTCATACATATATAAGATGGAATTATGCACAAAACTCCATTGTGCATAATAATTAATACACACACACACACACACACATATATATATATAATGGTATTATTTATATGTTTTAATTATTATATAAACTCAATCAATCATAGCAAAATGAAGTTCTTTCAAAATAAGCATATTTAGGCACACCACCTCCCTCAAACAACTATAACTCAACCATGTTTTATGTAGACGAACCAACCTCTTGGTGGGTTTGAGCTTGGTTATATTTTTAGGCACCCTGTCTCTCTCAAACATCAATAACTAAAAAACTTCTGATCTCCCTTCTCCCAACTATTAAATTATCAAAAACAAACAACTTCAAGGTGCAACCCTCTATTTTACTGTTGTCTTCAACCCCAAAACCGACACATTTCAATGCAGGATTTACCAACTGCCTCTCTCAAACAACTATAACTCAAGAGATTATTCTATCTTGTAATATAGTAATCAAACAACCACAATGTTTGGTGGCAAAAAAAAAATTCCAAATTTTTTATTTTCAACCAATTATTTTATTGACCTCTATCTCTTTCAAATTTTGCAAATATGGTTCCCAAATATAAATCACTCCCATGAAATGAGCTATCATATAATTGAAATATCCCCCAACTAAAATAGAGTCAAGTCATATAGGAAGACTCCTAACTATGTAAAATAGTAGTTCCAAACCCCTTATATATTTATGTCAATACACTCTATCACCCATTAACTCTACAAACTAAAAACAAAATCACATGAACATATTCACTTGAATGCAAATTTTAGTAGTACAAAAGATTCTATATATTCAAGCACACCATCACTTTCTTGGTATTCAACCAAAGAAGCAAGCACTTAAAAGTATATCATTTAGATATATCGGAGAAAATTACAAAATATAAATCAAATAAAGAAACCAACCTAATTTTTATAGAGAGCCAATTTCCAAATCCTCTAACACGTATTCATCATTTATGCAAGTCCAAGATTCTATGTTAAAAAATTTGCCACTAAATACGTATTGCCACACATGAATATGTTTAGACATGGGTGAATGTGTTTTTAAGAATTCACATGTATTTACTGGCAAATTCCTATATTAAATTTTTAGTGGCAATACATATTTATAGACATTGGTGAATATGTTTTAGGAATATGTAATGAACTTGGGTTTGTAAATTAAATAAGAAAGAATAGATTGGGTTTAATTTTCCCATGCTTTATTTTATGATCTCTACGGCTTAAATACAACCCAAATTATCCTAAGACTCCTATCCAATAAACAATTCCTATGCAGCACAACTCTTAAGCAGCAACTACACGTAACAAAAATATATGCAAACTGAATATTCCTATCCAAAGAGTACTATAATCCTATACAAAGATTAGGATACTGCTGCAATCCCAGGTAACTCTTCTACACTCTATGCATTATCCCCATGTACTCGGGTCATGACAGAATTCTAACCCAGATTAACCAAAAGGCAACGTCCACTATCTTGAAGAGATTTTCCATAATCTATTAACCTTCACTAACTATAGATGGTTTAAGTACTGAATTAAGGGCAGATTCGTAGATAACATAGTCCATTCGGTGACTATAAAAAGTCTTCCCTAGTAATATCTTAGAAACCTAGACCATATCTTAGACCCCACCATACTCAACCTTACGGCCTTAGTACTGAACAAAAAAAGGCCTCCACTACTTCTGCTGCACAGCTATCCTGAAGGAATGAAGAACAGAGCATACTGAAATGAAATAAAAATAAATAAACAAATACCTACAAAAATTAAGGTTCTGCAGGAAATTCTTTTTTAGTATATGACCTGTTAAAAAATAAATACAATATCTAATGCCCCCACACCCCACAATTAAGAAGAACTGCAGCAAGCAAAAGGCCAAGGGGCAAGGGCATCAAAGCACACTGTTTAAATATGAAACCCACACCCAAAGTTAGAATATAATTCCTTGTATATCAAAGAGGAAAAAAAAAAAACGCTAAAAAAAATTATAACATACCTGTGCCTTTGCAGAAACTCCACCAAGGTTACCTGCAATTGCAAAGCTTTGGCGAAAACAATTAAGACTACACATGAAAAGCTGGAATATTTAGCAACATCTGCCACCAAGCACCTTTTCTATGCTCATTCTTTTCCACACTCCAAAAATAAATTAAAAATTCAAAGTTATTTATTATATAGAAACTTATATCTCAAACCCTCACTTCCTAAAAATAGAGCCACATATTAATTTGTTATGCTAACCAACAAATTTCAACACAAAATTTCAGTCTTGGACTTCCATTTATATATATAGATAGAAAGAAGTGAACTTTAACCATTTTTATTGTTGGTCTTGTCCATTTTTTATTGACATCGGTCAGCATTCACATTTATGGTTGGTCTTGTCCATTTGTTTTTAACATCTCTTAGAGCATTCGCATTTGAATAGGCATACCCAACCTTTTCTTAAATAAAACTATAAACTCACAAACTGCTCAAACATTAGCCTCTTCAACCTTAATTTAGAAAATCTATTTGCACAATATAAAAAAAAAAAAAAAAAAAAAAAAAAAAAATAAAAATAAAAATCTATTTGCTATAGTTGCACAAGGTATACATTAGATCAACAAACCAACATAATACACTTTAATATTCCTTTTCTTTCTCTTCTGGCTCTCTCTCGTTTGTGACACCGAGATCCGTTGTAGACTCGCTGGTGGTTCACAAACAACAACGATCTTCATCAACGAGAGGAAGAGAACAGCAAACGCCACCAATTGACCTCCACTTCAACAGATCTCCACCTCGCCCCGTCGTTAGCGTCACCGTTTGAAACCCTCGTTGCCAATTCACGTGGAAGACGAACTACCATGTGGGTGATTGTGGATGAGTTGTATATGATTGTGGTTGAAAATTTCTGTTTCTACATCGCTTTGTTGTTAAGGTTTTTGTTCCTTTAATTTTTTTTCCCTTTTTGTTCCTTTGGTTTAATTGATTTCGGAGAAAATAGTGGTTGATTGTGTTAATTTGGGGTTGAAATTGTGGCGAATTGTGTTGATTTGGAGTTGAAATGGTTGTTGATTGTGTTGATTTGGGGTTGAAATTGTTGATAATTATATTGATTTAGGGTTGAAATCGTGGTTGATTGTGTTGATTTAATTTGATAGGTAGTTGCTGTTTGATGAAATCAAAATGTTTTTGGATAGTTGATGTAAGGAAATTGGAGAAGGTGGAAGGAATAAAAAAAAAAAATTGGATAGAGAAAAAATAATCAAGAGTTTCTTTTTCTTTTTTTGATTATGTTATTTATGTTTTTCCATATACGGATATATCTCATCATAAGGCCCTTAGATTCTTAGCAAACCCACCTTTATAAACACATAAGTCCTAATTTAGTAATTAGCCTTGTGTTTAATTTACTCCAATATCATAAATTATAAGATTATGAATATATGAAGAATATATAAGAATTAAATTTTATATGGATGATGAATTAATTGATTAAAAATCATTCATTCTTTGGTATATAAAGGTTAAAAAATTTCTAAAAAAATGCAAATAAAGTATGACATAAATTCACCAGATATCATAATTGGAGAGCATGCGATTTGTGTTTTTTCAAACACAAATTTTGGGTTTAAAGTCCTAAAGACGTGACATTTTTCAAAATTAGTAACACGATTACGATGTTGATGTAAAATTCGAAATACATTTTAAAATATTTTGTAAGTAATTATCTTATAAGATTTAAGGGTGGAGAACTTCCTCATTGTTGTGAGCAGAAGCCAGTGATAGTTGATCTTATGCCAGGAGCACGTTTTAACAAGCAGTTTTCCAATTGTTGCAAGGGAGGGGTGCTAACCTCCATGATACAAGACCAAACTAAGTCTGTAGCTGCTTTTCAGATGAATATTAACAAACCTTCTGTTATAAATAAATCCGAAAGCTTCATGCCACAAAATTTCAGTCTTGGACTTCCTGGTTATACTTGTGGAGAACCATTTGAAGTCCCACCAACCAGGCACAGGGAGGATGGAGGCCGTAGATGGACACAAGCTATTGGTAAGTATTGAATTTTTTTTTTTTTATTGTTTTATCTGTGTATTTAATATATTTGTTGAATCTGTAATCCATTAGGAGTTAGACACCCAAAAAAATATAAACTAAAACTTCTTTTTAGTATAAAACCAAAGGACAAAAGCTTCATCAACATTCATGGGCTCCTTATCTATTGGCGTTTACACGAACCAATTCAATCCAAAAAAGAAAAAGAAAAACACAATCAATCATAAGAAGAAAAAAGTATATATTAAATCAACAATCCCATTAGGAGTTAAACACCCAAAAAAATATAAACTAAAACTTTTTTTTAGTATTAACATAAAATAGTTCTCAATGTGTTCTGCATGTGGCTCTTCTCTCAATTGCTTGTTCCAATCTGCCTTTTTCATTCACGTTTTTTCCTGCTTGTTTTGAAATGAGATTTCTTTCGCCTTTTGAATCTTTAGTATAGGCCTTTAGCAATTTCAGAACCAAGATCGATAATACGAGAACAAAAATGAAAATCACAGGGGAGGCAAATAACTTTATTTTAAGAATGCATTTGGCTATTCCTTGGCATTATCAAACGCCTACTCAACCATGCATAATAACACCCTATACTACCTACACGCAAAAAGAAATACATGATGATAGGAACAAACCCACAAAGGCAATCGGACATGAATCTTAGGAAACCACACAAAAGTGTTTAAATAGGAGATTAGGGTGCAATCAATCGAGGAGATGAGGAGGTGAGGGAGATGAGGAGGTGAGGGAGATGAAGAGGTGAGTGAGTTCAAGATGTGAGGAAGAGGAAAAGCCTATGAAAATGGAGAGAATTAAATAGAGGTAAATGTTAAGAGGTAAGAGTAAGATAATTAATTAATTAGAGGTATAGGTGAGGGGGAAGGGTGTGGGAATAGAAAATCTGATATGACATCTTTAAGGAGAAAGCTAAAGCTTCACCTATTAGTTTATATAATAGATATTGTTTTTGTAAGTTTGCACGAAAGTTGCAGTCCTGTCATAAACTGTCACGTGAACATCAACTCTAAGATCCTCCTCAAAGTCTTGATCACCAAAACTGAATTTTGTTGATTTGATTTTGTAGCGCCTTGAATACATCAATACTCTTGGATTGATGGTGAGGGATAGGTTTGTTTAAAAGAACACAACTTAAACCCTAATCTCACGTGTCGTCGCCCAAGAAAGAGTTATTATGTCATCTATAATGCTCTAGAGAGAAAATAGCGCGGAGTTCTCTAAATTTGGACTGATCTAATACTTTATATAGAAAATAGCATCCTACCTTGCGATCAGTCGCATGCAGTCATGTTTCACTTAAACATGATCAGTTGCACAATTTATCATCTTAATCGTTATGAAAAATGTAATGAAACTTGTGCAGTTGTTCGTTATGAAAAATGTAATGAAACTTAAGAAACTGCATTTGTGCATTGATCTCTCTTGAGGTTTCGAACAGTGATATCTGGACACTTTAACACAATGACTACATGGACTTATAAATATATAATTTTTCTCTCCCATTATCAATGTGGGATTCATTTTTTTTCAAAACACTAACTCCCCACTTTAAACTCATTAACCACATGAAAATCTCATATCTTCACATATAATTTTTTTCAATTTAATTTAATATTATTTCAAATTAATATCAAAATGTTCCAACAGTAAGCATATAATCCATTTAAAGCAACAATTCAAGAGAAACTAGTATGAGTATTTACACTAACAAATTAGTTATCCACTGTTACATCAGCTTATTCAATATATAGATGACATACGTACATAAAGAACACAGTCTGTCAGCATAAGTTATGGTAAACTTCAAAATGTCCCAACGAGTAAAGTAATTGACATATATAGTTTAAGAGGTAAACCACCTTCATGGTGATAAACCTCAAGAGCAGTAACTTAGGCCAACAGAAATTATGCTTAAGTAAATTTTCGAAGTTTTTACTGTTATTAATGTCCAGTTGGTCTTGTTATGCCTTTCCCCGTATACAGAGAAGGCATGAGCTGAGGTTATAAAACAGCTTGAAAATTAGGTAACCATACAAAGATGGATATTGATTCCAACCTAATCAAATTCAAACTACAAGATATACCAAAGACTCCTCCAATATCACTTAACCTTTTGATGTAATTAAGGCAAGAATATAATTGCTGATATTGGATTATAAAAAGAAATTTATTTTTGAAAATGGACTGTCCAAATAAAGAGAAGCCTCAACGCCCAACAGAAACTATAGTTCAATCAATAGAATCAGTGTTCTAATGTTCTTCCTTGATGGAATACCAACTACAGTAATTTTAAGGAAAGACATGAAGACATTATAATTCTTGATTAAACTGTGCATCTGCATCACACATTCACATCGTCATAACACTAGTATTTTTATTTAAAAACATTTACTTTCATCTTAAAAAATAAATAAAAATAAAAAGTAATAGTGGGATCGGAGGCCGTTTCACGTAGCAATTCTGAAGTAATTGACAAAAATAAAAAAATGTTGACTATGTCCGAGAGAGAGAGAGAGGACTTTTTATTTTGGGTAACTTGTGGGTAATAGAGCATATAGCTAGGGTCATTATTTTCTCTAGTGGGGAAAGGATGAATTACTCATACCTTTTCCCATTTTAGTGAGTCATGCCCTGCCAGGTGCTTATCTGACTGTAAACTCTTCTACTTCATGGACCAACAGTCCTTCTGCTCCCCATTTTGTAAAATTCGATGATGGTTCATTTGTGATAAATGATAATCATACTTGTCAGTGGATGCACTATCTATCTAGGATATGGATATCCTTTTGGTTGTGATTTCTTCTGTAACCAAACATGCAACGATACTTATCTATTTGCCATTTTCACTCTTCTTTTAGTATATTAATTGGCTTCTAGCGAAAAATTGTGAATTCAAATTTTTATAATCATGTAACTTGAACGTGATCGTTAATTTTAATATTCAATTACGTTATAGGATGCAATTTGAAAATTTTATTACAATTGGAATGGTGATCATAAGTTTTATAGTTGAGAGGTAAAGACGTAAAGTGAAAGTAACTCCAAAGTTTAAAGTGGTCTTCTACAATTAACACAAATAAATAAACATAAAAATCTATGATGATGTTTGGCAATATGTATTAGGTTTAGTGGTTATCCCTCTTTCCAAAAAACCCTATCCCAGTGTGGGTTCGATCCCCGAAATCTTCAAAATATACGTATGTGAGAGTTTAGATAACCGAAATCTTCAAAATACATGTGTGTGAGAGTTTAGATTAAAATTGTTATCATTTAAAAAAAAAAAAAAAAAAAGCAATTTGCGGAAGAAATCGGATATAATATAATTTTCAAAACCAACTTCAGTCCTGTTTTGGAATCATTTCCCTACTTGACAACATGGAAACGGCATTTACTGTTCTTGAAAACAGCTGCCAAACACTGTTCTTGAAAACGGCATGTTGGGTAGTATTCCACCTTTTCTTTTGCCCAACTTTTTATCCTTTACTTTCCACGAAACACTGATTTGATTTAGTTGGCACTTGGCACTATGTGACAAGTAATGGCTGCCATCATTCCACGACGTGTATATTACATCTTAAGTGGATAATGATTTAACTATCACCCTTCTGTTTTGGCCAACTTTTTATCCTTCACACTTTCCACTAAATTGGATCCTGATCCACACTGATTTGATTTAGTTGGCACTATGCCACAAGTAATGGTTGCCATTTTGCTATTATTCCATAGAACTATCAAGAGCATTACTTTTAAAGAAAGATAAAAAAAGGTATTCTAAGTACTCAGGAATTTTTTATTTTATTTTTGCTAATAGCACTCAGGTATTTAAACACCTAGAACATTCACATCACATTATGTAAAAAATCTCTATTTTACCTCTTCAAAATGTTATTAATAAGATAGATGCAACCTAATTGTAGCAGTAGAAACTTAAGTAAATTAGACGCAAACAAAAAGAAAATATAATATACATTGATACAAACCCAGCAATTGAACCTAAGCACTCACAAAGAGGTGAAACTTTTTGGGGAGAGGAATGACCATTGAGGCGAATACCCATGTTGTAATTTAAATGCATATTTGAAATAACATATATTGTGTCTAACAGATTTGACTGGAATATATCAATTTATATCTGAATTAATTAATAAGATATAAATATAGATACCTCAGGTAGACAAAGTGAAAAGTTTGAAAGCTCGAGTAGACAAAGTATAAATGGGTCAAACCATAGGTGGGTAAAGTATACTTTCTTTTAATAATAATTAGCCCACCCCAAATTAAACTATTCACCCACCCTTTAAGCCCTCTTAACTCAGCCTAAATATCTGGCCCTTTAACAAAAAATCAGCCCTAACTAGGACAAATCAGAAGAAGAGAAACTCCTCTACCCTAATAAATAGACTAAACACTAGCCTGTCCCTTTATAAAAAGAATACTCCCCCACAATTCTACAAGTATAACATGAGAAAAGAAATAAGAAAGGTGAGAAATGAGAAAAGTCAAGTGAGAGGAAGTTAAAGTGGAAAAAACGCTTCTAGGAAGCATCATGATTTATAAATACCCCCTACACTTGCCAATTTACAGAAATACCAAGCTTTCATTTATAATCCAAATCCCAAGTTGTACAATCTAACATATTAAATTGCATGTGCGTATCTCCTTAAAAAAAAAATTAAAAACATTACATGTAAGAAGTGCATATTAAATTACATGTGAATAACAGTACCACTACATTGAAAATAGTTGGAAAACAACTATACTTCAAAAATGTTTTATGGTTATTTTTCATCTTTGTGTCTTGTGTGTTGAAATTTAACTCATCCTGATTGATTTCAACTCATCCTCTCTTTAATTTCTTCCTCTCCCATTAATTCATCAATCAATCAGTTCAATCCTTTCAACACTTTGTAACATATGAAATTAAATCCCTTAACTCCAACTTTTCCCCTTTTCTCTCTCTCGACTCCTCCTCTTCTAACGTTCTCTCTTCAGCCTCTTCCTCTCCCCTTCAAAGGAAGAGAGACAGCGAGAGGATAATAGAGAGAGAGTGTGTGAGAGAAGAGATGAAAGGGCCCACTGACTTATTTTTCCCTATATATTTCCAATTGTTGTCTCTCAACTTCCGCAGAAGCCACCGCATTACAAGCAAATTTGGAAACTCCCTTTGAGGTGATATATTTTTTTAACGACCTTCTTCAGAGTTTTTGCAGTGCAATTTTGATAGTTTGTGGTTTATTTCTATTCTTCATGTTTCTATTCTTCTAATCACCAATGTTCTATTAGAAGATAAGTGTACTTAGTTTTGGTTGTTGTCTTTACAATGTATTATTTTATTTAGAAGGAAAAAAATAAAAAAATAAAATAAAATTTCACACTGTATGATTTTTTTAATTTATGTTTTCTCTTTATTTTGTGGAGGTATTCCTACGAATTCCATTATTCTTCTTTTAGGTTTTAATTTATTCTAGAGTCATTTTCAATTTAATTGGATATAAAGTTTCTTTTCTTTAAATATTATATTCAGTAAATTTCTCGTGCATCGCGTGGGATTGCGATTTGTATAAATTAAAAGTTGAAGCAAAGAGAATTTTTTTTTTTTCTTCAAACACCGTCACGTCATAATCCCTACACCCACATACGTCCATATCATCCTACCCTCTTTTTCACTCTCGTTTTCTCTCTCTCTCATCTTTCACCTTTTCATCTCCCCCTCACCTCTTCATCTCCCACTCTCTCCCCCCCTCGCCTCTCCATCTCCCTCAACTCTTCATCTCCCATGGGTTTTTCCACCCTTTGCTTCTTCATCTCTCTCACCTCTTCATCTCCAAAGGGGTTTTCCTTCACCTCTTTACCTCCCCAATTGATTGCACCCTCGATCTCCTATTTAAACTCTGCACTACCCACTGCCCCAACAATTAGTGATGCTCCACTTGAATTGTTTTTCTACCCCCTATGCTTCTATGGTGGTTTGTGTATGAAAGAAGCAATTTTTTTTTTCCTCTTTTGCTCTTTAATTCGATTTGTGGATTTGTGGTATGTGTTATGACTAAGATTGTAGTTTTTATTTTTATTTTTTTTATTGGATTTATGGGTTCTGAATCTTTGTTTGTAGTTTTGTGGTGGTTGGTATATTTTTTTTCCCTTGGTTTTGTGATTGAAGTTGTGTGTTTTGTGTTATGGTCAAATTTGATTTGATTTGTTTTGTTTTGTATATATATATATATATATATATATATATATATATATTTCATTACATAAATTTGATGATAATTGAAACTATTCAAAAAGTTGATGCTACAAGTGTTCACGGGTCTACCTTATAAATAAATTTCTTATATTTTACACACAAAGTTAAGACATTTTTGCGCATCGCGCGGGTTTGCGACTAGTAATAATAATAAATAGAGCATGAGCATGGTAATGTTTAGGCACAAATAAATCCACATAGTGCCAACATTTACCAACTGTTGTTGTAGTGGTCCGTCTTACTAGTTGTCACTTCAACAGCTTTGCCAAAAATCCACAAAGGCAAATCATCAGTAGTTTTCTCCTAGTAACGTGTATGATAGGCAACAGTAATGCTACTTCTCAAATTGTTGAGATGTTTTTAGATCATAAGATATGAGGCTTTAATCTTGAATTCCATTATCTTGTTGTAATAATTAAAATATCAACTAGGCATCGAATGTAAGGATGGCATGCTTATTAACACCACATGTAGCATCACGGTAGATGAAATATGGTACCACTTCTAAACTGACTGAAGTCCTCTTTAGTCTTTAGCATTGTCATACATAGCTTGAGACAGGTCAATAGCATCCACGGTTGCCCCAGCTGAACAAAACAATGGGGTGACCAGGTAAATTTAAACACCCTCACATACACATGCTTGTAAATTTTTTAAATAGGTAAGAATGAAGTTCTAGAAATTGCAGCAAGCTATTGTAAATTAAGGCAAAATTAGCAGAGAAGTACATATTTGCCTGGAAAGATGTACCGCTTATGATGCTCGGGGAATTTTAGCACCGGATGATTGTTGAAAAGGCCTCCACGTATGATCAATGAAGTAATGGCATGTTTGGAGTCTCTATGTGCCAGTATGTATGATGATTGTTTCTTTCTATGTTGCTGATTTTTATTAAGAAATTTTCAACCTATATTCATATGCTGAATGACAGAACAAAAGGAGTACCTGTTCAATGCAAGACAACCTACTCTCAGTTCTAGATAGTTCACACACCTTTGCATCCAAAAATCCATAGCTTTAATGGCATAATCTTTCAAGGACTCCACAAGTCTATGCAAACTTATTAATTTATTTTTTTTAAAAAGTACAGAGTTAGCTTCCCAAATGTAATAATGAGCAGGTCGTCTGGTCCCCTATCAAATTCCATGTTCAATAAAGACATAATTTAGAATATGAAGCAGATACATCTGTATCTACAATTTAAGGCATTGGGTTAGGGTAGCAGCCTATTTTTATAACTTGTTTATTAAATAGCAATTATTAACCGAATGCCTCCTACAATTATATTCCCTCATACTTTTCGATACCATCTATCAAACCGCTGAAGGTTAGAACTCGTGACCATTGCTCCATCCTATTAAACAGCCCTTCCCTTCCACCATTTTGGTCTAATCAATTATACGACTTGGTCTTAATCTGTCTTGTCGAATGGGAATTTATGTTATCTGTGAATTTTTGTTTGTGCCAAGATATGTTAATTCTTTGACACATTCTTTTGCTGTTTTAGGCCTCTGCTTGTATTGCTAATTGAGTGCCCCACCCCATTTCCTCCATCCAGACTTGTGTGAAGGGAGATAGTTTGTCCCTAATAAAGGAAAAACAGAAATTTATGTTAAAGAAGTCAAAAATATGGAAGTTTAAGGAGCATAAATACGAATTTTTCCACACGGAGAATGCATTGAAACTTCGTGTCTTTCAATAACATGTGGTCCTCAAAAAGCAACGACTTCTGACAATGTTTTTGGACTTTTAAGGCTTTAACTGTTTAACTGTGCATGGAGGTCTATTGCCCCCCTCTCATGGTAATAATGAATGAAATTAACACTTGATTGGGATGCACCTGTAAATAACTATTTTTAAGTTTCTAACTTCCTAGCAGGAATATGAGTGAATATACATCATGGAGTAGCTTTAGACTAACAGTTTATGAAATCTTGAATGCTGCAACTTGTTTCCCACGTATATAAGCTAGAATCCTGAAATCGATGGTAGTTTGGAAATTTCTAAGAAAATTACACAATTATATCATCTTAGCTGTCCAAATGATATTGATACATAACAAACACAACATGAAAACGAACTTGGGTTTATGGGTAGGGTAGAACTACCAAACAGTTGAGTGGCTAAGCTTGTGTTTATGGTCTAATCAATTATATGTCTTGGTCTTGTTGTTTTCACCTTGAATGGAAATTTATGTTATCTATGAGTTTGCGTGTTTGATATGTTAATTCTTTGAATACTTGTGGAGGAGAAGATATCTCACACATGAAAACAAAAAATACAAGTATACTGACAAGAGAAACTCACATTGAAACTTCCATGTCTTTGAATAAACGGGACCACTATGGTTGAGTAGAAAAGTCCAGAACTGAATAATAAGATTAGAGAGAGGGAACAGAAAACTCTCACTTGATAATTCCTAGTAAGATTTACAGACACAGCATGGAGCAAAGCATAAGCAAGAAGTCATGGTGTCGTTTTGCTCTACTTCTCCTCATCATCGTGTCACTCAAAGCCCATCTCTCCACTGCATCTGATACCATATACCCAGGCAAGTCTCTCGCATGGCACCAAACTCTAATTTCCAGAAATGGAATTTTTGAACTGGGTTTCTTCACACCTGGTAAGTCTCAAAACTATTACGTAGGCATATGGTATAAAAAGATAGCAGAGAAAACAGTGGTTTGGGTAGCAAACAGAGACTTCCCAGTCTCTGATCCATCCTCTTCAGCACTAGAAATATCTGAGGATGGATATTTAATGCAAAAAGGAGTTCCTTATTACGTATCCGGGAACTATGAGAGAAGGATTCCTAATTCTACCATAGGGGTGCTTCTTGACAACAGAAATTTTATCTTAACAAGTAAATTCCATAATAATATTGTGTTGTGGCAGAGTTCTGACTACCCAACCAATACGTGGTTGCCAGGGGCCAAGCTTGTGTACGATAGACTTAACTATGAAAGAACAACAACTCTGAGGTCATGGAAAAATAATGAAAACCCAGAAAATGGGCGATTCTCTGTTGAACTAGAAATAGAAGAAAACGGAACGACTCACTTGGTACTATACTTTTGGAGGTACGACTTTGATAGGTATCAGTATCGCGGGAAAGTCAGAAAGAATTGAACAATGAATACATAAAGGTGTCCTATGTAGAAGGGTTCTACATAGGATACCTTTATGTATTCATTGTTCAATTCGATCACAGCAACTGAACGGCCCAGATCCACCAGCTCCGCCAGCAGCCAGCTCGCCCAGATCCGCCAGCTCCACGGCCACCGATCTCATTCCTAGACGCCTGGACCCGAAGCGGCGAAGCCCAACTGGTATTTCGCTCGCTCTCTCTCTCTCTCTCTCTCCTTTGCCCTCTCTGACCGTGATTGACTCTCTCAATTAAGTATTTAACTTTGAAATTTTGTCTTTATCCCTTTGTTTGATGTGCTGTGCTGTTTAACTTATTTAACTTTGAAATTTGCACTTTATGTCTTTCTCAAACAGTCTTGGTGAGTGGCCCGAGTGACCATGTGAAGTGGTCCCCTGACTGCTCTCTTTTTCCCCTTTTTTTTTTTTTTTTTTTTTTTTTTTTTTTTTAAGGAGAACCGGACTGGTCAGTGATTGTGTGAATATCTTTTTTCTTTTTTATCATTGTGTAGTGTACTAGAGTGTGGACTAATGTAGGTTTTGTCATTTGTGTGAATTGTATTTGTGGCATATAAAAAATTTTAAAAATGTTGAAATTTATAATTTATGATGGGTTAGTTTTATTTTATGATAAGCCTATTGTTTGTTACTTTTTGTTTATATAAACAATGTATTTCGGCTTTTGGCCTTTTTTTTTATTATATGTATTAAAATTTGAAATCAAAAGATAAAAGGTGTCTACCCTGAACGAAATTCCTGGATCCGCCCTTACTCCAAACATGCCATTACTTCATTGATCATACGTGGAGGCCTTTCAACAATCATCCGGTGCTAAAATTGCCCAAGTATCATAAGCGGTACATCTTTCCAGGCAAATATATTCTTCACTGCTAATTTTGCCTTAATTTACAATAGCTTGCTGCAATTTCTAGAACTTCATTCTTACCTATTTAAAAAATTTACAAGCATGTGTATGTGAGGGTGTTTAAATTTACCTGGTCACCCCATTGTTTTGTTCAACTGGGGCAACCGTGGATGCTATTGACCTGTCTCAAGCTATGTATGACAATGCTAAAGATTAAAGAGGACTTCAGTCAATTTAGAAGTGGTACCATATTTCATCTACCGTGATGCTACATGTGGTATTAATAAGCATGCCATCCTTACATTTGATGCCTAGTTGACATTTTAATTATTACAACAAGATAATGGAATTCAAGATTAAAGCCTCATATCTTATGATCTAAAAACATCTCAACAATTTGAGAAGTAGCACTACTGTTGCCTATCATACAAGTTACTAGGAGAAAACTACTGATAATTTGCCTTTGTGGATTTTTGGCAAAGCTGTAGAAGTGACAACTAGTGAGCATGGTAATGTTTAGGCACAAATAAATCCACATAGTGCCAACATTTACCAACTGTTGTTGTAGTGGTCTCACTAGTTGTCACTTCAACAGCTTTGCCAAAAATCCACAAAGGCAAATTATCAGTAGTTTTCTCCTAGTAACTTGTATGATAGGCAACAGTAATGCTACTTCTCAAATTGTTGAGATGTTTTTAGATCATAAGATATGAGGCTTTAATCTTGAATTCCATTATCTTGTTGTAATAATTAAAATGTCAACTAGGCATCAAATGTAAGGATGGCATGCTTTTTAACACCACATGTAGCATCACGGTAGATGAAATATGGTACCACTTCTAAACTGACTGAAGTCCTCTTTAGTAATGTGATACATAGCTTGAGACTATGAATTGTTATTTTTATTCTATAATCACTGTATGGCGCAAAGAAGAAGCCTAAAGCAGGAAAGCAAGAAGTCATGGTCACATTTGGCTCTACTTCTCCTCAAATCAAAATTATTCTCCTTTTAGAGTTGATAAGACTACACCACTGTAAGGCCAACGTCAAAGCAGCCTAATTATACTCAATGAGATCGATCCACGAATGGAAAGTATAATTCACATAAGATTTATATTGGAGACAACAATTACCACTTGGGAAACATGTCTTCATAAATTTCGTTTTTCCTCAAATTACTTTGTATATAGAAATTCTCAAGAGACCCTAAGTATCAACTGAACACTACCTTAATGTCATTTTTATAGATTTCCCCAATCACACATAATAATCATAGGGGACTAAAAAGGAATTTTAGATCTTCTCTATCCTTTAGATACTATAGTCTAATACAATTATGTTTTCATTTAACTCCTTAAACGAATTTATTCCTTCATAATTCCACCATCAAATATAAACTTATAATTCTCACTTGTATAGGGTTTGAAGAGACAATGTCTACGGAAAATTGTCAAACCTTTGAAAAATTCCAACAGATTACTTTAAAGCTTAACTAGGTACGAGACTCAAAAATCTCGAACCAGTAAAATCTTTCAATGATCAACTCACACTTGTAATATCAACTTTAAACTTTGAAAATCTCCAACACATGAATCTTAGAGAGAACATCTGGAACTACTGGAATCTTGTAAGCTTGCTACGTAAATCTATCCAAAAATTATCTTATCGGGAAGTTGGTCCAATAACCCAAACTTATGTAACTATAAAAGTAATAAGTCCTAAATACATGTCAATGTAAAATCTAAGGCGCCAAACTTTATTATACCTAATTATCATGAACAAATTAAAAATGGCATTGTCTTCCAATCGAACTTAATAAACAACATCCTATCAAAATTGAGCCCCTAGTTAATAATACCACTAACCATTACATTCTACACCATCTGTAAAATCACAATTTGTCTTCAATTGAAAGATCCAATTCATTAACTTCATATCAACTAAAAATCACAAATGTGGTATTCAAACTTTAATCCTTACAATGTTGAACAATTTCCATGCCCCAAAAATAAAAAATCAAGAACTCAACTTTTAAATAGTGGAATATATTCCATAACAGGTATTAACTACCTCTCATAATTAAACTAGTACTAATTCTCCAAGTCAAGCTTTTTGCATTCTACAAAACCTATAATATCACAGTATTCATCATATTGTCAGATTCAATTCACCAAGTTCATATCACCTCAAATCAAGAAATCACATTGTAATAATACAAATATAAGCTTCTAGAAATGCATATGATTTCCAAGTCCATTATTGTGTGTGTCATTGGGAATGTCCATATATCTCATATCACATGGTGACATCTTAACCTATAATCAATAGAAAATGATACTAGGATGTTACAGATTCCAATTACGTCAAAACTAATAAGAGACTTAAACTTCTGATAGCACAAAACGTAACCCCAAAATGCTAGAAATTTAGTTGTCTCTTAATTGTCCGTCAATACATACAAATCAAACCTAACCAACAATGATCTAAACTCAATGAAAATCAAACTTTAACATAAAAACCCAATAAAATCCAACATATTCAAACTCTATTGTTTGTAAGACCTTGAAAATTACATCTGAATATATTTTTAGCAGAGCAACCACCTCAAATTATTTTTCTTTGTCATACTATGAATTGTCTACGACCCATATTGATTGAAACTGACCATAAGGACTACCAAATCATATCCTAAGCTCCATTAAGTCTATAGAATCATAAACTAAATTCCACAAAGTTTACAAATCAAAACCTAACTCCACAAGGTCTACAAAATCATAACCCGACTCCACAAAGTTTACAGAATCATAATCTGAACTTCATAAATTCTTCAGAATCATAACCTGAGTTTTATAACATCTACAGAATCATAACCTAAGCTTTGATACCACTTAATTGTAATGCCCCGAACCCAAAACAGGAGTTCGACACGTGACAACGGCCACGCACCCATAAGGCGTACCTTACAAGTGTGCCAGGCCTTACTAACAAATTCTAAAAAGAATGATATCCTTGGTCTAAAATCTCCAAATAAACATATTAACCAGTAAGTTCACTTGATATACAAATCTCCAAATAAACATATTAACTAGTAAGTTCAAATGAATTACATCCATGCATTACTATTCCAAATCCTAATAAACAAAAGTCTATCATAAAGTCCCAAATCAACAATAAGAAATAATAATATTATTCATGCCTAGAAGTCCTTCTCACATAACTCCCCCGTAACGTCCGGGCTAGCTAATCATCAGAATCTGAAATGGGAAAAAAAAAGGGGGGGTGAGCTGGGAGGCTCAGTAAATAACTATAGTTTGAAAATGGTGGATCAAACATTTATTCAAATAAAATATATAAATGTTCATAGGATAAATCTCATAAATTTAAGAAATATAACACAATGCAGCGGAAAACTATATATAAATTTCAATAAGTTTGAAACATCAAAAGTCTCAATTTACTTAAAATAACGAAATCAATTAGATTTCAAATGTTTAAGACAATATGACTATGGTTACCCTATATCCCCGTGACTAGGCCCAGAACCACACATAGGCCGGTGGTAAGCCCCAGAAGAAACTAGTTTCTGTGCCAACGTTTACCCCCATTGGCGGGGTCCAAAGTATAGTCAAATGGTTCAGATTATTTTTCATTTCAATCCATGTCAAAAGATCATATTCAATAAAATCATAGTTCAAACAATGTTTGGTTCTTTTCACAAAATTCAAAAATGCTTGATCCTAGTTGAAGAAATAGAATTTTCTAAATAACGAACTAAATCAAATACATTTAGTATTTTTCAAAAAGAAAGAAACTCTAATTCTTTTCTTTAAATCAATGTATCTAAAATAATTAAAATAATAATTTGTACAAAAAAACAAATGTATTTTAATAAATAAAATAGAGAACATTTAGCAAAATATAACTAGTTAAGAAAAGAGTTACTTACCTTTAACAAAATATAACTAGTTAAGAAAAGAGTTACTTACCTCTATCAAGCAACAAAATTCTCTCTTCGTTTCAAAGTTCACAATTCACACCCTAAACCAACTGTACAGTGATTAGAATACATTAACTGATATAAGACATTTACTATTTAGTTAGTGACTAATTTATTTACTAAATTAAGCATCTATTGGTGTTTACTAATTGATAAACACTCTCCCCAAACAGTCTTTCATGCCTTCCAATATTCCTCCATGTATCACATTAAAGTCCGACAGATCTAACATTGATTTTTTTTATTTTTTTTTCCTTCTCTCAAGGACTTTACAGCATATTCAGAAGCCTAGGATTTTTTTTGGATTTGTATTTGCACAACTCCTCAACACGTCACATATCCTTTTCTTTCTTCTTTCATTTTTTTTTTCTTTACCTTTTTCTGCATGTACAGGGGCCTATGCCATTACTTCACGTCAATGTCTATTGACTATCTTTTATTTCTTTCTTTCACTATCAGATTACATATGCAAAGCCTATCCATTCATCATGACCTTTAGCCGGCCTAAGTTTTCTTCTTTCAATGACCACCTGAAAGAAGAAAAATATTAAACTTTTAAAACTCCTCATCACGTCTATATAGGAATACCAATTATCAAAGAGATTAGACTATCTGACAAGTATAGTACCTAAAACTAAAACAATAGAGCCAAATCAAGCTATATGTACCAATTTCACACCAACATATATGATCTTACGGTAGTTTGGAAATTTCTAAGAAAATTACACAATTATATCATCTTAGCTGTCCAAATGATATTGATACGTAACAAACACAACATGAAAACGAAATTGGGTTTATGGGTAGGGTAGAACTACCAAACAGGTCTAATCAATTATATGTTTTGGTCTAGTTGTTTTCACGTTGAATGGAAATTTTTGTTATCATGAGTTTGCGTGTTTGATTTGTTAATTCCATGGTCTAATCAATTATATGTCTTGGTCTAATCAATGAGTTTGCGTGTTTGATTTGTTAATTCTTTGAATACTTGTGGAGGAGAAGATATCTCACACATGAAAACAAAAAATACGAGTATACTGACAAGAGAAACACACATTGAAACTTCCACGTCTTTGAATAAACGGGACCACTATGGTTGAGTAGAAAAGTCCAAAACTGAATAATAAGATTAGAGAGAGGGAACAGAAAACTCTCACTTGATAATTCCTAGTAAGATTTATAGACACAGCATGGAGCAAAGCATAAGCAAGAAGTCATGGTGTCGTTTTGCTCTACTTCTCCTCATCATCATGTCACTCGAAGTCCATCTCTCCACTGCATCTGATACCCTGTACCCAGGTCAGCCTCTGGCATGGAACCAGACCCTTAGTTCCAGAAATGGAATTTTTGAACTGGGTTTCTTCACACCTGGTAAGTCTCATAACTATTACGTAGGCATATGGTATAAAAGGATAGCAGAGAAAACAGTGGTTTGGGTAGCAAACAGAGACTCCCCAGTCTCTGATCCATCCTCGGAAATTTCTAGTGCTGAAGAGATGGACTTTGAGTGACATGATGATGAGGAGAAGTAGAGCAAAACGACACCATGACTTCTTGCTTATGCTTTGCTCCATGCTGTGTCTGTAAATCTTACTAGGAATTCTATTCACCATAATCACATATCCAGCAATAGACTTTTACTGGTCAGCATACAAAGTATTTTGGTACTTCTACACCACGTTTAGCATGTTCCTCTTCTACACTTATTTTGGTATGACAACGAAAGATATTTTATATATTCTGCTGTTTCCCCTTCTACATTCCCTAGATTTGTTTTGAATGCCACCGGGGAGCTCAATCTCTATGTATGGAAGGAGGATTTGCGCCAATGGAATTTGGTTTGGAAGGCACCTCCTCAACCTTGTGAGACTTTTGGTTTCTGCGGGGTTTGGGGCATTTGCAATCAGCAGAAGGTACCTCTTTGTGATTGCCCAAAAGGATTTAAACCAGTGGATCTGATTGGGACTTATATTATTCAGGAGGGTGTGAGACAAGAAATCCCTTAGTTACACGTTCCTCACGTTCCCAACATTCTTTCCAGAGGCGTCAAATTATCCCACGGTAAAAACATAGGAATATCTCTGCTTAAGTGGTTGTTTTTGCATGCTTAAATGTTTGTGGATCTGGTACCATTGATGAATCACAACAACTTTCATTTGATAATATGTCTCAGTTATGTTTTCATCCTACATATATCTACATAAATGTTTATCTGGTGCACAGTTTCTCTTTCTTTTTTTGTTATTTATGTATTTATGTATTTCATTTTTAAAGTACTTGTTTGTGAATTCTTCAGCTTGGTTTAAAATCTATGTATTTTTGTTGCAAATTGTTTGTTGTCACCTAGTTCGGACGAAGTTGAAGCTGACACCAAATGGTGTGATGGAGCTGTTGGTAAATCAAGCTTGACTGCCTCTTCTTCTCATGGTCGTTTTGATAATGTAATGAAGACCTCTGTGGAACATACATGTACAAGGGAAATAGATGAGTGTCCTAGGTTTGATCTTGTACTTCGAAAAATTAGCTGATACATAGCAATGTAGCATATATGTGCCTTCGAGTAATAATCTGACCCCATTGTTGTATTTATTCAAAGAACATTCAAGACCAAAAATATGACCCCAAAGTTGTATTTGAAACCATCAGATACACTTTTTTTCATTCTGATCATTCAGCTTGAATGTTATGATAATAAAAACAATTAACATTGAAAAATTGAATGTCCTGCTACATGCTTGCCTCAATTATTGGTTACATCTCTGAAGGGGAAACCGAAAATGAATCTGAAGGGGAATCAAATTGTGTTGTGCCCAGGCAGTTCGAGAAGGTGATGATAGCATGATACCCTATGCCAGAGGATTTTCTTTCACCAAAATTAGATATTATATTGGAAAACACATTAATCAATGTAATTGAAATAGCATCCTCACGTTCTAAGAATATATATAGGATATTAACATATCAAATAGTTACAGTTGTTACCTTTGTCATCTATCCTTATTAGCGGACTTCAGAATTTAATTGGAGCCAAAACCCTAGAAGCATATCAAAATGCCATAAGTTGTACAATATAATCTGATTCCAAAGTCGTTATAAACTATGTAAAGTTTATACATGCAGTTCCTCAAGACATACAAATCAGATTTTATCAATTATCAGCTTTTCCTAGTAACTTGTATGATAGGCACCAGTAATGCAACTTCTCAATTTGTTGAGATGTTTTTAGGTCATAAGAAATGAGGCTTTATCTTGAATTCCATTATCTTGTTGTGGTAATTAAAATGTCAACTAGGCATCAAATGTAAGGATGGCTTGCTTATTAACACATGTAGTAGCATCAGGGTAGATAAAATATAGTACCACTTCTAAACTGACTGATGTCCTGTTTAGCATTGTGATTAGCTTTAGCAATGGGGTGACCAGGTAAATTCAAACACGCTCACATATACATGCGTGTAGATTTTCCAAATAGGACATTGCAGCAAGCTTTTGTAAATTAAGACAAAATTAAATAGCAGAGAAGAACAAGTTTTCCTGGAAAGATGTACTGCTTATGATACATGGGAAATTTTATTAAGACATTTTCAACCTATATTCTTATGCTGAAAGAAAACAAAAGGAGTATCTATTTTCAATGCAAGACAACCTAAGGTCCTAAGCTCAGTTCTAGATAGTTCACACACCTTTGCATCCAAAAATCCATAGCTTTAATGGCATAATCTTTCAAGGACTCCACAAGTCTATGCAAATTTATTTATTTATTTGTAAAAAAGGTACAGAGTTTTCTTCCCAAATGTAATAATGAGCCGGTCCACTGGCCTCCTATCAAATTCCATGTTCAATAAAAACATAACTTCTAATATGAAGCAGATACATCTCTATCTACAATTTAGCATCCCTGATATTCTATTTAAGAACCTTTTTCCTACAACTTTGAACATATGGCAAGGCCATCTCATTCTTACACCCTATATTAGCCTCACAATTCTACTTCATGTCTCTATCTACTAGCTACGATCCAGGCAAAGCACTTTGGTGCAAAGTCATGACTCATGCTAATTAACTCATATTATGGTATAAGAAAGCAAGATTGGTAAACATGAACAATATAGAAACACATTACAATTGTCATGCTACAATTGGGCCAAAAACACTTTATAACTATCTTGTATTCGTAATGGAGCTTTCTCTTTTACTCTATCAAATACATAACAATTCAGCATATTGTTTGGTAAGCTATCCCTCATTTGCTTCCCCTAGGCTCTCACCATATACACTTTACGATGCTTAGAGTCTCCAAAATGTGACAATCTAATCAAGCTCCTTGCTCTACAGGAGCATTTTGAAAAAACATGATTGGATGACTCTGCTAATGAAGCTACCTACCAGTTATCTATGGCCTAAAAGATTGAATGAAAATTCAAATAATAACAAACAAAAAATTGTAAGAGAAAATTGGGAAAAAATGCAAACACTCATCACATTCCAAACCATAATAAAAGCAAGTAAATACCAAAACTATGCAATTTACGGGCAGAGGGATAGGGTGACAGCCTATTTTTATAACTTTTTTATTAAATAGCAATGTTTAACCAAATGCCTCCTACATTTATATTTCCTCCGAATTTTCAATAAAATCTATCAAACTGCAGAATGTTAGAACTCGTGCCTATAATACAGCCTTTCGCTTCCACCATTTTACAGTTAAGTGGCTGAGCATGTATTTCTGTTCTAATCAATTATGGACAAAGTTTGGCTGCAACCCGGGTTGCAGCCATGGCTGTAAACTCACCACTCATGTAATGACACGTGTCCTGATCATGTGCATGGTCATGTGCATTAACACCTTAACCACAGTTAACCCAACCCTTTACTTTCTCTCTCCTCCATCAGAGACTCTCTCTTCCGTTCTCTCTGCAACTTTTCCGGTCTGGTCTCCTCCTCCATCACGTTCTCTCTCCATTCTGCCGATTCCACAACCCCAACTGAACCACCGTTATCTCCATTCATCCCAAAAATACAAAAACCCCAAATCCCAGCAAGAGCAAGAAATGTAGGTTGTAACTAGAATTAAAAGTGTCAAAGAAGGTAAAATACTAAGACTCATAAATTTATGGAACCCCATATATAAATTCTAGTTACAACTTACAATTGCAAGCTTGTATTACCAACTATGAGTAATCCCAAGAAACCAAAATCAGTAAGAACACAAAAAGATCCAAGAAAAAATGAACAAAAAAATCAGATGTGACAACCGCAGCAGAGGTAGAAGAAGTAGAGGGTGGAGACAAGAACGACGCCTTCTACAACAGAGAGAATCTTGAATATGACGCCGTCTATGATGGTCATCGGGAAATCCAAACGCTTCCTTTTGAAAGTTGAGAACAACCTCCCTGGACGTAGCTCCTTGCTCACTTTCTTCAACGACCAAAACATCTTCCCCATCACAAACAAAAACAATTAATATTAACACACACCCACAAACAGAAACACAAACTCTGTGTGTCTCTCACTGTTTGTTTGAGTGTTTCTTGGCTCGGTCTCCATCTCTCTGATCTGGTCTCCATCTCTCTGATCTGAGCATGGTTTTTCATCTGAGATTGTAGATCTACAATAATATGGACAAATCTAAACGGATCCGCTGCCTTGGGTCTCGCATCGCTCGCCCCCGCCTAGATCGTAGGTAGTCTCTTTGTGGTCTGCCTCAACGCTAGGTGTTTGATGGGGTTTGTGATGGTTTTGTGTGAAGATTTGATGAGATTTGTGTGAAGATTCTCGGTGTTGTGGGGGTTTGATATGTGTATTGTTCGGAGGAAGGGATTTGGGGGTTTTGTATTTTTGGGATGAATGGAGATAACGGTGGTTCAGTTGGGGTTGTGGAATCGGCAGAAAGGAGAGAGAACGTGATGGAGGAGAGAGAGAGTCTGAGACCAGACCGGAAAAGTTCCAGAGAGAACGGAAGAGAGAGAGTCTCTGATGGAGGAGAGAGAAAGTAAAGGGTTGGGTTAACTGTGGTTAAGGGTGTTAAGTGGGTCATGTGCAATGCACATGACCAGAACACGTGTTATTACATGAGTGGTGAGTTTACAGCCATGGCTGCAATCCGGGTTGCAGCCAAACTTTGTCCATCAATTATATGACTTGGTCGTATAATCTTATTCTTTTCTAGTCGAATGGGAATTAATGTTATCTGTGATTTTTCTGCTTGTGCCAAGATGTGTTAATTCTTTGACACATCAGCAATATATGTTGATGAAGTCAAAAATATGGAATTTGTAAAATAATATTATTTTAATATTAATTATGTAAAATATTATTGTCCCGAAATAATTTGTAAAAATAGCCTGTTTAAAAATCGTGTTTCCGTTACACGATTTTAAGAGCAGAAATCGTGTTTCCGTTACACGATTTTAGATGACGTGGCACAACAATTTAAAAAAAAAATCCACCTGGAAATCGTGTTTGCCAAACACGAGTTATAGTTTTATATACCTGAACCCTTTACCATTTTTATTTCTTCACAGTACCGCCTCCCTCACGCCTCTCCCTCACGCCTCACGCCTCCGCCTCCCTCACGCCTCTCCCTCACGCCTCACACCTCCGCCTCCCTCAAGCCTCACGCCTCCCTCACGCCTCTCCCTCACGCCTCACGCCTCACGCCTCCGCCTCCCTCACGCCTCTCCCTCACGCCTCACGCCTCACGCCTCCGCCTCCCTCACGCCTCTCCCTCACGCCTCACACCTCCGCCTCCCTCACGCCTCCGCCTCCGTCAGCCTCACCTCACCTCACGTCACGCCTCCCTCAGCCTCAGCTCACGCCTCACCCCCGGGGATTTCCAACCTCCAACACTATTCTCTCACGCCCTTCTCTACCACTCTCCATCTCGTTCGAATCGGTTCTCTCTCTAAGGTAACTGCTCTCTCTCTCTCTCTTTCCTCTGTAAGCCCTCTCTCTTTCTTTGCTGAAGATTACTGCTCTATTTACTGATTTAGGGTTTCTAATTCTTGCTTTTTGATTTTTTTCATTGCTGGATGTCTCTGTTCTAGGCTCTCTGACTGAACCAACTTGCTTTGCTAGAATAGTGTTGTGGTTGTAAGGTTAGTAATCTGACTGAACTGACTTGCAAGTGCAAAGCTTATCCATTTGATTTTTTCATTGCTGGATGTCTTCGTTATTTTGAAAGTGTCTGTGGGTGTTTTTTTTTCTCAACGAATTAATATGCAATATAAATTTCTGGGTTTATTTTGATTTTTCTTCTGTTTACTTCTGGGTTTTGAAGAATGACCCAATTTTTTGTATTTGTATTTCTACCATCAACATAAACCTTGACTTTCCCCTCCAGCAGAAACATGGTCTCTATGGCCGTGAATTCCCATGGAAATTTGCTTGGACCGCATTCCCACCTATTCAAATTACATATATCAAATTATTCTTCCCATTAACTTGCACCACGAAAGGATAGAATATAAAAAGGAGAAATTAGGTATAGTTCCTTAGATTCTCTAATTAAATTCAACCAAGTGGTTGCATTGACTAATGAACAATGTGGTTGTATTTAATTGTCATTGAAAAAGATAACATTGGTTTTGTTGCATTGATTAATATGATCATGTAAGTTTTGCCCAATGTAAAATATCAACATAAAGAAGTCCTATAAACAGATTTTCTGTAAAAGAATGAATCCTTATGAATGTATGTAAAAATTAAAGTTTGAAACCACTAGCACCTAATCCTTGTTATTACTAAAATATATGTAGTCATGATTTCCCATGAAATACAATCAAGCAGAAAACTCAACATTTTAATAAGCTATAGTTTAAATGGAAATTCCTCCCTTTTGAGAACAAGGTAAGTCATGGGTTCACGACCTACTGGATGTGTATAACTTACCAATGGAAAAACAAGCAAGAAACTTGGTAAATTTCCCTACAAATTGGGTGCAAGAAGGGTGGAGAAACACTGGATTTGTAGAGTTGGGTTGCTAGTGAAATTGGTATGGTTGCAGTGTTGGTGACAACAATTTAACTGCTGTGTTGGTACAGAATTTAGGCTCATAAAAGTTACTACTTCAGAGCTTGTTGACCAAGAGTATCATCCACCACATTTAAAGATTACAGAAGTACTGAAAACGAATAAAGATTACTAAGTGTTAGGCTAACGAATTAATCCTCATAGGTTTTTAGTCATGATATTTTGACTTCCAAAAGGGTAACAATAGCACTATATATGTTTGGGGTGTTTAAGAAGAATTTCATAGGGTTGCTGAAATTAATATTTAGGGAATTGTATTTTAAGGAACACAAAATAATAATAACATTATTTCTTTGTAAACGGTGTTGATGCAACATAATAACATTATTTCTTTGTAATAGGTCTTCATGCAACATATCATCCTTCTTTTATTTATTTGAAATCTATGTTGATGCAATGTATTGTGCCTTTTTTAAAAATTTTATTTAATATTGATGTGATATATCATTTTTCTTATGTAGGATTTATTAGACATGGAGCCTGGTCCTATTGATGATAGTGTTTTGACTAGACAGGCTACACATCGCTCTAACAATATTTGGAAAATAGATGTAAGATCTTAATTTTCATAAGTTCTACACTATCCATTAAATATTATGTACAATAATTATTTAACAATGTCTTTTTCCTTTTGTAGGATTCTACTCCTTTAACATGTCGTCGTCGTGAGGCGACGCTGGCACGAAGTGGTCTTAATAATCCTCGAATTGTCTCCTATTTGCGTCGTGCTGGATTTTATGGATTGTCCCGTTTGCCGTTCATCAAATTGGATTGGCACTTTATCACAGCGTTAGTGGAGCGTTGGCGTCCAGAGACACACACATTTCATCTCCCATCTGGGGAGATGACCATCACTCTAGAGGATGTGTCTATTCAGTTAGGCCTACCAGTGGATGGTCTACCAGTTACGGGGTTGATAGATTCGAAGTGGCGGGAGTTGTGCATTCGGTTATTAGGCGTTGATCCACCTAGTCCGCAACTCAGTGGGTCACGTCTTAGTTTGAATTGGCTAGCCCAACAGTTCCCACCACTAGCAGCTGATGCCGATGATGTGACGGTAGAGAGATATGCACGGATGTACATCCTTCAGTTGATGGGAGGTAGTATCTTTGCAGATAAATCACAAGACAAAGTCCACTTAATGTTCCTAACATTGCTTGAGGACTTTGATGTTGCGGGGAAATATAGTTGGGGTGGTGCAACATTAGCATGGTTGTATCGAGAGATGTGCAAAGCAGCCAAGATAGGCGCTTCTGAAATTGGGGGTGCACTTATATTGCTACAGTTATGGGCACGAGATAGGTTTCCCCACATTGCGCCACAGAGGTTGTTAAGGGAGCATATTGAGCCTTTCGTTGACATCGAGGGACAACCTTTACCGAGAGGTCCTTTGGGCATTAGGTATGAAATCAACTCATTATAATTATTGTTTTGCTTTTTCTTATTCTTGTTATTTTAATATGTTATGAAATGTTAAATTTCAATGGATTTAGGTGGCGTGATGATTTAAATGCTCAAGGTGTTGCCACCCATGCTGTCACATCATACCGTTACATGTTAGATAGACAAAAACCTTCTCAGGTAGTCTTATTAACTAGTTTATTTGTATATGTTGGATGTCTTATTGAATATAACATTGGATTTGTATAATGATATACTAAATATAATTTTTTTTGTAGGTGGTTTGGCAACCATACAGTGATGAAGTTATAGCCGACCTACCTGAGTACTGCACAGTTGGGAAAGAGATATGGCGGGCAGTTGTACCATTGATATGTTTTCATATTGTTGAGAAACATTATCCTGATCGAGTGATGCGCCAGTTTGGGATGCAGCAGCACATTCCATCAAATGTTAATACTGATGAGAAGTTGCATTCAATTGATCTTCGGGGACAAGGCCAAAAAAATTGGGAACATTCTCATGCCCCACACATAGAATTGTGGCAGAACCGTAGAGAGCATATTGCTAGTGCGGATCCTCAAGTTGGTTTGATGGACGAGAACGATGAATATATGAAGTGGTATAGGCGTATCACACGCCGCTTCATAAGCCCTATGGGGGCATTAATTGATGCTATGGTATGTATTTTATCAAGTTCAATAATGATGAATATAGTGACTAAATTTATGCAACTTGGTATATCGTACTAACAAACTTTATGCATCTTATATGGCAGACTTCTAGTTTGGCACGGATTCGTGAACTTGCTGAACCAGAGTCTGAGATATTTACCATTGCATGTGCTGCTCTTGCTCTTGATTCCTCCACTAGTACCACCACTACCCCCCAGCCCATTGCTACCCCATCCACTAGTACCACCCCTACCCCTGAGCCTTTTGTGACCCAATCCACTACTACCAATGTTGCCCCATCCACTAGTACCACCACTACCTCCCAGCCTATTGTTGCCCCATCCATTAGTACCACCCCTACCCCTGAGCTTTTTATTACCCCATCCACTACCACCACATCCATCCCTCAGCCTTATATTGCCCCTTCCACTAGTACCACCCCTACCCCTGAGCCTTTTGTTACTCTATCCTCTACTACCACATCCATCCCCCAGCCTTATGTTGCCCCTGCCACTAGTACCACCACTACCCCCCAGCCCGTTGTTGCCCCATCCACTAGTACCACCCCTATCCCTGAGTCTTTTGTTACCCCATCCATTATTAGCACATCCATCCCCCAGCCTTATGTTGCCCCTGCCATTAGTACCATCACTACCCACCAGCCTGTTGTTGTTCCATCCATTAGTACCACCCCCATCCCTGAGCCTTATTTTGTTCCATTTACTAGTATCACCCCCATCCCTGAACCTTATTTTGCCCAATCCACTAGTACCACTCCTACCCCTATCCCTGAGCCTTTTGTTACCCCATCCACTACTACCTCCCAGCCTTATGTTGCTCCATCCACTACTACCACCCCTATTCTTGAGCCTTTTATTGCCCCATCTACTACTACCGCCCCTACTATTGTTGTCCTTAACCCTCAGACCCTTCAGCATTCTAACATCCCGGCCATGTCATCGTTACAACATCCACAATCCGGTCAGGTGGATGAACATATTACTCAGATTGAGAGTATAGGGCAAATACAAGTGCCCCTTATCACATATGGTAGGGGCAAACGACGTAAACGATGTGCACGTGATCCATCACTTATTAAGGGTGTACAAGAACCTGAAGAAAGAAAGTACCCATTGCGCAAAAGAAAACCCAAACGAGGGTGTGGGACTGGATGATGGAGGTGTTGAATTTATTATTGACTGACATTTTTGGTGAGCCTTTTACACCCTATTTTTTCAACGTCATTTGTCTTTGTTTCACTTCATAACAAAACAATTTTTATTAAGTATCAATGTGGTTAAGAAGTAACTTCCATGAATATTACATTTTACTTTCACTTGTAAAAGGTCTAGTTTCACTCAACAACATGGCTGTTTGCAATTATCCTACTACTGTACTTTGAATTGATTATTTGTTCTTTTGCTTCTACCTTCATTCTCATTTTATCTTGGTATTTATTACTGGTGGTATTTTTCCTACTGAAGTTATTCTGTATTTTTTTGAGAATTTTGTTAATATATTTTATTTTTATTAATTTGTTTTTCTTCCTTGTTCTAGACACCATGGATGCAAGTAAGTAAATCAAGACCCTTGCTTTTAATGGTTAAGCCTCATGTATTTATTGAAGCTGTGGGGATGGGAATGTGAGTTCTTCATAAATCAATTAGACATTCATTTTATGGAATTACACTTGTACATCGTACCATGTATGACACAATAACAACTCATGTTATTTGCTTCTATGAAGATAGCCCTAGGCTTCCACCACTTTTGATGTGTTCTGGAGAAATAACATAGCATTTGGGTCTCTGTGATATATTTCCTTGACTGTTTTTGCTTAGTTTTTTATTCTACACTTAAGCCTTAAAGATGTTTGATTTTGGCACATTAAAAGAAGGGTACTGCAGTGGTCTCCATCTGTTTTGGCCTATTTTCATTATTACTTGTCTGTGTTAGACAGTGTGCTATTTTAGTTCTTCTTAGTTAGCAAAGTAATAGAAAAAGAACAAAAAAATGTCTTTTGACAAAGATTCTAAATTTCATGTGCTTGCAGACTTGTGCATCTCACTTTACTGGGTTTTAACACTGTTGCAATAAAGAGCATATCATCTGGCTTTTGTGGTGGTGAATCAATTTTTGCAAAGAAAGGGAATTTTCGTGCTCTCTTAATAGTTCGTAGCCAGGTTAGTATAATAGTTGTGAATAATGTCATACATTAGCATTAGTGGACTAATTGATTGGTAAAGATGCTGACAATATATTGGTCCTCCACATCTCTTGGTTATTAATTGCATATATATAATGTCAATGTCCCAATACTTTTCTTCCTTATGTTTCAATGTCAGTCTTTTGCTATGTGTTTGGCTTGAGCTCTTTGGTTTTTGGGTTTCTTTTGAAAACCATTTTTCTTATTTATTTATTTATTTTTATGTTGTTTGCTAATTGCTACTTTCAAATTATTAGTATTATTGTCATCCCTTTAAGGCAAATTGGTTGCTGAATAAAAATTGAATGAAGGGTTACATTGTATTTTACCAAGAAAGCTTATTGACCCACTATTGGGAATCAATGTGGTCCTTGGAAGGAAAATAAAAGTGTAGGTGTCTTGAATATCTCTTGGTAAATATAGCCCAAAAGCAGGACAGTTTTCACCTTTGCTTACATTTAAGTTAAGTCCACATTTATTGATAGACAAATTTCTGCATAATGCTCTTACTGTTTCACCCCTCACTCAGTTAGATTTCCACTTCTCACTCCTTTGCAGCTAGTGATTCTTCTCATTTACTGGGAAGAAAGATCATGTACTTTTTATATGAAACTTCTTTACTTTCCTTTTTTTAATGTCTTTTGCATAGTCATTAGAGCTTTGCCTTCACCAACTTTATCTTGCTAGTAAGCTTTAATTCTCTATAACAAAAAAAAAAAACTATTCAGCAGTTATGCCTATGTGCTTACTAAATATCTTAGAATTATTAAATTTTCTTCATTTAAATGAGTGCAGTAGGAGACTTCTTGTTTTGAATTGTGTGAAAATTGTGGTTATTTTTTCACATATTTACCCGGTGAAATGCTTAGCATTTCTTGCAAATGTATGTGGGTTACAATTACCTTCTAAAATGATTGTCTTTCTTTGGAGGATTTATTGAATGCTCATCTTGTCCGGGCAGAATGGAGAAGACATGAGGACTGAAGACTTATACCCTCTGTGTCAAAGATAAACCATAGATCTTTTTTTTTTTCTTGTCATCTAGAGCAATCTGGTTTGGTTTCTATCTGTCCATTAAAACTGATTTCATTCAGCCTTACTCGATTCAGTCATGGATCAAGAGCTGGCTGAAGGGTATCAGGGGCAATTTAGAGAACTTAAAGTACTTTCAGTGTCTTTTGTCTATATTATATGGTCAATGGACTTCTAGGAACAAGGCAACCATGAAGAGAGTCTTTCTTTGCCACTAATGTGGTCATGTATAGTAAAAGTTTGATTCCTATGTGCAGGGTAGCTAACAGTTCAGAAACAATGATTACAAGGTTGCACAGGACTCCATTTCCCAACAGGTATAACCCAAAAATCATAGCTTTTTTTTTTTTGGTGGGTAATTTTTGAAGTTTGTTATATGAATGAAATATTCGATTTTGGAATGTGGGTTCGGAATATTTTTAGCTGTTTTGTAGTATTGCATAAAACCCATCTCGTGGATATGGAAATTCAAATATTTTGGAAGAATAAAAAGTAGGTTTTTTTGGTTAATTTTTTTGGATCAAGAAGTGAAGGTAGAGACTAGGTGGATAATTAGATAATTGATTAATCATTAATCATTAATTTGGAAATAATAGGAGGCCATGCTTAGCAAGTTGTTATATTTAATATGTGGATTAATGGTATGCTTTATTTTGAAGCAAGCTAGATGGGCTAGATAGGTGGGGTTTTGATGGAGAAGTTCATTCGTAGAACAGTTTTTGTTTTGGGCAGAAGGAGAATGATTGTTGAGAGATTGAGATAAACATCTTGGATTGCTTCTAGATAGGCTTTGTTAGTTTATGTGGGTTTTTATGAAAATAGAAGTATATGGGAGAAGTTGTTTGTTTCATATTTGTTTAATTTGGTAGAAGGCTTGGAGGTGGTAAATGTTGGTTTGTCAAGTTTCGACAAAGAATATTGTGTGGTAAGGACTCTGATACTGCCTAAAATTCTTCCCTTTTTGGATTGATTTTCATGTTTATGAGTTCTAATGAGCCATGCTGTGAGTTGCTTTCATTTATAGGAGTTAGCGGTTTAGAATTCCTTAGGGTGTTTATGACATTGTGTTGTGGTGCACAATCAGCCAATGGAATTAGATGTCGGACTTGGGTAGATTGAGGATCTTCTGTACTTGCTCCAGGGCAGAATAAAACATCAGTTTGGATTCAATAGGATGGATTTGGAAAATTAGGGATTTTTTATTTTTATTTTATTTTTCAGTAAGTTACATATGCACCATGGGGATTTTGAACCCACAACCTCACCTTACACATTGATCTTAAAAGGGAAGGAGGTGCAATTTGAGGTAGAGCTTGTTAGCCTCAAGGTTTCAATAATTATTAATTGGCTAATTAATCCAAGGACATTCATATAGTTTTGATGATAACCATGATTTTAAGTTGTTCATTAATGATATTTTCATATGAACTAATGATTTATGTTCTAAAGCTTAATTTTGACTATTGATTTAATTGGACCAAGATGGCCAATTCAAATATCAAGCAAATGCAAAGTTGATAAGTTGCAAACACATTGAAGATCAAAGTCATCAAGACTCAAGACAAAGAAATCAAGCTCAAAGACAATGATCCGAGACATATGAGAAGTAAGAGTTAGGTTTTGTAAAGTTTATTAAGATTTGATCTTTAAGGCTCAACTTTAAAACCAACTTCAATTGAAAAATCTCTTAAAGTTTTCAAAGACAAACTTGATTGGTTGAAATTCAAATATAAGACAACCATATCAATTGAAAAATCTCTTAAAGTTTTCAAAGACAAACTTGATTGGTTGAAATTCAAATATAAGACAACCATATCAATTGAAAAATCTCTTAAAGTTTTCAAAGACAAACTTGATTGGTTGAAATTCAAATATAAGACAACCATATCAATTGAAAAATCTCTTAAAGTTTTCAAAGACAACTTGATTGGTTGAAATTCAAATATAAGACAACCATATCAATTGAAAAATCTCTTAAAGTCTTCAAAGACAAACTTGATTGGTTGAAATTCAAATATAAGACAACCATATCAATTGAAAAATCTCTTAAAGTCTTCAAAGACAAATTTGATTAGTTGAAATTCAAATATAAGACAACCATATCAATTGAAAAATCTCTTAAAGTCTTCAAAGACAACTTGATTGGTTGAAATTCAAATATAAGACAACAATATCAATTGAAAAATCTTTTAAAGTCTTCAAAGACAAACTTAATTGATTGAAATTCACATGCAAGACAACCATATCAATTATGGTTGAAAAATCTTAAGAAGAAAAGTTTTCAAAGAAAACAAATTGATTGATTGAAAATCAAGAAGAATGCAAGACAACATGATGGCTATAAATACTACCCTTTCTTCATTTCTAAATATCAAGCATACAAGAGAAATCAAAGATAGAAAAGATAACATCTTATACATCAATCCATCCTTCTCAAGCTTATATTTTCATATCATTCAAAATCCTTGATTGAAAATTTCTCTAAACACTTTTTGAGCCATATTGATCAAATCCTTGATATACTATTAGAGTGAGCATATTGTGTACAATTACTCTTTGAGAGAGCCTTATCTTGTACAACAAATACTTTGTTGAAACCATTGAGTGTTTTTGTTAGGGTTTTGGTATAAATCCTAAGTAGTGAAAAGGATTTTTCACTGGGTGGTTACTCTTCACCTTGTAAGGAAGATTTGTGGGTCTTGGTATAAATCCTAAGAGTGAAAAGGATTTTTCACTCGGTGGTTACTCTTCACCGTGTAAAGAAGATTTGTAACGGTTTTGATCTTCACCCGAAAGAAGATTGTCAAATTAGTGAATTTGGGAATCCTCGAGAAGTGATCTTGAGGCGGGGACGTAGGCGGGGAAGCCGAACCTCGATAACAATCACTGTGTTTGATTTTCTCTATCTCTATCTCTTACTTATTCAATTGCTTATATATGCTTGTGTTTGATTTTCTATCATATCTTATTGCAATTGAATTGTGTTCTTAAATTTGTTTTTGCTAATTGAAAATAGTTTTTAATTCCGCATTTAAATCGAAAAAGTTTGCCTCAACCTAAATCACCCCCCCTCTTAGGTTGATATTTGGGTAACAATTGGTATCAGAGCCAAGGCTCTACATATAGATTTAATAATCTTAGAGTTAAGATCATGGCAAACACATTTAGACCTCAAATGGTTGAAGGTCAATCTACAAATAGACCACCCTTGTTCAATAGTAGTGATTATAGTTATTGGAAAACTAGAATGACTACGTACATTAAAGGTCAAGATTATCTCATATGGAAAATCATTGTAAATGGTCCTCATGTTCCTACTAAAATAGTAGAAGAACAAGAAATACCCAAACAAGAAACTGAATGGGATGAAAATGATGTCAAACTCATTGAATTAAATTATAAAGCTATGAATTGTTTATATTGTGCGTTTGACTCAAAGGAATTTGATGAAATTTCAAGTTGTAATTCAGCTAAAGAAATTTGGGAAAGACTTGAAGCTACATATGAAGAAGCAAGTCAAGAATCAAAGATGAGCATGCTTGTTCATGATCACAAATTGCCTCAAATAGAGAAAGATGAATGTACAAGCATTAGCCCTCAAACATCCAACGATGAAGAAGATTCTACCGAAGCTTTTTGCTTAATGGCATATGAAGATGAGGTAACTTCTAAACTTAATTCTTTAGAAGATGAATCTTATAGCTATGATGAATTACAAAATGCTTTTGAAGAATTGGTTGAAGAATTTGAGAAGAATGTTTTGAAAAATAAAGTTTTTAAAAAGAAAGTCACATCTCTTTCAAACGAATTAGATGATTTCAAAAGCAAAAATGAAATTTTAGAAAAACAAATTATTTCTTTAAATGATAAAAATCTATCTTTAGAAAAAGAAATAATTAAGTTGAAAATTGAATCACAAAGCTTCATTGAGAAAATGAAAGCAAAAGATGTGGAAACATCATCACAAATAGCTTATGATTCAAATCTCTTAGTAAATGAAAATAAAGAATTAAAACTCAAAGTTGAAAACTTAAACAAAATTTTGACTAACTTTACAAATGGAAAGAAAAATTTGGATAATTTGTTAGGTAGTCAAAGATGTGTTTTTGACAAAGCGGGTATTGGATATAACCCGAAAATAAAAGAAAAACACTATCAAAAATTTTTCATTAATGAAAACTTCTTGAAATCTCTCATATGTAAACATTGTGGAAAATTAGGGCATAATATTCATACATGTCCCATGAAAAATATGATTTGGGTAGTCAAAGGAACTACTCCTCCAAAAGCTAACCCTAGTGGACCCAAGAAAATTTGGGTACCAAAGAAGGTTATTTGAAGTTGTTTTGTAGGTATGCTTGATATCCAAATCTACCAAGGATAAGTGGTTTCTTGACAGTGGATGTTCAAGGCATATGACAAGTGACAAAAACAAGTTCACTTCTCTTACTCTAAAAGATGGAGGAAATGTCAAATTCGGTGATAACTCAAAAGGAAAGATCATCGGTATAGGTAATATTGGTAAAACACATTCTCTTGTTATTGAAGATGTTCTCTTGGTTGATGGCTTGAAACATAACTTGCTAAGTATTAGCCAATTGTGTGATAAAGGCTATAATGTAATATTCAAATCAATCATGTGCATTATAGTAAATAAAATTGATAATCAAGTTCTATTTGTGGCATTTAGAAATGAAAATGTCTACACTATTAATCTTGATAATATGACTTCAAAAGAATCAATTTGCCTTGCTGCCATAAATGAAAATAGTTGGTTGTGGCATAGAAGATTAGGACATGTCAATATGGAATTACTCTCAAAATTGTCTAAACTTGATTTAGTAAAAGGCTTGCCGGTTACTAAATTTGTTAAAGATAAAATATGTGATGCATGTCAACTAGGTAAACAAACTAAGTCATCTTTTAAGAAAAAGAAAGTTATTTCTACTTCAAGACCTCTAGAATTATTGCATATGGATTTATTTGGTCCTATTAGAACCGCTAGCTTAAGTGGCAAATTGTATGCATTTGTAATTGTTGATGATTACTCTCGCTATACATGGGTATTATTTCTTGCTCATAAAAATGAAGCTCATAAAGCATTTGTTAAACATTGTAGAAGAATTCAAAATGAAAAAGGTTATACAATTAACAATGTTAGAAGTGATAGAGGTAGAGAATTTGATAATCAAGATATTGAACTATATTGTGATCAAAATGGTTTTGGACACAATTTCTCGGCACCTCGTACTCCTCAACAAAATGGAGTAGTAGAACGTAAAAATAGATCACTTCAAGAAATGTCTAGAACTATGCTTAATGAACATAATTTACCTCAATACTTTTGGGCTGAAGCTGTTAACACCGCTTGCTATGTTATAAATAGAACCATCATTAGAAACACTTTAAATAAAACTCCTTATGAACTATGGAATAATCGAAAACCTAACATTGGATATTTCAAAGTTTTTGGATGTAAGTGCTTTGTATTGAATGATAGAGATAATCTTGGTAAATTCGATGCTAAATCCGATGAAGGTATATTCCTTGGTTATTCTACAAATAGTAAAGCATATAGAGTGTTCAATAAACGAACTATGGTTGTTGATGAATCTATGCATGTTGTTTTTGATGAAACTAATCCATTCCATATAAAAAATAACTGTGATGATGAGCCAATTTCTTTTGAAAATAAAGCTAGTTCATCTAACCAAGTTGATTTAAGTGAAAAAGTCAAAGATCAAGTAGATGAACCAAAAGATGAAGAAAAAGCGCTTCCTCCAACCAAAAATGAAGAATTACCAAAAAGTTGGAACGTAGTCCATAGTCATCCTAAAGAATTAATCATTGGTGAAGTTGAACGTGGAGTAAGCACAAGATCAAAGCTCAAGGACATCTGCAACAACATGGCGTTTCTCTCACAAATTGAACCAAAGAACATAAATGAAGCTATTGAAGATGAATCATGGATCTTGGCAATGCAAGAAGAGCTAAACCAATTTGAAAGAAACAAGGTATGGACTCTTGCACCTAGACCCAAGGACCACTCCGTCATTGGTACAAAATGGGTATTCCGAAACAAAAAGGATGAAGAAGGTATAATAGTAAGGAACAAAGCAAGGTTAGTCGCTCAAGGTTATAATCAAGAGGAAGGTATTGATTATGGAGAGACTTATGCTCCAGTTGCTAGATTAGAAGCTATACGCATGTTACTTGCTTTTGCATGTTTTAAAAATTTTAAATTATTTCAAATGGATGTCAAAAGTGCCTTTTTAAATGGTTTTATTGCCGAAGAAGTTTATGTAGAACAACCTCCTGGATTTGAAATCATGAATTTCCAAACCACGTTTTTAAATTATCAAAAGCTTTATATGGTTTAAAACAAGCTCCAAGAGCTTGGTATGAACGACTAAGTGGTTTCCTTATTGAAAAGGGTTTTACACGTGGAAAACTTGACACAACATTATTTCTAATGTTTGATGGAAAAGACATGCTTATTGTGCAAATCTATGTTGATGATATTATATTTGGTTCTACTAATGAAAACTTGTGCAAAGAATTCTCTAAGACTATGCAGGATGAATTCGAAATGAGTATGATGGGTGAGCTAAAATTCTTTCTCGGACTTCAAATAAAGCAAACCGAAGATGGGATATTCTTAAATCAATCCAAATATGTCATAGACTTACTAAAAAGATTTGGATTGACAAATGCTAAAGCATATGGAACTCCCATGAGTCCTTCAACAAAGCTTGACAAAGATGAGAAAGGTAAACCGGTGGACGTTAAGCTATATCGAGGTATGATTGGTAGTTTACTTTATTTAACCGCAAGTAGACCCGATATAATGTTTAGTGTATGTCTTTGCGCTCGATTTCAATCCTGTCCTAAAGAATCACACTTAATTGCAGTCAAACGAATATT